>OY740813.1:14818538-15030729 GCA_963514005.1 Raja brachyura
ATAATTGAATGACCCTTTTCTTTGTGAATGTTCTGTCATATTATGAAATTGTGATGATGTAATTTATATAATAAATGTAACAACAAGAAAAGGTGCAGCCTCTTCAATAGAAGAGTGTTCAAATTATCCAAAAATATATAATTGTGTAACTACCCCTATAAATACAGTGTAACATGTATTGAGTAAGCATTACTTGAATGATGCTTTTAGTGTAAAATCACCCTTTATCATACTTTTTAAAATGTGTTATTTTTCAATCACTATGATTGCTCACACCTCCCCAACATCCCCATCTTTTCCATGTACATGAACCAGTGTTAATTGATTTATATACAAGTATGTGAGTTGTATTGTATTCATTGAGATTTCATTCTCTCAAAAGATTGTGGGTCTTCTAGTTATTATGCAAATGGTTAACTTGCTTAGTGTAGAAGGGCGTCCAATATTGGCTCAACTGGGCACAAGCACGCTGTTTCTCTTTACGTTGTTTGCTTTGGTCCCTGTAATGTATGTAGGATTGATTGTTTCCTTGTAACATGCCATCCATTAGCACGTCAGCTAAGGTCAGTAGCCAGCAGTTCAGCAGTCCACCTAATTCAGTAGCCAGCAGGACCCTGCCAATCACCATTGTCCCCAGTGGCAATCCAGTGTATAACTAACTATTTGGATAATTGGTAACAGCAGAAAGTTGTTGGTAAATTCAAGTCTGTTTAATACAATACCCGATATTTGTAAGTCAGTTTATCTTGAGTTTTGAAACCCTCAATTAAGTTCAGTATTGTGACCCGTGCAGCTGGCGTTAACATAAAGACAACCAATCTCTCCGCATTTCCGCTCCCTCCGCAATTCCTTGGTTCACTCATCCCTTTCCATCAAAACCACCCCTCACCAGGTACTTTCCCTGCAATTGCAGGAGATGTAACACCCGTCCCTGTACCTCCTCCCTCACATCCATCCAGCAGCCCTTCCAGGTGAGATAGAGGTTCACGTGCACCTGCTCTATTGCATCCAGTGTTCCTGATGAGGCCTCCTGTACCTCAGCAAGACCACGCACAGAGTCGCCGACTGTTTCTTTGAACTTTTGCACTAGGTCTGCCAAGACCTATTGGATTTTCTGATTGCTAACCATTTCAACTGATCTTCCTTTTTCTCATATTGACTTGGCTGTCCTGGGCCGCCTCCATTGCTAGAGTGAGGCCGCACTCAAACAGGAGGAATAGCATCTCATATTCTGCTTGGGTAGCGTACAACCCAACAGTATGAGTATGGAATTCTCCAATTTAGGTAACTAACCAAAACCCTTCTTCCCAGCGCCCATACTGCCCCCCACCCTGTGTCCCACCAGGATACGCACCCATTGCTTTTATCCCAGTCCATCTACAATTCTTCCTCTGACTTCACAGTTTGCAACTCTTCTATCCTTAGCTCACACCTTTTGTTTGTTTTTTCATCTCTGGCCTTTGTCCAACCATCTGCCTATCAACACCCATCACAATCAATCTGAAAAAATGTCCCCACCTGAAATGTCACCTATCCATGTTCTCCAGAAAATTGCCTGACCTGAGTTAATCCAGCAATTTGTGTCTTTTTTTGTAACCCAACATCTGCAGTTCCCTGTTTCTACAATCTAATGCCCCACTTTAGAAATCTTGATATCTAATAGTTTATTTGTACATGAAATGGAACGAGTGTTGATGCTGCCTATTAATTCTTATTGCCTACAATGTAAGTAAGCAAGTAAGTAAGTTTATTGGCCAAGTATTCACATACAAGGAATTTGCCTTGGTGCTCCGCCCACAAGTAACAACATGACATACAGTGACAGTTACAAATGACTCAGAAAACACTAAACATTAATAATAATGGTATTAGTCTCTTATTTCATGTTAATGATTCTGCTGGATGATGAGTTGGATGAAGAAGGGTTGAACAGAACAGAACAATCCACAGCGAATTGAAGCATCTATATTTAGGAATCCAAGGCCATGCGTTAAGAGACATTTAATTCTATAAAGATTTTTGGCGGGCCTTTTTTTTATTCTGAGGGAGAGAGAGAAATGGCATTTCCTTAATGATCACATCAGTCCCAAGGAATATAATGCTGCATTTAGTCATTGGTCATAAGAACTCAAGGAGCAGGATTGGGTATCCTGCAAGACCCTTCAACAAGACCATAGCTAATCTGGTTTTTGGCCATCACTTCACATTCCTGCCCAATCCCTATAAATGTGTTCCTAAATAATTAAAACAACTCGGCATTGAGTATGTTCAAAGACACAGCATCTCAGGCTCTCTGGGTAGAGAATACTGGAGATTCACTATCCTCTAAGAGGAGAGGTTCGTCCTCAACTCAGTCTTAATGGTCAACCATTTATTTCGAAACTGTACACTGTAAAGGAAACATCTTCATAACATTGACCCCGTTTCTCACAATTTTTATTTCAAGGATCAGCATTTCCTCTTCAAAACTATAGCAGGTTTATGCCCACTCTGCTCAATCTTTCCTCAAGAGACAACTACCTCACCTCAAACAAAAAGTACCGGTAAATATTTTCAATGGGACAATTTTGTCCTCTCTTTTTACATCAACGTTCTCCTGTTTCGTACAGAGAACAATTCAACACAGGCACGGGCTCTTCAGCCCACAATGTTTATGCCGAGCGTGAGGCCCATCTGAGTGTGATCTCATATGCTTGCACATGATTCATATCCCTTTATTCCCTGCACTTGCTTGTGCCTTTGTAAAAGCGTCTTAAACACTACTATTGTATCTGCTTCCACCACCATCCCAGTCAATGCATTCCAGGCCCCCACCACCCTCTGTGTAATAAAAACGTACCCCCCACTTCTCCAGTAAACTTTCCCCATCTCACCTTATAGCTATGACCTCTAGTGTTGAGCATTTTCACCCTGGGGAAAAAGGTTCTGACTGTTTACCATATTTATACCTCTCATAAATTTTAAATACTTCTATCAAGTCTCCCCTCACCCTCCTACATTCCGGAGAAAACAATCCAAGTCTATCCAACCTCTCCTTGTAGTTGAAACCCTCTAATCCTGGCAGCATTCTGGAAAACCTCCTCTTCACCCTCTCCAAAGTTTTGATATCTTTCCTGTAATGGGGTGACCAGAACTGCATGCAATATTCCAAATGCGGCCTAACCAAAGTCCTATAGAGCTGCATCCTGACTTCCTGATTCTTATATTCAATGACCCTAGCAACGAAGACAGACATACCATTCTTACCACCTTATCTACTTGTGTTGCCACCTTTAGTGAGCTATGAACATGGACTCTACAATCCATCTGCACATCATTACTGTTAAGGGTCTTGCCATCACCTGTACACTCTCAGCATACATTCAACCTCTCAAAGTGAAACATCTCACACTTGCTCGGTTTAAAGTCCATCTGGCATTTCACGGCCCATTTCTGGAACTGATCTATATATCACTGTATCTTCTGACAGCCTTCCTCTGTCTGCAACTCCTCCAATTTTTGCATCAGCAGCCAACGTACTCACCAACCAATCTCCATGTCTAGGTCATTTGTACATATCACAAACAACAGAGGTTCCAGCACAAATCCCTGCGGAACTTCAGTGGTCACAGACCTCCAGCCAGAATATCTACCTCCCACCACAATCTTTCTTCTATGAATAAGGCCAGTTCCGAATCTTCACAGTCATTGTGAATCCCGTACATCTAAATCTTCTGGATCAGCTACCACGAGGGACCTATCAAAAGCCTTACTTCTTTCCTTTACCTTCTGAAAATGTAAACCTAATGCAGTTGGAACCAATTTGCTCTCGGAAGCAAAACATGCATTGATAATTTTACTAGTATGATAACTTAGTGTGTTATTGTATAGAGATTACAAATCATATACTTGCCATTTACAGTTGTGTCTTGAAATATCCCAAGTGATTCTCCTAATGAAACTTAACTTGGTCTGGTCTACAGAACTTGACCGAGTTCTTAAAAGTCCTCAGACAACCAGAAATAAGTGTGAAAATATATTTTTTAAATGGCATGATGCATCCATAAGGTAGGTTAGGTTTCACTTTTACACAAAAAAAGCAAAGAGACAGCGAACATGAGAAAACAGATGTAGGAGTTGGCCACTTGGACCCTCAAGCCTGCTCGGTCATTCCACAGAATCATAGTTGATCTGCCCCAGATCCCATCTCCTCTTCTGTGCCAATTCCTCATAGCTCTCAATTCCCTCATCTTTCAGAATTTATCTCCTACGCTTTACGCACCCCCAATGATCCAGCCTCCTCAATCTACATGGGGTAAAGAATTCCACATATTCACCATCCATTGTAAGAAAGGGGAAATCTTTCATTAGATGCCCAATGTGCACCTCAGCATGGGGATATGATATTTTCTATATTTTTGGTTCTGTCTCTTCCCCACCAATTTTCACCCGTAACGTAAATTGATCAGAAAATGGAACAAAGCGTAAGCCAAGCACTTGACCCAATCCCACAATACAGACTGGACTATGAATTACTTTTATCCAGCTCACAAATCCCGTGGTCATTTTATTTTTGCTTTCTTAATGACATTTTGAATTTACATCTATAACTCCTTCAATGCAATATCTGGTTGAAACACTTGTCAATAATATTATTGAATGAGGTTTGATCTAGGCCTGCTGGAGGCGACCTCAGCCATTGGCATGGAAATCCTCCAACTTTTCAAGATGCTATGTTCTGACTCGCTTGCTTTCCATCACCATCTCCTCTTCATTCTGAGAAAGTGGTTTAAGAATCAAACATAAGAGTGAACAGTAAACCGCTGGAGGCGTTCGGCAGCTTTTGTCGAGGAAAATGGACATCCAACATTTCAGTCTGAAGAAGGGTCCCGGCCTGAAACGTCATCTATGCATTCCCTCCACAGACTCTGCCTGACCTACTGAATTCCAGCAATTTGTCTTTTACTCATGATTCCAGCATCTGTAGTTTCTTTTGTCTCAAAGAATAAACAACATTGGCATACTACTGGATCATGTACAGAGCTGTCTGAGTAAAAATAAAGAGATTACAAATGACTGAAAGTCTGCAAGAAGAGGAAATGAACAGATTAACAATTCTTGAGGTTTCTTTAGCCAGCTGCTAATCTTTCCATCATGAACCTCCACCAGGATAAAGGCTTGGATTATTTTGTGCTTGCAAGTCTCATCTTTTTTTCAGAATCAAGGTGGTTTTGGCCACCCCTTTCCTTTCTACTTTCAACATCATAGGTGAGGGAAACTTGGCATTTCCATTTGTTCAACACCGAAACTCTCGACTCCAATTGATCTTTGGCTTTCACTGCCTGTAATTGTCGTTGCTTGCAAAGAACTCTTAAAAGAAACTGAACAAAACACACATTTAAAATAATGCCACAATGATTTTTCTTCGAGCTACTGGCAGCAAAGGCCAAGACATTAATTCTTCTTTCCTGGAGATGATCCAAGAATGATTAAAGAAGGTCCATAACACTGCACAACACCGGCTGACGCTTCTAAGGTCGCCTGGGTCAAGACGAGATGGAGAGAACAGTGGAAGTCAGCGGAACCATCTAGGCCACACCATTACATCAATGACCCCATGGACGTCATTGGCCAGGACCTGCCTCGAAAGCAGTAGACAACCCTCAACCGCTTGAGGACAGGCATCAGACGTTATGGAGTAGCGATGAAGAGGTGGGGCCTCGTGGACAGCGCCTCCTGCGAGTGTGGGGACCCAACACACACAGTGGAGCCCATAGTCACCAGTTGCCCCAAACACCGGCCACCGAATGGTGAACGAGGTCTGATTGACCTGGACGATGACACGTTAGCCTGCCTCGCCTCAACGGAGCTGCAGGTCTAAAAGACAGACGACAGAAGAAGAAAAAGGACCATACTCAGAATTGCTGGCCCCAATTACTATTCAACCTCATTTGAGGCAGCGGTGGTGCAGTTAATGGAGCCAATGTTAAGGAAGCCACAGCATCAGTGACCCAGCTTCACTCTCAACCTCTGTGCAGAGTTTGCACGTTCTGCCAGTGACTCTGTGGGTTTCCTCTGCCTACTCCAGTTTCCTCCCACCTTCCCAAGATGGCGACATTAACAGGTTAACTAGTGTCCCTAGTGTGCGGGCGAGGGATAGGATCTAGGAGGGATTGTTGAGAATGTGATAAAAATAAAATAGGGATATCGTAGGATTTATGTAAGTGGCTAGTTGACGGTAGGTGCAGACTCAGTGAGCCTAAGGTCCTGTTTCCATGCTGTACCTCATTATGAGGTATATGTATAACTCTAACTTCCTCAATGCCGACTTTAAGATCAGACCGACTCTGCTTCTGGACTCTGGGGATGTGTTAGTCACTCTTTAACCAGCTAAGCCTTTCACAGGGTAGCTGATTGTGTGTGGATTTGGAATGCAAAGTGATCCATCATTGACATGCCAGCGGATGGTGCTCCTTGTTCAACATATTGAATTGATTGGAAAGACATTAACCATTTCACGGTTTGAAACTGAACAGTCCCTCAGTGGGATAAGCCCATATATCAGTGGCCAGTCGCGGATAGTCTGTCCTCTGACTTGTTCTATGATTCGGTTGTGAAGTGCAGTCCTGTGATTGCTTCATTGTTCTGTTGTACAAACAAATCCTTTCCTAAGAATCACAGGTAAGTTGATCTCAATTAATTTCCATTTTAAAAAAATCACCGAATTTCATGGTGAACGGCAGTAGTTGGATTAGACCTCCTGTCTCTTCAACCAATAAAGTTCTGAGTCTAGAGATTGAGGAATTGGTGTTCAGAGAGTGAGTGTTAATTCATGTTTTTGATGAAGATCCATTCAATTATCCCGGAATATTCATAATTTCCCCTGCACCACCCTCTGTGTCTTTGTTCAAATATTGCGCTGAACTGAGAGTAGACAGTTAACTTTATGTGGCCTTGTTCATTATTATAGTCGCACGATCAATAGTAGTGTGGGAAGAATGTGCCGTGCCTCCATGATCATTCCCCCAACTCTCTGTGCAGGACCAGTTTTACTTTGTCCATTGCCCCTTTAAATCCATTACTAGTAACTCCACAATGTACTGTTAAATCACTTGTGCTTGATGATTACTAGGCAGTAGGTCATGCCACTGCTACTACACTCATCCCCTTACCCTCTCCTCACAACCCAGCCTACCCCGACTGGAGCTAAAAGATCCCATAACATTAAAGAGGATCTGGCCAGAACCTTTCCACCTCTCATATCACTAAAGCATAATAAAGTGGTTGTCAGTGATTGCCAGAACTTGCTCTGTGTAGATAATATGCTTTAGTGATATTAATGGGTTTTTTCTGGGACATTGGGAAAATCCCTTGGGTTTTTTTTACCTGCAGACAAGAAGGGCTGGAATGCAGGTGAGTAAGGGAGACTACTGACCAGTACTTATAAATCACAAGTATGTGTAATAATCCCTGAGAAAAGCAGTCACTTTAAAATTTTAATTCACCTCTGGACCCACCCAGATGACTGCACCGTCAACTTGCGCAAGACTAGAACATGCACCCAAGTTTATTTTTCACCTGTATCGAGGTTTTGTTGCGTGCTATCCAGTCAGCAGAAAGACAATACATGATTATAATTGAGCCTTTTCCTGTGTATAGATACATGATAAGGGAATAATGTTTACAGCAAAGTAAAGGCAGCAAAGTACAAACAAGAATAGTCCGAGGGTAACCAATGAGATTGATAGCAGTTCAGGAATGCTCTCTGGTTGTGGTACGATGATTCAGTTGCCTGATGCAGCTGGGAGGAAACTGTCCCAAATAACTGGCACAAGATATAAACCCACAATGATCTGTCCCAGAGGTCAGAATGCTGCCCACAGCTGAGGTTGTCACAGGACAGATGTATGGGCAGGTGGAAGTCATGAAGTGGGTTAATGCTTCTCCGCACCACGGATGTGCAAACAATGCACCAGCAAAATATGTCAAGGTTAGCAAAATAACATTCTCTCCTTTTTCTATTCAGTTTGTTCAGCAAATTCTCTCTCCACAAAACCCTAAAGCCTGATGAAGCAAAAGCCAGAAAATAAATTCCCTCTGTTCAATTGGATGGCTGAGGTCCTCCTTTGACAGAAACGCATTAGAAAATAGATGAGCAGACTGTTCTGTGTTGAAAAGGATTTAAATAATTGAATTTAAACACTAGCTATGTGCAGACTAGGAGAAAGGACCATGTCATGGGTTCCAATCCCGATGCATTCACCCTCCTTGCACTCCTGACTTATTATTGTATTCTCTGTGCAATTTTGAATGGCATTTGGAGGTCTAATCAGGACGCCATGTTCAATTTAGGAGCACTAAACCAAAACCGAATGCTGTGCACCAACACAGCAAGCCTGGCAGCATCTGTGGAGGAAATGGAGTGTCAATGCATCAGCTCTGAAGAAGAAAACACTGTTTGTTTTCCTCCATCGATGTTGTCTGGCCCACTGAGTTCCTCCAGCACTTGTTTTTTTTGCTCAGGATTCCAGCTTTGCAGTGACTAGTGTCTCTAAAACCGATGCCATCTTAGGTTTCTGGTACGATAAATTAGCAGGAGTACAATAAGGCAGATGAACTAATGGAGAAGTCACACCACAGATGGAAAGTGCAACCTTTGCTAATTTTTAATGCAATGAGAGAATTGTTTTCACAAGGCCCTTGCTTTTATTTTTGATTCCCACTTATCTCAGATTTGTGCTCGCAAATGAAAGGATTTCTCTCCTTTCTCCACTTAGTTCTTCCACAGCAGATGGTGTGTGACTCAGGGAAGATTCAGCGAGTCAGCATTGAACATGCAACCACATGAATGATGGCCTTACTGCACATCTGCACCAGTTCCATTTGCCCGCATCAGGCCCTTACCCTAAATATATTGGTTCCTTTCAAACCAATTGCCTCACCCTTCCCTATATTAAACTCTATTGACCAGATTTTTGTCTAATCGCCCAATCTGTCTGGATCGCATGGCAGAATCGCAATATCTTCATCACAACATACCCTACCACTGACTCAGACCAGTCTGAAGAAGGGTCTCGACCCGAAACGTCGCCTATCTCCTTCGCTCCTTAGATGCTGCTGCACCCGCTGAGTTTCTCCAGCTTTTTGTGTAACCCTTGATTCTCCAGCATCTGCAGTTCCTTCTTTAATACCCTACCACTATTTTTGTATCATATGCAAACTTTGAAACCTTACATTTTATTCTGTCCACCAGTCTTTAATGTAAATAGTAAACAATTGAGGGCCAAGAATAGACCTCTGGTGTACTCCACCAGTTACATCCCTCCACCCTGAAATGGAACCAGTTGTTCCAACTTAGAATAAAGGGGAGGTCATTTAAGACTGAGGTGAGAAAAAACTTTTTCACCCAGAGAGTTGTGAATTTATGGAATTCCCTGCCACAGAGGGCAGTGGAGGCCAAGTCACTGGATGGGTTTAAGAAAGAGTTAGATAGAGCTCTAGGGGCTAGTGGAGTCAAGGGATATGGGGAGAAGGCAGGCACGGGTTATTGATAGGGGACGATCAGCCATGATCACAATGAATGGCGGTGCTGGCTCGAAGCGCCGAATGGCCTTCTCCTGCACCTATTTTCTATGTTTCTATGTAACTTGTTTTTTTTCAATGTGACACTAATTTTTGTATACAAATTTGTGACAGCATAGGGAGGAACCTTTTCCTCACAGCTGATATGCTGAAAACTGAAAACCATAGGGTTAGAGTAAGGGGTAAGAGGTTTGGGGGGGGGGGGGGGATTGGGGAAGAACTCTCCCACTCAGATGATAGATGGAACCCGGAACAAAAGATCTGAAGGGATGTGGAAGATGGGAACTCCTACAACATTTAAAAGCTACATGGACAAGCATTTGAATCACCCGGCCTCAGAAGGCCACAAACCATGTGCTGATAAATGGGATCAGTGTAGGTGTGTGGTTGGCAGGGACATGATGGGCTGAAGGGTCCTGCTTCTGTGGTGTATGTTTCCACATTTCTATGACTTTAAGATTAAGCATCAGTGGAGGGTGTGAATCTGAAAAGACTGCACCAGCAGACTGTTGAACAAATTGTGCACGACTAATTTTGTCTAAAATAAACAAGATCGCCACAGGCTCGGTGAGATTTAGATCAAAGCTGTTGTTTTATAAACATAAGGTATTAGAGCAATGTTGTTTGATTTCACACCTGCCATCCCTGTGCTCTAAGTTGTGTTGTCAGTTATTGCAGCTTTGTACTGAGTGCCTGTGCACAACAAGGGCTGGGAACAGCCAATGATCCCCACTCCACACATACAGGAGTCACATCCTTTTCTCTGGGATGGATTCAGTTGCAGGATCCAGGCTTGTGGGCCTGTGCCTAATCCACTGCATCAACAAGTACTTCCAGACGAGGAGATGGAGTCTGCACATCTGTGTTCAACGAGCCTCATTTACTGAGACAATCTGTTTCCTTGCCGCTTTCTGATTGTGTTTATAATACTAATTAGCCCACAGGGCTAATTCATTTCTCACTATTGACACACCTGATCAGGGAAATAGTGACACTATTGCACTGTATGTTATTTTTTGTTGTTAAATTAGCACCTGCTCTGCATAGATTTGTGACTTCATCTGCAGGGATTGGTGAAAATGCAGTTTTCGTTGGGAAAAATGTGGTTTCTGGCCCAATAAATCGGGAAATCGATATCTGTGAGCGAAATTGGATGGCCTGTCTCGAATTGATGCAGTGGTGATTCTGTCATTTGTTGTTTGTTTGGAGGTTCAATCATTGTGCCTGATCACAAGACTGATATTGATGCCTACTCACCTGCCCCTTTGTGCCAGCTGCCATGTTATAGATCTGTAGAAGTGGTTCGACGGCATAGTTGAAGTAGATATTTTGCTCACATGCAATTTTTATCTGTTTGTTAACCCCTACCTAATGCTGCTGAGTGAGCTGGGAGAGTGACATTTCAATCGGTCTCCTTCTTGCTGTCCACCAGATGGCATCAGAGATCTCCCAGCCTCCTTCACAATGTTGGCTGCCTCCCTCCTTCCTCCCACTCCCTCTGTCCTCCCCACACATCTCAATTCCAGCTTGATTTTTAACCTGGCCACATTTCACAGAACCGCCTTAACCACCTCAACACAGTTTAGGCCAAGACATGAAAGGCGAGCAGGTAACAGAGACCACCCAGCCTCATTCACAGGGTCTGTCACCATTGGGGAAATCGGGAGGTCCAGGAACTCCCCAACATTTCTACGGCCATTAGTAAGAGAGTAACAAACACGGAGAACCCCCCCCCCCCCATATTCAGGTCTCTCCAATACTGATTTTGGAAACACATTAACTCTGGCACAACCAACCCATCTCACCAGCTGGGAGATTGTACAAATATGAATGGGCCTCAGTGGGAGGTATCTAGACATAAAGGAGAAGGAAAGAATCAACTTGGACCCGTGACAAGCTTGAATTGTTAGGCAGGACCTGGCATCTTTTGACACTTGAAATCAGTATCATGCATTGGGACTACCAATGTTTAAACAGGAACGTTGTTTATTTATTTTCTCCAACAGGTTGACCAACTTTCTCACACGTAACTTAAGCGGCCGCTATTCAGTTCTATTCTAAGCAGTGACCAGAAGTTCAGTAATCACAGTCAAACTCAATACTGTCCTTGGTAGACAAAAGTGCTGCAGAAACTCAGCGAGTCCAGCAGCATCTAAGGAGAGAAGAAAATAGGCAACGTTTTGGCCCAAAATGTTGCCTATTTCCTTCATTCCTTAGATGCTGCTGCACCCCACTGAGTTACTCCAGCACTTTTTCCTACCTTCGATTTTCCAGCATCTGCAGTTCCTTCTTAAAAACTCAACACTGGTCCTTGCCTTGGGGCAGAAATTATTCAGCCTCGAACAAGGAATGAAGCCAAGGATCCTTCCTGGTCTATAAGGATACATTGACCATGTGAATGAAACACATACCATTGAACATACTGGTATTTTTCTTCATACTCCCCTGGGGCTAATCCAATCTAAGCATCTTCTGAGACTGAAGTTAAATGCTGCAACCAGAAACAGATTGTTAGCAGGACTTTGGACGATACATGGACAGGAAAGGTTTAGAAGGATATGGGACAAATGCAGGCAAATGGGACCAGCTTGAATGGGGCATCTTGGTCAGACTGGACAAGTCGGGGCAAACCTATGACAAAGGTGGAGATCCTGCATCAGGAATGAAAAAAAAAAAAATCACCCAGCAGAATCCACTGGTTTAAAAGGCAATTAAAGCGAATGCGTTTTCCCACAGCTGCCCCCCCCCCAGCCCCTCCCCCCTCTGCTCTCCCACCCCCTCTCCCTCTGCAGACATACACTCAGCTATCATTTTGCAGGGCACCTGCGCCCGTCTGCAATGACGAGATTGAGCTTCACATTGCATGGTATTTTGTGTTCCTCTGTGGACTTTGCTCTCCCTTGTAATTTAGGCACTGAAATTCAAATCAATTACCACTTGCAGCTGCACTGATGAAAGAGAGGAGGTGGAGCCTTTTAGCAAAAGAGAAAGATGTTAGAAGCTGATCGTTTTAATAAAGATGGCCAAGTGAGGGGCAAAAGTCAGGTGGTTTACTAAACGGGCTCACGAATTGTCAGGGTGGTCAGGTTATAACTGGTGCCATTCTTCAGGTTCGCCCTGGCTTGTCTTGTCTTTGTCTTACCACAGATAATGTGCCCTTTCCTCCTAAGCCTCGGTCCATGGGCTGTGAGGCTGACTGGGGACAACCCCGGTAACATGCACAAACATATCAATCACCGTTAATTAATTAGACACAAAAAGCTGGAGTAACTCAACGGGACAGGCAACATCTCAGGAGAGAAGGAATGGGTGGCGTTTCGGGTCGAGACCCTCCTTCAGTCTGAATATAATTTGATGTAATGGACCATTTGAAGATACGAAAACTTACATGAATCACTCAAGTGACGTCATTGAAATTCTTGCAGCCCTCTAACAAGTAACCACAGATCTATCTTCCAATTGCCTTTTCAGCATATGTTTGGAAAACTTCTGGAGAATAGCTGCTAACCATCTTCCTCTCCAGGGCTTTACTGGGTTTTCCAGTGTATAGCTCAAATAATTTGTTTACGAATAATGCAGCTTCCAACATAATGCATCTCCCATTCCAGATGGTAGACAAAAATGCTGGAGAAACTAAGCGGGTGCAGCAGCATCTATGGAGCGAAGGAAATAGGCAACGTTTCAGGCCGAAACCCTTCTTCAGACTGATGTGAGGGTGGGGTGGGGGGGGGGGGGGGGGGGGAGAATAAAGGAAGAGGAAGAGCCAGAGGGCTAGAGGGAGAGCTGAGAAGGGGAGGAGACAGTAAGGACTACCTGAAATTAGAGAAGTCAATGTTCATACCACTGGAGTACAAACTGCCCAAGCGAAATATGAGGTACTGCCCCTCCAATTTCCGGTGGTCCTCACTCTGGCCATGGAGGAGGCCCAGGACAGGAAGGTCGGATTCAGAATGGGAGGGGGAGTTGAAGTGCTGAGCCACCGGGAGATCAGGTTGGTTATTGCGGACCGAGCGGAGGTGTTCGGCGAAGCGATCGCCAAGCCTTGGTCTCACTGATGTAGATCAACTGACATCTAGAGCAGCGGATGCAATAGATGATGTTGGAGGAGGTGCAGGTGAACCTCTGTCACACCTGGAAAGACTTCTTGGGTCCTTTAATGGAGTCAAGGGGGAAGGTAAAGCGACAAGTGTGGCATTTCCCTTGCGGTTGTAAGGGAAAGTGCCAGGAGAGGGGCTGGTTCGGGTGGGAAGGGACGAATGGACCAGGGAGTTATGGAGGGCCGGTCTCTGTGGAAAGCAGACAGGGAGGGAGATGGGAAGATGTGGAAAGTGGTGGGGTCACCTTGGAGGTGGCGAAAATGACGGAGGATTATTTGTTGTACGTGACGGCTGGTAGGGCGGAAGGTGAGGACAAGGAGGACTCTGCCCTTGTTACGAGTGGGGAGGGATGGGGAGAGAGAGCAGGGTGACGGGATATCGAAGAAACCCTGATGAGAGCCTCATCTATGGTAGAAGAGGAGAACCCCCGTTCCCTAAAGAATGAGGACATCTCTGATGCTCTGGTGTGGAACACCTCATCCTGGGAGCAGATGTGGCTAAGACAGAGGAATTGGGAGTAGGGGATGGAGTCCTTACAGGAAGCAGGGTGGGAAGAAGTCTAGTTCAGATAGCCATGGGAGTCAGTGGGTTTATAATGGATGTCAGTCAGAAGTCCATCACCTGTTCAGGATAATCTGAACCAGTGCTAAACACTCACAGAATTGAGCTCCTCAATGACATGATAAGAAAGACCTGTGTATGGTTGACTCTGATTAGACACCAAATCATTTTAATAAGCAGTATGAGTTTTGGTATGTTTCTACGAGTCAAATGGGCAGAGGTTATAATGCCCATTATACTTGTTGTCTCGTAATATCTATTTTAAATTCACAATTTTTACTTCTGTATCACTTGCCTCAAACAATCAGAACCTTATCAGAGGACAGTATCTTTGCAGAAATGTAATGACATTGCATAGAGGACCCAAAGCAAATCTTCTCCCGCTGCTTGAAACAGACATGGCGACAAATGTTCCTCCATATAAGTCGTTTGAAAGTGTGGGGCTTTTTAATGAACCTCCACGTTTGGCAATGACTCCTCTCTTCCTCAGCAACCCTCAGACTTGATCCTAAATGTTACCTGCATTCAAGAGTTCACATGTAGGAGGCAACATTCAACAAGATTGAGAGAGGGGAAAGCGCAAAGGTCCTGTTCAAGTCTGCTCACTTCATTAGACCCACATAGTATAGCTCATAAAGTTTACTAAGAGAAGATGAGGAGATGCCAAATTGACTTGGATCCATTACCAAAGCAGGAAGCCAAGATCAATATTTACAGAAGTTACTAATCATCTTCCCACCTCTATTTCAGTCAACACAAACACTGAAACTACAGCTGAAATCTTGCTTCTTTTTAACTCCCCATTTGGTTCTTCATTCTTCCAAGATTCCAGTTCTGGTTAGGATTGCACGCCTCAAAAGCTGAGCGCCCTTCACTGATTCAGCCAAGCAGCTGTTATTTTTTTAAACAGGAAAGTTGCCCGTTTCACTCCAGCATTGGCAGCGTTACTTCAGCTGTTCGAGTTCCTGGACTCGCAATTCCCTTGATAAAACCTCCCCTGTTATGCTTGAAGATGCTGCTTACAGCTCAACCCTGACCATAATCTTGGTCACTGCTTCTACTCATATTTTGTGCAGCGAGGCCCCAATATCTGAGCAAAGGATGGGTTGCTCTATAGCACAGGAGGCTGGTAGATGTTGTGCCTGCACATTCGCTCTGAAATGTTGACTCTTGATGGAAAATTTGACTGGCATCGAAGCTCTATCTTCTCTTCAACCAATGCCCATATACACTGTGCCCTTCCCTTAGTAAATCATTAGCGCACGATAAGGCCCCGATCACAGGTGAACATAGAGACAGATGGCTGAACTTTTATTGCCTCCCCTCACAGGGGAACATTGATGGGGATGTTCATGTTAAATTCTATCGTGTGTTGTGTTCTTTTTATTTGTATGGCTGTATGGCAACCCAAATCTCGCTGTGCCAATTGGTACAGTGACAATAACTGTAAACTTGAACTCGTACTTGAAAGCATTCATATACTGGTTCATTTCAATATTTTGCCTTTCTTTACCCATTATGGGCATATTGAGGTTGTGATGTCCATTCTTTGAATGTTACCTTGGAGTGGCTTCTGCTGCATTGAATGCCTGGATTGATTTAGGACATCTTAGTGTAACCTTGAAATAGATTCTCCAGTTTCATTAAAAAAAATGTAATTAAGTTTTCTTCATAATAAAGAGGCTGTAAACAATACATCAGACATTACAGCACAGCGCCTCTGTGCTTTGTACCAAGCTGGCTTCAGTTTGGAAACTAACTGTAAACTTTTTGTTTGGCCACGATTCACTGTGGACTAAACAGTGATCCTGTCCTTCTAAGCAAATGTATTTTACATTGGCATCAGATCACTACATTCCCTCACAGTTGACAGCAAAAAAGTGACAGTGCTAACAATCACTGACTGTGCGCAAGAGTTCATTCAAACCCTTCGTGCTTCCCTTGCTGCCAAACTCACAAAAGCCTCTTCTCTCTTCCTCTGCCATTCTTTCAATTGCAAAGGAGGGAATAAAACCTCCCCGCATCCTCCTCCTAACAGCTTAATTCTTGGAATTAAGAGAAGAAATAAGGAAAAGCTAGGTGGTGCCAACAGATCGAAAACATCAAGCACAAAGCTCTCTCTTGTTCACAGTTTGGACTGAGTCGAAACCAAGGCTTTGGGCGATTGCATTAGTTCCAATCATCCAGCAATACTTAGAGTATTTCAATACTTGAAATACTCTATTTCAATCTATAGAACTCTCAAATCAGGGGAAGCCATTAATTCTCACTTCATCACTAGATCTATAGTTGTAGGGCAGTATAGAAGGGAATCTGGCTCTTCAGCTAACCTTGTCCATGTCGACCAAGTTGGCATATTGGGCTAGTCCCATTTCCTGTAAGTGGCTCATATCCTTCTAAACACGCCCTATTCATATATCTGTACAATTGTATTTTAAAAGTCATAATTTTCTTGTCATTTCTGGTCTATTTATGCCACATTCATCAGACGTTCGGCAAACTTCCTTCTCCTGTCCTTCCAAAGGGGCAAATACAAAGCCTCTCCACTCTGCGTTTTCTACCAGTTTGTATTAAGACATTTGAATTATAATTTTCTTGATGAGATTCCCTGCAACCTTTTTACTGTTAGGAAGTTAACATTCCCTGTCATGGAACACTTCACCCTCCTCCAAACAAACTCTGAGCCCAAACTTTACTTAAACTCAACCATTGTAAACACAATAAACAAAAGAAAATTCAATAAATCAATTAAAATATTATTGCAAAACAAAAGCTGTAAGTCCCGAGTGCAATCAGGACACTTCATAGATTATTTGGTGTTTGTAGTCTTCACGAGCCTGTTCCTGAACCTGGAAGTCACAGTTTTCAGACCCTTATATATTCTTCCTGATGGCAGGTGTGAAATGAGAGCATGGCCAGGGTGGTGAAGGTCCTTGATGATGCTGGCTGCCTTTTTGAAGTAGCACCTCCAATAGACCTCTTCGATGGTTGGGAGGTCAGAACCCGTGATGGCCCAGACAGTGTCCACCACTTTTTGTAATCTCCTTCTCCCCAGGGCAGAGTTGCAGAACCAACCAGATGCGATCGATCAATATGCAATCAATAAATATGTTCTCTACTATACACATGTAGAGGTTCAAGAGAATATTCATTAACATTCCAAATCTCCGCAATGTTCTATTCATTAACATTCCAAATCTCCGCAGCTGCAGAATGGGAATATTTGAGACATACAAGTACAGAATCAGGCCCTTCGGCCCAACTTGTCCATGTCGAACAACATGTCCCATCTTAGCTAATCCCATTTGCCCGTGCCTGGTCCATATCCCTATGTACATTTCCTATCCATGTACCTGTCCAAACATCTCACCCTGATACATTCTGTTAACATTAAAACCACATTGCTCACTTGACTGACAATTAAGACTCTTTTCATGCACACATTGGTAGCTCAAATTACAAAAGAGAGCCCTCCGCCAAGATTGCTTACTTGCCGTCATTCACCATCATGATATCAACGAGACACGATGTTGACATTCTTGTGGTGTAACTTCTGGCAATGTTACAAGCCAGATTAAATTTACAGGTTGCTTATGTCCAACTCAGAACATTGGGCAGAGAATTCTACTGCAGTATACAGATATTTGGAATTGTATATTTTGGAACAACTTTCCCTTCAAAGTATTAGTGGGTGCTGCACAAACATAAACCTGAACAGATTGTTGTGGGTGGACATCAGTGTTGGATGTTAATATAATTATAGTCAACCATCATATCTTTCTATTGTTTACTTTTCCTTGGCTAGAATCCAGTGTGGCTGCGTGTGTGTAGGTGGTACTCATTTCTCACTTCTTGTACCGTTCCTTTCTTGTTCTGTATTCTTTCATTTATTCTCTCAATTCTCATCTCACACCAACTCATATTATTTTTTGAGTGAGATGGTAAAAACATGTACAATAAATGCTACATTAAATGTAATAAATATAATCCGTCTGCCATCATCGATGTAGAGCTTGACATATTCCATTTTTGCTCTAGATTCAATTCAGACCTGAATTTACTTCAGTTAATGCTCATCAAAATAGATTATTTCCCTTTAACAAAAAAAACTATCAAGAGTTCTTCAGCATTTTGTCTTTCTAAAGTGCAATAACAACGCATCGACATTCAAACTCACATAACCCTGTTAAAATTAATCACTTTCACCTAGATCGCCATCGTCATGTTATTGGGCGGCATGTGACAGAAATAAAATTGGTTTATTGTGTAGAAGATCATGTTGGAAATCGATGTCAGATTTTGGAAAAACAAAAGTAGCGGAAGACCCAGACTCACTACTATAGCCATGTGCCTTTTTTCAGCAATATCTGTCAACTAACAACACCCCTCCGCAATCTTAAGAAGGGTTCCGACCTGAAACGTCACCTATCCATGTTGTCCAGGGATGATGCTTGCTGAGTTAAGGGCCTGTCCCACTTGGGCGTCATTTGCGCAACATCATTTACGCGTCACGACGCACATGATTTACGCGACATCATTTACGTGCGTCGTGACGCACACGTGATGCACGCATGGTGCGCATTACACACGCATGATGATGTAGGCAATGACGCGCGGTCGTGCACGGCGCCCCCAGGATTTTTGGATGTACAAAATCTTTGCGCGCCATTTGCGTGACGCGCAAGTGACGCCCAAGTGGGACAGGCCATTTACTCCAGTATTTTGTGTCTTTCTAAATGTGGCAGACATTCCTTGTGGAGCCACTGGGTTAGGACTGAGTGGCACTGCAGCACACACAATGAAATCAATGAATATTTTCAGTGCCTGGCAATGCTGTTGAAATACTTGCCACTCTTTGGAGTCAATACAAACTTAATTCTAAGCAATTTTATAAAGGTTTTCAGCCAATTTATTTTTCCTCCTGAAAGTTTTTAGGACAGATTCACGCCAAGTAACCATTCTCCACCTTCTCTCCAGTGCAGTTATCCACAAGCTTGTTGAAGGGTCATTTGTGCATTGGGTATTTAGTTCAAGCCAAAACTAGTACCTTCCCAACACCATTGGCTTAATGGTTAGGAGCAGATGATTCATCTAAAATTCCCCCCTCCCTCATCCCCATATTTACTCCATGGTTAAGCCCATTACTCCTCTGCCATTGAACCAAATTGACACAACACAGTTTAGTTGTCTCACCTCAACAGACTCATTGGATGGGAGCCTAAGACCTTTTGTTCTGGGTACTCCGTCCCTTGCAGGGAAAGGGGAAAATCAACATTATTCACTCTAACTTTCTGGCTTAATGACTATTCTGTTGAAGTGTTTTTTAACTGAAATCTAAATCCTGTTATTGAGGACAGAAAGACTATTTTGAAATTATTAGGGCCAGATCGTAACCAAGTCACATTTCTTAGGGTACATCAGTTGCCTTTCAGATAAATAGGAGAGGGACTTACCTTGACATATTCTGACTTGGAATCCATATTCTGTAGGTTACTGTTGAGGTAAAAACATTAAAATATATATATATTTTTGTATACAATTAGCATCAGGAAGATGACAAGCATTACAATGGTTCATTAAACTGATTCTTGGAATTGGGAGAAATTGTCCAGTGAGGAGTGATTAAGTAGACTGCGTCTATAATCTCTCGAGTATAGCAGGATATATCATTAAAACATACAACATTTTCATTGCCAAAAACAATCTTCTGGTAGAACACAGTGGATCAGGCAGCATCTGTGGAAGGAAATGGACAGAGGGCGTTGTCCGGGTCAGGATCCTTCTTTAGAAGAAGAATCCCAACCTGAAACATCGTGTGTCAATTTCCTTAGACAGATGCTGCCTGATCCACTGTGTTCCCCCAGAAGATAATTTTTTGCACAAGATTCCAGCTCCAGCATTTGCAGCTTGGCACGGGTGTACAGAGCTGATGGATGTGTTTATGTGTTGTATAATTGTATGATTCTACAAAAGCATCTCAGCAGGGACCTTGTGAACAAATCATCCATTTATTTTCTTACCCTGGGAAGACCATCAGAATAATAAAAATTCTGGGGAGAAGATAAAAACCTTCAGTGTTTCTCCTCTTCATACCCACCCACTGCATTTGAATTAGACAAGTTCGCAGAGAGCCCTTCAAATAGCACCAACTCACATCACATACAGTCCATTGTACTTTTCCTAGTTCGTCCATGCTAAAATCCAAACTTCCCTCTCTCTACATTGTCAGAGTGTTGAATCAAGGCTCATCAAGTAGACTTCTCCCATTGCTCATTTTCACTTAACTTCAAAAGCACTGAACTTCAAGGAAATGCCATCTTCCTCCATCCATGCACTTCCAACCCACACGTGACCATGCCCAACCCCTGATTTCTAGACTGACGTTTGATTCATTCCTACACCTTGATTTTCCACGCCATTTTCCTCAGTTTTTCATTCTAATTTCTCGTATAAAAATCAAATGATTCCTGAACTTGGATAGAGGGTGCTTAAACCTCGGCTTTCACACTAGAATTTTTGTAACTTTTTTTCTTGGAAACAGCTAACGCAGCAAACTGATGAATCACGAGAGATGAGTATAACGACCCAGCCCACTTTAGCTTTGTATACCCAAAGGGAAAGGCAGGGTTGGTTATTAATGGTCCACTTGGGGTTACATTTGAACTTCCAGCTATTCAAAGCCTGAGCTGGGAACGGAATCTGCAACCGACATTTGAACAGAACCATTTCCTACTGAGCTTCCTGGCCTGATTACTCATGTCATCTTTAAGCCAAGGGGAGTCCAGATCTTAAAGGAACCTTTCAGTCCTGTAGAGGGTCTCAGACGATACTGAAAGAAAGCTGACAGAAGTCTTTGCAAGTATGAAAAGCTTGGAAGAGGTAAGCACAGGAATAACATTTTCATTTTGAAATTAGCGAAGAGGCCATGCATGTAATAGTCACTAATTCAGGAGAAATCTCACTACCAGACAGTAGTTAGCACATAGATTTCATAACTTTGACAGAGCTCAATATATCATTAGTCTAGCGATACAAAAAAGAGAGAAAGGAATACGCATTCAAAAGACATTTGGGCAGATATATGTATAAGAAGGGTTCAGTGAGCTGTGAGCCAAATACAGTCAAATGGGATTTGCCCTGTATTCCAACTCGCGTTGAAACAGGCCCTTCAGCCCACCAAGTCCATACCAACTATCGATTCTGGATGATCAGCCATGATATTGAATGGCAGTGCTGGCTCGAAGGGCCGAATGACCTACTCCTGCACCTGCCTTCTATGTTTCTATGTTTCATCCACTCGCTACACAATAGGGGCAATTTACAGAGGCCAATTAACCTGCAGACCCGCATTGGTTTGGGATGTGGGAGGAAACCGGAGCACCTGGAGGAATCCCACACAGTCAGAGAGAAAACGTGCAAACTCCACACAGACAGTATCCACAGTCAGGATAAAACCTGGGTCTTTAGCACTGTGAGGCATCGGCTCTACCAGCTGCACCACAGTGCCTCCCTCTTGCGCCAGTCCAAGAATTTCACCTTTAGAGGCACAATACTAATGCCCCCATGTCATGCCTCTTAATCATGGTCGGTATGGACAGTTAGGCCTAATAGCTTTGCCCCTTGTTTTACAGCCCTATGAATCTACGAGAATTATGATAGCAATACGAAATGATGAAAGGTGGGAGGAGAGCAACAACGATCAGTTGGGCAACATGGCCTGGTTCAACGTTGTCTCAAGTTCATCACAAACTGTATCAGGCCTATGGTATGAATGTTGATAGCCTCATTGAAACAATGATTTATTCCCATTCACTGTCAAGGTGTTTAAGGATAAAAATGTGATTTTAGAACACTGGGTCTGAAACGCACAAAACTATCTCAGTGAAAAAATGCACGAGACCATTTCAAAGGTCCAAAAAAAATGTTTACTTGTGACATGGTATGGCCCTATCTCCTCACAGCTGTTGAGGTGGGGAAGGTCACTGAACATGCATGCAAAATGTGGTCCGGATTAAATTCATTTGAAACACAAAACACTAAGCCTGACATTGCTAACACTGACGCAAGTCCCCTCTACATTAGGTGAGAACAGAATTAAGGCTTCCTTCATAAGGACATCAAGTACATTCTGGTGGAAGATCGTCTGTTCCTGTAACACTCACAGCAGCAGCACCTTTTGAACTCAGGAACTTGCAATCAGAACATATCCTTCCATCTGCAACCGGCTTGAATCTGAAGTTTAACCCCTTCATCCCATCTCTCAAATCTAATTTAAATTTTTAGAATCACTTTTTTGCACGTTGTCATTACACTCTACAAAAAATCCTTTTTTAATTATCATAGGAACCAAATTACAAAATTAACCCTGGGTAATATTCTGCCAATTATACATACGCAAGATGCAATAGATTTGGAAACCATGATCATAAAAATAAATTAGTTGAATATTTTAAATGAAAGCACACGTTGGTACCTGCATGGCCCAGTTGTAGAGAATGGTCTACTCTTGTTCCTAAACCAGGAATATTGCACCTTCAGTCCAGGTTAGGTGGTCACTTGATAGGGGGGGTTAGAAACTAGACAAATCTAAGTTCAGCAGCCAGATGTTCCTTTGCGTGTAGAGTAGGATATGGAAACCTCTCAAACGGTGTAATTCAATAATAAGAGCCACCCTGGAGACTCCCAAAAGCAAGAGGGTGGGTAGAAAGTAAATACTCATAATCCAGCCACTGAGAATACATCGGGACAACCAAACAACCAAGATCACTTTCCAATACTAAATGTTTTGATGCGGTGAACTGCATTGGTGGAAGTTAATGTTTCAGTCTGCTTCCCATTCCCATTGTGAGCAATATTTGATTTTTAAAGGGGAGGGGGAAGGGGCATATTTGAAGAAGAAATTAAAATCAATTACCATGACGTAAAATGCCTATTAACAAGCTATTAATATGATTGAAAACATGGTAACTGCGCACCAATATATGGTTGTGTAATGGTGCTATTAATTAACTGCAGTAACTCTTTTTCCTTTCAGTAATCTTTTATTTAAAATTTAATGAGGAGCATTATTCCCCGCCTTCATTGAATGCACTAAGTCTCAGCATTGGTTCAAAGTTGCTGATTGCCCTTCAACAGGCTAAGTGCAGTCTGTTTTAATGTGAGAACTCAAATGTGAGTGTGGACAATGTGCCAATGAACATCCGCACAACTACTTAAAACTTGGGTCACCACTATGCCAGGACCAGGCATAGTCATAGTGTTGGACCACACTGAGACATGACCTTTAGCCCATCTTGCCCATGCCAACCAAGTTGGCATATTGGGTTAATTCCATTGGATTGTATTTGGCCCATAGCCCTTTGAACCCTTCCTATCCATATACCTGTCCACATATACTTAATAAAGTGCAATATACTACACAAATATACCAAATAAGACGTAATTGCATCTGGTTCTATAGCTTCATTCCAGATATGGACCACCCGCTGAGTGGATAAGTTGCCCCTGAGATTCCCCTTTGATCTCTCCACTCTCCCCTTAAGCCTTTAGTTTTAGAATCCTCTACTCTGGGGAAAAAAAGACAATAAGCATTCACTTTATCCATGCCTCTCATGATCTTGTCCATCTCAATCAGGTCACTTGCATGATCTTGTTCTTCATTAAACATGAGGATTGAAGGTTATTTTTGTTAAACGCAATTGCAATTTTTCAGATCATCTAACCATAGGAATTGTGGTCTTTCTACTCTCGATGGTTCAATCACCAACTGAGCCTATAGGGAAATCTCAATAATAGCGCTGTGTATTGAAATGTCAACGATCATCTCCTTTATGAGCAGTCCATACAGAAAGAGTGAAGACTCTGAAATGTAAGCAACAAGTTTTAATGGCAAATTAAAGGCATAAAGTTTTGTAAGGGGCAATGAAAAGGGGATTTGTTGTTGATTGGCGAATATAAAGTGTGAGTGATCAGCCCTCGAAGAGTGGGAATTTGCTGACAGATGTTTGGACAAGTGGTGAGTGTACAGGGCTTCTTGGTGTCAAGAATGCAGCTTGTTGCACGTGTCAAGTTACATATCCAAAAGCAGCTGTTTTCAGGAGCATCCTGATAAAGTGTGGAGCAGATCAGGCTGGTGTGGAGCACGCTGTCTGCAAACTAGTCTACCTTTAACATCACTGGTTCTTTGGGGTGACTAAACATTTTAGGGAAAAAAAACATAGATTTTATATTTACATATTGTCTCACAATTTCAAAGTTTTTAAATTAGAACTTTATAAAAATATAAAGATACAAAGTTTACAAGATCAAGGGGGACATAAAGCTCAGTCCTTTCCCCAGGGTAGATGATTCCCATGGGGGGGGGGGGGGGGAAGCATAGGCTTAAGGTGAGATGGAAGTGATTTAAGCAGGACCTCCTGAACAACCTTTTCACAGAGGGTAGCCCTTATCTGAATGAGCTGCTAGAGGAAGCTGGAGAAGCAAATGCAATTATGACTTTTATAAAGCATTTGGGTAGATCTATAGATAGAAAACATGTAGAGGGCTGTAGGCTAAATGCAGGCAAATGGGATTAGCACAGTGTTCAAACTTGGTCCGCATGGGCAAGGTGGGCTGAAGGGCCAGGTTCCTGATGCTGTACAGCTCTATGAATCACTGTTTCAGTATAGAAAATATGTCAGCCAATTTATGGAAACAATAGACTCTAACAACCACTCATTGGTTTGGCAACAAAATCAGAATCACGAGGAAGAACAATTTTCCTGCTGAGCCTTTTTTTAAACTGTTGTAAATGTTTTCACTTCCACTCCTGAAGGTACAGAATTTTGCCATGTGATGTCAAGCCAACTGCACAACGGGTGGCACAAGAGGATTCAACTGTGGGTGGTTAACAGCCAAATTCAGTACCTCTAATTGAAACACATACCCCCATGAAGGTTCCAGTTGAAGCAGGAATCGTGCCTGGCTCATCTCCGAGAGAAACCCAGGGGTGTTTCATCTGGGCCTGAGGCCTTTGTGTGTTTTATATTCCTCAATAGCATGTTGGCGACTTCAAACAACCAAGGCACTGCAGAAATAGCTCACCTTAAATGTTATGCATAATGGTAGGGGACCCTCTTATGTTAATTTGGAATTGTCAGGAGGGTTATCAAGTATGTGGGTCAGGCTACTTCAAGATATAACGTGGTGCTCACTTGCTCTTAATAATCCTCTTGTTGACTCTGGATTAGTTCCACCATCAATCACCCAGTGATACTGTATGTGTTTCCTCCTGGTCTGGTCTCCATGACAACAGATTATACTACAATCAAAGCCAAATAACCTCTCCTTTACTTTTTTTATTCAGTCTTTTGTTATTTTGTTCTGCCTACCCCCTTCTTCTCCGCAGAAGGGAGCCAGAGTTCCTGTGCTGAAGCAGGATCACTTTATCACCAGACCCTAAGGGCAGCTCCGTTTAAGATTGCGCAGGTCAAGGAGTCACCACAACCCTTGCTTCCTCTGTCTTGCCCTGCGTTATGGGCTGGGGTGCGTGAGTGAACGCATTGTTGAAAATTTAAAAAAATGATGCTATGTTGACACAATGTCAACATAGTATCATTTTTTTTTAATGTAATGGTATGCTTGGGATAATGGATGAAGACAAGTAAATGTCCTGCATTGTATCATTTCAAATTTTGGAGATAAAATAATTGTTTGGGGGGGAGAAAATCCTCATATATGAACTCTCGTCCAACCCTAACAGAGTGAGGGTCACCTGATTCAGCAGGCTGAGTAGAACAGGTTAGTGGAACGTCATTTAACGTTCCATGCTCATAGACCACTATATAAAACCATCTTGACTGAGGAAAGTACTGACTAGTTGCAGCTGTGTTGGGATAAACAGAGGATGTAACTGGAAGCCCAGGGGTTGGTGAGGGCAGAGCAGAAGATGCTTTAGTTTACATCTGGGAGATCTTTTACTAATACGGAGCACCTGGAATCAAAGTTTTCTCTTCACAAGGATCAATGCCTGTCAACATGTTCATCACAGGAAAATGTCACAAAAAATAGAACAATGCTTGTAAATGCATCCGTTTACGAGGCACACTGTCATTTAATGTCGATCCCTAATGGTCCCCAGAGAGCAGTGAGGGTGACACTCTTTGGTGGATCTGCAATCACAAATAATTCCAACCTATATTTCCTTCCCAATTAGTTTCATGGCCATCATTACTGATACAGCCCTTGTGTAATTTACTTGAATTTACCTGTTATGTAGAATTTGAATTCATGTCATCAGATTATCTGACCTCCACTTTCTAGCCCAGTCAGGCACTGACACTAGCTGCCATGGTTTGGATGGGCCACCATTCTGACAGTAGTCAGAAACAAAGACTTGCTCCATTGTGCAAATGTATTCAATCCTGTCCCGGGTGGGGCTGGCCGGCCTCGGAGCGTGGGGAGCGGTGGTGGCTCGCCGGTGCAGCCCGACTCCGGGCTCCGGAACTCCGCGTGGGGAGCGGTGGTGGCTCGCCGCTGCGGCCCGACTCCCGACTCCGGGTGGACTGTGATATCGGGAGCTCGCGGGTCCGGGTGAGAGACCGGTCTCCGGAGCTCCCGCAACACAGCTTCTCCGGCCCGTGTCGCGGGGTTAGAGCGACCCGGAGCGGGGCCGTACATCGCCCGGCGCGGCTTCGGTGTCCGCGGGACATTCCAGCGGGACATTCCAGCGCCTGCCGGGGGCTCCAACGCTGTGACTTTGACTTTGGGCCTAGAGCGGGGCCGTACATCACCCGGCCCGGGCCTGGGACTTGGCACCGCCCGCCTGCAGCTTCGACCTCAGGAGAGAAATGGTGCGGGGGAGAGAGAAGACTTTGCCTTCCATCACAGTGAGGAGGAGATCCACTGTGATGGATGTTTGTGTCAATTGAATTGTTTGTGTGTTTTTTTATGAATTGTTCTGGTTGTAGAAACGGAGTTTCGTTCGAGCCTCTCTGAGGTTCGAATGACAAGCAATAAAATCAAATCAAATCAAATCAAATCAAATCAGGTGCGCAACAACAGGAGAGTCCACTCTATCTTTGTCCCATTCTACGTCATGTTTCTTTCTCTCTAACAGATGCTATCTAACTTAATGAGTATTTCCATCACTATCTGGATAACTTGCATTTCTCCCTGTGTGCCAGAATTTATGCAGGAATATCTTGCTCTATTTTTCTTGCTCTCACTACTCTCCTGCAAAGGTACCACAACTCCAACAGCACCATTGGACAGATGCATCAACTCCGCTCATCTATCTTCCAGTGAGAGATGTGATTAGGATGTTGCTGTGCACAAACACAGTTTTCGAATTAAAGTCTGGAATAACAATTCTGAAGCGACAAAGGAAAACAAAAGAGAGCTCATGATGGTAAACTATTGAAGGAAATGACACATAAACAATTATAAGCCTAACAGTGAAAGGGAAATCCTCTGCAGTCAAGTTCCAAGTATCTGACTGACTTCCTTTCTGGTTCATTTTGTACAAGTCAACAATTTATAAAGTACAGCAGCCACATGGGTTTAAAATAAGGTTATCCACCATTCTGAGGAGCTTTCAGGCCTTCTGCAAGTGCTAGGTCCTTATTGAGGTATTTCAGATCATGAGGGGCATGGATAAAGTAAATGCTCTGTCTTTGTTACCAAGATGGTGGATTCTAATACAAGAAGGCATATCGTGAGAAGGAAGGGATTTAAGTGGGACCTCAGGGGCAACTTTTTCATTCATTCATTTTATTCATTTTCATTCCATATCAGGAATTAGCTGCCAGAGAAACTTTAGAAGCAGATACAGTGAGCTATGAGCCAATTGCCAGCACAAGGTATGCCAAATAGGTTTGCATGGACATGGTGGGTCAAAGGACCTGTTTCCGTGCTGTACAGCTCGAATGATATTAAGGCCCTTAGATATGTCTGTCACCAAAGTCACACATCTGGTCACTGGAACTTTGGAGCATGTCAGAAACTGCTAATGATAATTTGGAAACTTCACCCTTGGGCTCAGATTTCCCACCCAAATTTGCCTCTGCAATCTCCTCCATTCCGACAAGCGTTTGGGATCCCTGCATGCCTCCAATTCTGTCCCAATGCACAACCCAGATTTTAATTTTTTCACCTTGATGGACATGTAATGGGTTCAAAGTATTGAAGTTCTCTAGGAGGCGGCCATTTGGCCCATTAAAGCTCTCATTCCCCCGTCTATTTCCCTGTAATCTCTTCTCTCTTTAACAACAAAATTTGAAAGACATTTGGACAGGTATATGGAAAGGAAAAGTATAGAGGGCTGTGGGCCAAACTCAGGCAAATAAAACCAGCTTAGACGGGTCATCTTGATTGGCATGGGCGAGTTGGTCGAGGGGCTTGTGTCTATGCTGTGTAATCCATGATTCTGTCCATTTCCATTAACTGCACACGGATTCTTCTACCAACCATCTATACTAGGGGCCATTTACAGTAGCCAATTAATTTATCAAGCAGTGTAGGAAAGAACTGCAGATGCTGGTTTAAATCGAAGGTAAACACAAAATGCTGGAGTAACTCCTGGGACAGGGCAGCATCTTTGGGGAGAAGGAATGGGTGACATTTCGGGTCGGGACTGTTCTTCAGACTGATGTCAGAGGAGCCCACTTCCCTGACATCAGTCTGAAGAAGGGTCTCTACCCTAAACGTCACCCATTCCTTCTCTCCAGAGATGCTGCCTGCCCCGCTGAGTTACTCCAGCATTTTGTGTCTACTTTTAATTTATCAAGCATCCATCTTTAGGATGTAGGGGGGAACCAGATCACCCGGGGAAAAGAGCGGCAGACACAGGAAGACCATGCAAGCTCCACACGGACACCGCCCAAGGTCAGAATAGACCCATGCCCCACCCCTATCCTTCCTACTTCTAAGTTTCTTTTAAATATTCCCTTAAAACCTTCATCTTTAATTAAGCATTCTCCCCAATTTTTATGTGAGGCCAATGATAAATTCTATCAGACGACTTCCTTGTGAAATTCTCTGCAATATCTTTATTCCATTGAAGGCATTGCACAAATCCAATGGTTTTGTTTCATGCCGATGAAGACACTGCAGTTAAAATCAATTTTTAGCATAATATTCCTTGTTCACCTTCGATAAAAACCATTCTTTCCTGCATCATTTGAAGACATTTCTGAAATTGTAAACCCTAGAGCATCGGCACAACCCCACCCTCTCTATCGCAATCCCACCACTTTATTCTGTAAGTACTGGCTATTTGCTTGGATTGAATTCTGATGCCTTTGGTGGTCATCCTTGTCATCGGTCCAGCTAATGATGCCACATAGAGGGATCTCAGCTGGGCACCTCCCATCCTCATCCAGCAGGAATCTCCAGATGCCAGAAACCTTGAGGAATCAGATCCCCAATGAGTCCAGAATAATTAGGCTAATTCTGTTACAGTTAAAATCAGCCAACTAGGGAGAAACCAGGATCAGATCACATCAACCGAGCTCAGTGCTGTACGTCCAGCTTCTGATTCAGTCTAAGGAAGACCACATGAGGTGCATTCATGTATTCTGTTAACAGAACATTGTTGACCTAATACAGAGAACTTATTAAAATTGGTGCAGAGATCAGCAGTTAACAAATGCAAACAGCATATTAAGGGAAAATTCAGCCACCAGTTAGTTCCCTCTTCCTCTCTATGCCTTTCATTTGATCTCCTTGAAGATAAGAGTTAGTCTTGGTATCATGTTTGGCACAGACATTGTGGGCCGAAGGGCCTGTTCTTTTGCTGTACCGTTCTATGCTCTGTGTTCTACGTCCTCCTTATCTTTTCAATTGTTCTTTTTATCCTTACCTGGCATGTTCTCCTGACTTGCATTCACTTCCTCTGTCCTAAGTGTCTTTCTGCATTCTCTGATCATTTCCATGTAGATGTCTTACTATCTGCTCTTGCGTGCCTGTCTCTTTAATACTGTTGTGCATTTTATGCACTGACCCTATGTGTCACAATTGTAGCTATCTTTGACATTCTCAGTCCACCTCTAATTATTGCTCTGGGCCTCTTCTAACAGATTACGGACTCTCACTTTTTGACAGCCTTCAACCAACCTGACTATTATTTAATTGTGCACCCAGAAGCTTTGTCACAGCAGCAGACACAAGGAACTTTCAACTCATGGCTACTTAAACAAACTTTGGCAGTTGTTATACTTAAAAACAGCGGCATGCTCAATCTGCAACAGTGATGGAATCGCTACAGACGCACCAAATCCTTCCAGTGAGAACGAAAGTTGTTTCAGAAACAAAGAGGAAAGTGAAGAAAACTTAAGCTGAAAGCCTGTTAAACAGTGAATCCTAAATTCCACCCCAGACTGAAAATGTAATTTTATTCAAAGCAACAGCTGGATTAGGTTAACTTCACAAAGCCAAGAAGAACATAGGGGAGAGGGGGAAAAATAGACAAAAGCATATCCAACCTACCTCAGACCCATGGTCCAGCCTCCGCCGGCTAGTTCTGTCATCTGTCCTCACTTACTTATTATGCCTCCAAACAGGAGTGAGTGGCTCTTGTCTTGCTCCGCTGAGCAACAATTGAGGTACTCAGCACCCACTGTAAAGGCTTGACTGACAGTCTCACAGAGAGACTAATCCAATCTCAACAGAGAGAGGAAAGAACTACTTACGGAATGTACCAAGACAGCCAAGTGAGGGGGCAGGGATTTAATCCCATTTTTTGCCTGGCCGCTGAATTTTCTTTAAAGTATTTGATAAAATTACTGATGAGGTATAACATTCAGAAGTTTGACCTTGTGAATGGGATTATAGGATTGTAGTAAAACCTCGTCTCCCCACATATGAATGAACATTCTGTCTTGTTGAAAAAAATCTCATCATCTCCAGCCACGACTTTCTCACGCATTATGCAGTTTTACTCCATGTACTACTTGTACTGGAGAATTAAACTATTTAAGCTCCTTTATTCGAGTTCAAGACTATTTGTGTTTAGCTTCTTGTTTAATATCTGCCAGATTTACTAATCACTTTAGTTGGACAATGACCAACATTTTTCAGTACAACTTACGTAACTTTAATGAGTTGAATTCATTTATCCAGTATAACTTATCTGAGAGCAAAATCAATTAGAAATTTCAGTTTCTAGTGAAGAAAAGTATCTCCAATTGGGAAAACAGGAAGCAGCCTTGAGTTTAAAGGCTGTTGGATATACCCCCCACCCCCCCCCCCCCCCCCACCCCCCACACCCCACAAGTTTAGTTCAATGTCAATAGCTTTTTCTTGTTTGTTTACTTCTAGTTTATATTGATTTCTGACAACTACATGCAGACTAGCCATTTTGCTGCAGGTGCTAGCTTGACCATGACACCTTCCCCAGTCAAGTAGCCAGTCAAGATTTAGCTGTAATTCTTGCTGCAAAGTCAAACACCAGCAGCTGCAGGTTACATTAATGCAGTTTCTTCAATCTAGATTTTTTTAAAATTCTAAGATACTTAACGGACACTTAACAGATACTTAAGGGCCTGTCCCACATGGGCGTCATTTGCGCATCATTTACGCATCACGACGCACGCCGCGCGCGTCATGATGCGCAAGTGATGCGCGCATGGTGCGCATTACACGCGCATGGTGCGTGGTGGCGTAAGCAGTGATTTTGGGATGTACAAAATCTTCGCGCGCCATCTGCGTGACGTACAAATGACGCCCAAGTGGGACAGGCCCTTTAGAGAATGCTTAACGGATACTTAGAGAAAAACTGGACCAACCCAGCAATGACTCGAGGTGGGGTTTGGTTAAAGAACTACATTTTAAAGGAGAGAAGCAGAAGGAGTGTGGGCCAGGAATTTCAGAGTGTGGGCCCCAGGTAAATGAATGCAACACCAGAAATGGTAAGGGACCAGGATTGGAAAGATATAAAGAGAGCAGGTTATTGGGCCTTGGGAAAATCTTCACCCATTCCATAATGTAAGCAGAACCTGCCAAATCTTTATTGAGAACTCATAACCCACATTTCCATTAATATTCTTGCCCACTGATGCATGGCCATTTGGATGAGTTTCTGAATGGTTACTGATTCTCATAGAATTGGTCCAGAATCCAAGAGGAGAAAGCATGGAAGGAGATCTGTCCGGGGTACGTCCGTGTTGATCAATAATGGGTAGACCACGGGAATTCCAGAGGTATATCCTACAAGGAGTATATGTGTGTAGAAAGATTAGTATGGGTTCACCCACCTAGATCCGAAAAGACCAGAGTAACTCTTGACAGACCTGAATTGATCTGGAAGTAGTCAACTGACACCAATGTGACTGCACCATGGTTGGTCTAGGCCATCATAGGTTGACCATTATAACTTTGGGCTTGTCTGATCTCTTTGTTCTTTTATTCTAGCTGTTGTAACCAGGTTATAATATTACAGCACAAATTCAGCCCAACTCATCCATGCTAACAAAGATGCCCCTTCTAAGATAGTCTCAGATAGTCACAGAGGTGTCCTTATGCAATGGTCCTTTCGGGGATCAGGGTTTCTCCATCAGCAGCACAGCAGTGGAAAATGACCCCAGAACAATTTTATTCATACAATTGAGTTCCCCATAATCAGCAGTTTCATTTTATTAAAGGAAGGATGAGCAATTCCACATCTCTAAAAGGATTATGGTTTGCAATGACCTATGGAACAAATGCACATTCCATCATTGCCCCTGTCAGTTTCTGCTCCTCTCTCCCTCCCCAATTCTAAAAGACTTGAATAGTTCACTGGGGTGCAGTTTCAGGTACCTCACCTGGGTGGTTCCAGGCACCTCACCAAGACCTCGTTGGTGGCGACAATCAGGGGCTCTCTCCAAAATGAGTTTAGGGTCAAATGAAAATGTCAAAACTGAGGCCAATATTTTTTTTTTGGGCAGGGGCTATTAAATGTTAAGAAAACAAAGGGAGTTGATGAAGTCAACAAACAGATGCCCTGTGAACTGTCGCAATGATGGTTTGAGGGCCTAAGTGACCTGGTCTGAAGAAGGGTCTCCGAAACATCACCCATTCCTTCTCTCCAGAGATGCTGCCTGTCCCGCTGAGTTACTCCAGCTTTTTGTGTCTATCTTCGGTTTAAACCAGCATCTGCAATTCCTTCCTACACATTTGGTCTAATACCTGCTTCGATTCCCAGCAGTCTACAGACTGCGTGGCATGGGAGGGTACGGTGAGGAGATATCTCAGCATGATCCCAGTGTTCAATGATCACCATTGATGTACTTGGCCTCAGAGCATTTTATTTGGGGCTCAGAAGTAGAAACTCCCTCCGATTTTCCCTTGCTAACCCAAGGACATCAAATTCAATTGGGGCTTTCCTTTTGGTTGAGGAAGTTAACGCCGAAGAGGAAACTGAACTTGTAACTTGCTGGTAGACAATAATGCTGGAGAAACTCAGCGGGTGAGGCAGCATCTATGGAGCGAAGGAAATAGGCAACCTTTCGGGTCGAAATCCTTCTTCAGACTGATAGATGCTGCGTCACCCATTGAGTTTCTGCAGCATTTTTGTCAACCTTCGGTTATCCAGCATCTGCAGTTCCTTCTTAAACATTGTAACTTGCTGCTCTGTGTTTTCTAGCTAAGTGCCATTTTAACCAGCCAAACTATTTCCATAAACATTGTCTGCAGTTGAATTGCCAGGACCATTATTATGAGAAATATGATATGGTATTGTCAAGAATTGATCAAAATGGGTCAAGCCAAGTGTATATGAACTTTGCGAAGAATTGGGTCTGCACCTTACTAACACACTGTTCCATGTTAATAATACAGGCAAGGTGAGAAAAAGGCTCAATTTGCAGACATGTCCTGTAACCTCCATGAGCAGCATTGCTTAATTAAACGATAAAGGAGTTTCCACAACAAACACAGCTACTGGAGGCACAGGAAACTGCAGATGCTGGAATCACGCGCAACTAACAATCAACTGTAAAAACTCAGCAGGCCAATCGGCATCTACTGTACAAGAGGAGTGGCAGTGGGGGGGGGGGGGGGGGGGTTGGTATGTTGAACAGTTGACGTTTCAAGTCAAAACCCTCTATCAGAGAGCTATTGACTTCTTGAGTCATTTTAACTGGTTAAATGTTGGAATTAGTGGCCTCTTTGAATATGATGATGGTCTTAGAAGGGCCCTGCTAACCTGAATGAGTCCGATGTGAATTCCTTTTTTTCCCTACAAAAGTCATCCTGGATTGTTCCACAGGTTCTCCCTTCAACAAGGGAGAGGGGTGGGATAGAGGTTGGTAGGCAATGGATAGAACAAGACGGGGAATGGATGATGGACAGATAAAGCCAGTGGAAGGAGTGGGAGGGTAGTGCAGAGACCAGTAGGTGATAGGTGAAACTAGATGAGGAGAGACGATGGGTAGTTGGAACCATGTAGGTGGGAAAATGGGAATGATGGACAAAGAAGATAGACAAATGTGTGTGGGAGTGGACACAAGAGGTGAGGGGTTCCCTGAGATTGACAAATTTAACGTATACTACCCAAATGGAATAGGAGATACAGTTCTTCCAATTTGCATTTGGTTTCTCCGTAGCAATAGAGAGGGTTGAGGACAGACACGCCAATGTCTAGGTGAAAGGACAAAGGACAATGTCGAGGTGAAAGGGAAAGCTAAATTGACATACAGCTAAGCTCAGGGTGACTATTACGTGCTTTGCAAAATGACTGCCTAGCATATACTTGGTTTCACCAATGTAAAGGAAGCCACATCATGTACACTGGTCTAAAGAGGTACAGATGAAACCAAGCATAAACTAGGCAACCATTTTGGGAAGCCCCCTGCATTATGACTGCCACAGCCATCTCAAGTTCTAATTGCATGCCATTTCAACTCTGCTTCCCACTTTGACCAATCTCTCCTTGGACTTCTCCATTGCTAAGGAAAGGCTAAACGCTAATTGAAAAGACAACATCTCAATTCCACTTATGCAACTTACAAACAAAAGTCATGAACATTGAATTTTTCCGTTTTAGCGAACCCACTCCCCTAGTATTCCCCTACACATACACAGCTGTCAACCTAGTTTTTTTTACTCCCTTTGTTCACCTTGCCCATTCCCTATCCACCTGGTTTTCATCTGAAAATGATTCCCTTGCTATCTGGTCCCCCTTATCGCCAACCAACCTCTAACCCATCTCAGTCCTTGGTTTCTTGGTTTCTTGGTTACTTGGTCCTCCAAAATATTCCAACTGGAATTTAAACTGGAGGTGGTGAAGGGAGGGGTTAAGCCAGAGAGGGTTATTGGGAAGAAAGTGCCACTTTAAATTTAGTTGCATCTGGCTGGGCAACCGTGCAGCCAGATGCAACTAGATAGCAACCAGATGCAACTTTCTCTATTCTACTGCCACAAAGTGGCAATCTTTCTTCTACCCTCTCAGGCGCAAGTGTAGGGTATTAACCAAGAATGTTAACTTGCATTTTTCACTTCCACAAATGCCACTTGACCTGCCGAGTTCTTCCAGTGTTCTGCTTTTTTGTTCTATAATCCAGAATCTTCAATCTTTTTGTAATCAAGAAATTGTCAGAATTCATATAGCACTGATTAGGTAGACTGAATGGCTCTCATTCTTTCTGGGGCTTATTTTTTTTATTATATCCAACTTGAATAATTGAAACAAGATTTTTATTAAAGACCTAAATTAGGGTAGAAATAATTTGCTAATCAAATGCAACATTTATTTGTAATTAAAGTTGAGTAATGTTACTCAAGTTTTATACAGTTCTCCCTTTCATCGGTTGCCAATCCAGGTTGATTCAATTTAACCTCTATTAAAATTGATTGTGAAACATAAAATAAAAGGAAAATTTATCAACTGTAGAGTTTTCCCAAAAACATTTCAAAGTTTTGAAGTACAATATAAATGTTTTCATTTCCCAGATTATGACCTGAGCACAAGAAAGACCATAGATGATCCTACCTGTCATCTGTCAGCTCACTCTTCTCAGCTGTGATTTCTGATCCTGTATGATTACATTGTTCAACTCTATCGTTAGCAGGAAACGTCTGAACCTCTCCATTTGCAAGTTCATTTGATTTGCTCTGGCCATCTTTAAGTTGGGGTTCAACGTGTCTCTTCTGATCATCCTTATTTCGATGAGGAGATGACTGGGCTGAGTTTGATGTTGGTGCTTCAGAGTCAAAGAACTCTGGCTTTACATGGTTGCTGCTCTGACATTCCTGGGCAATACCGATCTTGTCTGGCTGAGCCACCACAGCCAGCGATTGCTCCTTATCCGATGTTTCGTTTTGGTCACTATTTGGCACGGGTGGCAAAGGGCCAAGTCTACTCCTTCCTTTGGTCTGTCCTTCAGCTGCGCATGGCTTTTTGTTGGGCTTCTCAGCCCTGTTAGAGTTCCGACGTGGCATTGTGCCAATGTAGGTGTACATTTCACTTGATCGGACATAGCTGGGACTGCGGGGCACGGTTTCCAAATCATCCAAAGTTTCCTGCACGGTCTCCCGACAAATCTGGAAATCTAGATGGTTGCCTCCCAACTCTTTCTTCTTAATGTCAGAAGAACTGCTGAAAGACCGTCGGATGTTTGTTAAACTGCCAAAACCCTTAAACTTAAAGAACTCTGAAACAAAGGGAACAAAAAGAACTTAGTTAAGATATTATTACATGTAGAACAAGAGATCGCTATTTAGCACTTCAACCCTCTTCCTTCACCAGACTATTCAAAAGTACAAACATTACGGTCAATATAACCATATAACCATATAACAATTACAGCACAGAAACAGGCCATCTCGGCCCTTCAAGTCCATGCCGAACAACTTTTTTCCCTTAGTCCCACCTGCATGCACTCATACCATAACCGTCCATACCCTTCTCATCCATATGCCTATCCAATTTATTTTTAAATGATACCAACGAACCTGCCGCCACCACTTTCACTGGAAGCTCATTCCACACCGCTACCACTCTCTGAGTAAAGAAGTTCCCCCTCATGTTACCCCTAAACCTCTGTCCCTTAATTCTAAAGTCATGTCCCCTTGTTTGAATCTTCCCTATTCTCAAAGGGAAAAGCTTGTCCACATCAACTCTGTCTATCCCTCTCATCATTTTAAAGACCTCTATCAAGTCCCCCCTTAACCTTCTGCGCTCCAGAGAATAAAGACCTAACTTATTCAACCTATCTCTGTAACTTAGCTGTTGAAACCCAGGCAACATTCTAGTAAATCTCCTCTGTACCCTCTCTATTTTGTTGACATCCTTCCTATAATTGGGCAACAAAAATTGTACACCATACTCCAGATTTGGTCTCACCAATGCCTTGTACAATTTTAACATTACATCCCAGCTTCTATACTCAATGCTCTGATTTATAAAGGCTAGCATACCAAAAGCTTTCTTTACCACCCCATCTATATGAGATTCCACCTTCAAGGAACTATGCACGGTTATTCCCAGATCCCTCTGTTCAACTGTATTCTTCAATTACCTACCATTTACCATGTACGTCCTATTTTGATTTGTCCTGCCAAGGTGTAGCACCTCACATTTATCAGCATTATCTATCTCTCTCACCACATTACTATGCATCCCATGAATTGTTCTGAGAGAGTGCTAGGCTTTCAAATGAGACACTAAGCAAGTACCTCATTGATCTTAATATGGGCACAAATGATCACATGCACATTACTTTAAAGAGCAGGCGAGTGTTTGCCAGAAGTCCTGAGTAATATTTACTGAACCAAACATCTCAGAAAATCAGATCAGCTGGTTATTATCACATTGCAGACATTTGTTGTTACGTTACTTGTATGACAGCAGTCACTATCCCTCAGAAGTACTTGATCAGTTGTAACATATCTTAGAACAACCCATAACTGGAAAAAGTGCTATAGAGATCAAACCCTTTGTTTATTCACAATATTATGAATCCAACCAACTACATTACTCTAATATTTAGTTGATAGTGAAGAGATTATTAAAAAATGGAGTACATGGAGTTGGGGGAATGAAAGGCATGGACTGAGCCTTGGATAATGAACAAAAAACAGTGAGGAAATAAAAAGGTCATTTTAGGCTCTAGAGTCTGTGTCCACATGGTTTGGACTTGGGAGCCCAGCTTTTTCACAATCTATATCAATGATCTGGACATGGGAAATATGTACATTGTTAAATAATAATAATAATAATAATAATAATAATAATAGTATATTTTATTGTCATTACACATAAGTGCAACGAGATTTGGTTTGCAACTTCGAGATTTCGGTTTGCAACCCCAAGAACAAGGCTTGTAAAAACGAACATTTGACCAGTAACATCAACACAGACTAAAGTAAACTTTGTAATGTTGATATTACAAAGTTGGGTGACAGTGTAGATTGTGAGGAGGGCACATGGGCACTTCAGGGGGAATGTAGATAATGGTCAAGAACACCGTAGGAATACCATTTGGTCATTCACTTTGTTAAAGCTGGAGTGTTCTTTAAATTATGAAAAATGTGGATCACTTCCCATGTCTCCAGAACCAATTCCTAGCAAAAACAGTCACTGATGATGAAAATCAGTGCACCAGCACAGCCTCTGGGTGATTAAGGAAAAAGGCTTTTGAAGCTCGGCACAGTGGTGCAGTTGGCAGTGATGCTGCATCCCACGTTATCGACCCAGGTTCAATCCTGACCATGGGTACTCTCTGTGTGGAGTTTGCACGTTCTCTGCGTAACCGCATGGATTTCCTCCAGGTACTGCACATTCCTCCCACTTCCGAAGAAGTGCGCGCTTGTAAGTTAATTAGCTTCTGTAAATTTCCCCTTAAATTCCTATAAAGAATGGAATGAGAAAGTGGGATGACATAGAAGTAGTGTGAACAAGAGATCTATGGTCAGTGTGAACTTGGTGGACCAAAGGGCCTGTTTTCAGAAGGTTTATAACAGAGGTACAAAAGGGTAGATGATCTAATACCATTCCTTTCATACTATTACCCAAAGTGATAATCTTCAATTAAATCATAAGACTGAGTTTCAATGGGGAAAAAAGCTGCAAGGTATTAGAGAATAACACAACCATTACAAGATTAACAAGACCATTTCAAGCAGATTAGCCCTTCCAACACAAATTAAAACAGAAAACATTGGATAAACTCAGCAGGTCTGGCAGCCTTGATGGAAAGAAACAGAATTGACATTTCTGGCTAAAGACCCTTCGTTAGAACTGACTCCCAGCCCTTCTAACATCATGTACACATGCTTCGCTGAATAGCTTCCCCAGACCCATCTGGCTTATCCCTCCCAGCACTGATAAGAATCATCTCGATGCCCATCCCCCACCCCACATCTCTGCATCGATCAGTAAAGAAATAGAAATGTCAATTAATATCCAAATCCGACATCACATTTTCACAACATGACAGCAGAGAACAGAAACAATCGCCCAGAGAAGCACGGAACCCTGAGGGCAAGAGGGGTGAGGTAAACGCCGCATATTTTTTCCATAATTCTACTTTCAGAAACTGTGAAAACTCAACCCAAGGGCTATTTATAGCCTTTTGATGTTGCGCAGCCTTTTCTCATGAAGCTGCCTGTGTGATGTGCTGGGGCCACCATGCTATTAATTCAGGGCTTTACCATTGTGAGGAGGATTTCACCGCACCAGCCCCTAACTGATGGTAATACTTTGTTTAAAATCTACCAACATCCTCTGGGATCACTATTCCGTGGGTCCCTGTTGGTTATTCAACTGCAGAAAGCAATTTGGTTATGTTTTTTTTTCTCATATTGTGTCCGTTCTTAACTGGAAACATTTCAGCTGGAAGTCATGGGATATTAATCAGAATGAGGAACTTTGGCTGAAATTCGTTCCCCTTGAAACCTCGAGCCCGGGGAGTGCATTAATAAATTACAGAAACTCCACTAAACCGCCTACCCACCCCTGCAGCGCACCCATTCTCCCCTTTATTTTTAGTTTTCTTTGTGTGAAATTTCAATTGTAGAAAACATGCATCTGTAATATCCTCAGCACATTTTAAGTTCTGATGTCACAGCAAAAGTCAGGGAATCCAATTATTAGCTTGTGTGGATCATCTTTTGGTTGTGGGGGAAAAGCGAGCACTGAAAGATTCCCAGCGTTTAGCCTAGCCTTCGGGGAGACGATGAGAATTCAAAGGCTCTCAGGTATTTCTGGTCACATTCTGGGAGAGCATGTGGTGTTGGTAATGAGATGTCTGGTGCAGCTCAATAGCCAATCCCATGACTCAGTGACATCTTAAAATAACAATCTGTCTGTGGAACCCCTGCTTTAAGGAAATGATGTCGTTTAAGAATGATGTTATATTTGCTTCTAATCTAGAGCTTTGAGGTTAAAAATGGAAAGCTGAAGTAAATTGAACGTTTTTTTTGGTTGGACCTCGCTTAAGGGTTAGGGCTTCTCCAGCTAGTTCTCATTAACCCTGACAGTGCCCCCTGTGTGAATCTGTCAAACATCTGTATACACAAAGGAAAAGGTCATGGGAAGGGAAATGCTGCTGCACACCTCCCTGCTATGATTAAAAACATTCATATAAAAAGGGCTCATAATGAACCCAGCATTTGGTCACCCTGTTACCAAACGGGGTACTGATTGGGGATGATCAGCCATGATCACATTGAATGGCGGTGCTGGCTCGAAGGGCCGAATGGCTTACTCCTGCACCTATTGTCTATTGTCTATTGTTATAGGAAAGATGCCATTAGGCTAGAAAGATTACAGAGAAGATTTATGAAGATGTTGCCAGGACCTGAGGGCCTGAACTATGGCAAGGGGATAAGCAGGGTAGGAATTTATTCCTCGGAGTGTGCAGTTAAGATTTAATAGGAACCTGAGGGGCAACTATTTTGGATGTGGTGGATATATGGAACAAGCCACCAGATGAACTAGTTGAAGCAGGTATAATGACAATATTTAAAAAAAACATTTGGACAAATATATGGATAGGAAAGGTTTAAAGGGATATGAGCTAAAAGCAGCAAATGGGACTAGCTCAGATGGAGTATGGACAAGTTGTTTCACTGCTATATGGCTAGAATTGACCGGGCAGCTATTATCCTCTGACTTCCAGATGAAATCCTTTACATCTTCAGATCATTCAGGAACCCCTCTCAGCTCATGAAACATATTTCCTATTGTGATTTAGGAGAAATTACAGTCTCTTATAGAACTATGGGCTCCAGAATATAACACGGTGCTAAAAAAACCCATTCCTTTTGAGGGATAAATGTAGCGAGGAATATGTTCCTGCAAGGTCTGATTCCTTATTCAAATAGTTGCACCCTCAATAAACAGCAGCATTTAGATTCTGTGCAGAGACATCACCCTAGATTATGTGCTCAGGGAATGAACTGAGGCCTCAATCTTGTGAGCCAGAGGTGCTAACCATTCTCTCAAAACTGCTACTTTAAATGGCTGCCTAAATTCCTCACAGTCAATATCACACTGATCTGAAATTCAACCATTCAGTTAAGTACAAACAAGTTAAAGAGAGGGCTAATTCATAGACAATCCTTTGTGCACAAAGCTATATATTTTGGCAATAATTTAGCAATAATTCTTCCTGTATCACTCATGCAGCAATATCATTGAATCTCTCACTCTCTAAGACAGTGTGAAAATAATGATGCAGGTCGATTTCAATTTTGCATAAAATGACTACATAATATGAATCAAGGTGCAATCAGAATCAAAAACTGCACCCATGGATGTTAAAATTTCATGCCCAAACGAATGGGATATTCGATAAAATAATTAACATTTGACAGAACTGTATGTAATGTTAATGTTTCAGCATTACACACCTAGTGTAAAATCCTGCTGTGCAATGCCTCAGTGTGCAACTAGATGACAACATTGTATCATGGAGTATTCTGTTCCTGTGTCATTCACACTGTGCCATGGGTCCAGTCCCAGTACACACTATATTATAACATTGTGGATTAGGGAGTAAAATGTCCCAATGAAAGTTATGCCATATACATTGTACTGTTGAATATCCTGTCCTAATGTATATTATATAGGCAGTGCATTATCCCAGTGTATTACAGTGCAGCTCACTAGATTATTAAAGTACTTTTTGAGCATTTGCATGGTGATTAAAACCTAGCAGCTTCTAAATTTGTTACTGGCTTATTGCAGTAAATGGCATTCTTCTGATAACTCAATACCATATTCAGGTCTAAATATTTTCAATTATCTAAGTTTGAACAAACCACATAATTTTCAAAATTAGCTGGACAATTACAAGAAAATTTGATATTTTGTAATAAAATCTGTTTCATTTAGTAGAATTTACATTTGTGTATAATTGATGTGGTTCTATGTAATACCCATATGTATGTTTACATAATAAATGATGAGACCGAGAATTATTGATTATTTGCAAAGATAGTGGATATTGCAATTTATGTCCCCGGGCATTTAACCCATGTTATTAGGCATAATATTCTGCATCTACTTGAATTTTATAACCATTCACACACTTATAATATCGTGGGCATGTTAACAATCCAATAGACATTAAGTAGCACACTATATATAAATTATAGTATAATTGTACATGATGCAAGTTAAAGGTGACCCTTTGACTTGTAAAAAAATGTTTGAAGTGATTTATTCTAAACAATCTGTAATCAGAAAGTGCTGTTCCCAGTTTCCTTACCACATGAGTCACATTGTAATGTAATTGAAGTGGAATTTTGTTGTAAATATTGGAGGCCAAGCTAGGAGAGTGTGCAAGCCCTTGAAGCCAGCGCCATCTAGCTGATCTCTCTCAAGTTCTCTGGGCACCAGCTGTCCCCAGCAGGATAATCACCAGAAGTACATTTCTTGGCTTGCAAAACAGCTGCAAACACATTCCAACGACATACTTACCACGTTTACAAAACAGCACATTGCCTCATAATGAACCCAGCATTAGGAAACTCAGCCGTTGCAATCTATATCAGTCCCCGGACGTTTGTCTATTGAGCTAATACTTAGATAAAAAAGCAATTTCTAAATTTACATATTTTTTTTCATTACTGGATTTACTTTTGACTATTTTTGGTCAACCACGGAGAACTAACTCTATTAGCAGGGAGGCTAGCTGGAAATGAATCACATTCTGACGGAAGGAATACTGCACTGTTAGAGATTTTCATGAGATGTTATACTGAGACCCCCCTTCTCAATTGGACATAAAGAATCTCACAGTTCTCCCCCATACCTTGGAGAATATGTATCACTGAACTAACCTCAAACGAAATAAAGATATTATCTCTTTGCTGTTAGTGGAGCTTGCTGTGAGCAATTTTGGCTGCACACTTTCTTTAAATAATGGAAATTCTTCAAAATATTCTGATGTGTTTTTGGATGACTTGAGATGATGTGCAAGTTCTTTCTTTGTCAACCATTACTATTTATTTCCTCTTACAAGGTGAGAATGACAGGCCAAATTTAATCACAGATCTGATCTCGGTCATTAAGAATTGGCCTCAACTTTGACATTTGATTACGGATGGAACCCCAATAGATTTCTACTCTTGCCCTAAATGACAACAGATAGCCTGTAAGTGCACAAAAGCAGTAAATGCCGATAATCAGGCAGCATCTATGAAAAGGGAGAGAGCGAAGGTGCTCTGTCAACTGCAGAAGGGAAAGCCACGGTCAAGGATATCTCAAGGACATCTGTGCGGAAAGTCCCGTCATCAGGGCAGTTGGAAACAGAGGAACCATTTGAGAGAATGAAATGGAGTCCTTTCACGGTGCAGGTTGGGAGGAAGGGCAAGTGATCAAAACACAACGTGTTGGAGGAACTCAACAGGTCAACCAGCATCTGTGGAGGGAATGGACAGACAATGTTTCCAGTTGGGATCCTTCTTCAGACAGAATACAATTGAAATAGTTGTGAAAGTCTATGGACCTGTAATGGGGGTTGGTTTATTCATATTTGAATACGATATTAAAGGAAGCCATTTGGCCAATCAATCACGTTCACAAGAGGTTATTTCCCTGTAACCTATTCCCTCCCACATTTCCATCAACTCCACCCTAATTCTATGACCATCTTCATCAGGGTAAGGTACAGTTACTATTGAACACACCAGCCAGTTGTGGGAGGAAACCAGGGAACCTAGAGCAAATCTGGGTTCAACCAGACAATTTTATAAATAGCAGAATCACCGCAGCAATCTGAACATCACTCTATTACTGACCCACAGGCTCTGAAATTTCAATTTAATTTGTTCCTTGCTTGCCCTATTCTGATGAAGAGGCTTTGACATCAGATGCTGCTTGCCCTTCTGAGTATTTTCAGCATTTTCTGTTTTTTATTTCAGATTTGCAGGTTTGTTTTGAGTTTCAGTCTTTGAACATCCTTGGGATGAGTATCCCTGGTCCACAGTGCAAATGGAAAATTAAAATACTGGATTGAGAATGTACTCAGTGAAAAACTATTTTAAATATCCCATCATTCAGTGTGCTCCAATGCCCAACTCAAAATATGACTCCACTATCAGCAGAGCTTTCGTACTGTGGTGGGCAATGTAATTCTGGCCCACTGGGTGGTGCTGGTCAGTATATGCTAGAGCAGAAATGTCTGGGGAACATCAGATCGGAAGATGGGACTGGCCATTCAGCTTTTCACCACAGCTCTGCCACTGATAAAGTTGATATTTTACCCCAGTGTCACAATCCTGCACTGACCACGTATTGTTTTGAACTACAGCACTTTCAAACTCACACCAATTAAAAAATACACTGCCTTCCTATATTTTCTATACTCAATAAGGGACTTAGCGAACATCATAGGAAATCCTAAATTGCTGCTGGAAATAACAAAATGAGACTTGTAGTAAGTTGAATGTCAAATGAATCTGCTGCTCAGGAGCATTAGGGAGTACAAATTGCAAGTGGAAGAGTTGCAGATAATGTTTGTTATTTATTGTCACCATTGTCTATTTATCCTTTTATCCTTTTTACCCATTTTATCCATGTTTATCCTTCTGTTAATTATCGTGTTGCACAGGGAGCCAAATGCAACGGAATTTCGTTTGGAACTGCATATATCGATGTATTTCTAAATGACAATAAAGTTTGTTTGACTTTGACTTTGTTATTATCCTGTCTGTTGGTGATGCAGGCTGCAGTTTCAATATACCAGTAATAGCATGGGTTGACATCGATTCCAGTGGCAGAGAGTATTCCTAATGGCAAGAATGCCATTGCGCTGCCAAGACGTTGCAGTCAGGCCAGCGATGTGTGTTGTATTTTTCTCCAGTTCTTAGTTCTATAAATGGTTGGGAGCCTTTGAGCAGTTGGGAATGAGACATTATCACAGAATTCCCAAATTTGGTTGAGACAAAAGTGACTGATATGGGCGTGTTTGTTTCCCATAATCCTGAAAACGATGGAGGGTGAATTGTGGACACTGCTCATGAACAAGTCTCCCAGGGGAGGGCTTTTCATAAGCAGCTGTTCACAGAATCCAATGGCGTTCCAAAGAGCGAAGTAGGCTTACACTGTACATCTTTCCCTCTGGAACATTGCAGAATTTGGAGCAATTCAGTTGGCCTTGTCATTTCTGCAACTCTCATGTGATTCTGACGTGACAAGCAGCTAACTCTACTTTTTACAAACAAAACCCTGCCATTAAGCCAAGACAGGAGACTTGCAGATATTGGAATTTAAGGAAAAAAAAGTTCTGGAGGAACTCAGTAACTCTGGAAGAACTAACTCAGCATCGAGGGGTAAAATGCAGAGACAATGCTTTGGGTTAGGACCCTTCTTCAGACTAATAGGAACCGAGGTGGGGGTGGGGTAAAGATTGGCAAGAAGTGGAGGAGGGGAGAGGGTTGGCAGGGCGTGACAGGCTCTGCACCACATTAGTGCATGAGGCCTCAAAGGTCGACTCTACGAGGCCTGGTTTGAACTTTGCTGTACAAATATAGGCTGTGCAGAGAGAGAAAAGCTTGCAAGGCACACAGTGCAGGAACCTCCTGGCAAATTGCATTAGATCCCTTTAACTTGTAAAAACACCATCCTCCCTCTCTTGTTCTGGATAGCAGTCTGTGTTTTGCAAAGTATAAGGCAGCCCTGCAGGGGAAGGTTATTTGTATCTCTGACAGGAAACTGTTTCACCCTTCAAACCTAAACAGATTGTACACTCAAATGCGATATCTGTTTTCAGATTTCCGTTGCCTGCAACTGTTTTTTTGAATATAGAAATATAAATTTAGAGCTGAAACTGTTGTCTGCCATTCCCTTTGATTCCCTTGTTTTTGGAGACACTGGTATTTAATAGCAGGAAGAAAGACAAGCATTTAACAGCACACAGTGGCTCTCGGGTTTACCTGAAAGATACAGCCACAGTGAAGCGCATATTAGTTGTAAAGGAGGGATGTGGCTCACCACACATTTTGCATAGGAAGCCTCCACAAATAATAATGTGGTAAATGCAAGGTGGACAAAAATGCTGGAGAACTCAGCGGGTGAGGCAGCATCTATGGAGCGAAGGAAATAGGCAACGTTTTGGGTCGAAACCCTTCTTCTGACTGAGAAGGTCTGAAAAAGTGTTTCAACCCGAAACGTTGCCTATTTCCTCGCTCCATAGATGCTGCCTCACCCGCTGAGTTCTCCAGCATTTTTGTCTACCTTGCATTTACCACATTGTTATTTGTGGAGGCTTCCTATGCAAAATGTACAGGGTACAGAGAAGATTCACCAGACTGATTCCTGGGATGGCAGGACTTCCATATGAAGAAAGACTGGATAGACTCGGCTTGTACTCGCTAGGATTTAGAAGATTGAGGGGGGATCTTATAGAAACTTACAAGATTCTTAAGGGGTTGGACAGGCTAGATGCAGGAAGATTGTTCCCGATGTTGGGGAAGTCCAGAACACGGGGTCACGGTTTAAGGATAAGGGGGAAGTCTTTTAGGACCGAGATGAGAAAAACATTTTTCACACAGAGTGGTGAATCTGTGGAATTCTCTGTCACAGAAGGTAATTGAGGCTAGTTCATTGGCTATATTTAACAGGGAGTCAGATGTGGCCCTTGTGACTAAAGCATCAGGGGGTATAGAGAGAAGGCAGGTACAGGATGCTGAGTTGGATGATCAGCCATGATCATATTGAATGGCGGTGCAGGCTCGAAGGGCCGAATGGCCTACTCCTGCCGCTATTTTCTATGTTTCTTTGTTTCTACAAAGCAGGACACATATTAGCAAAAGTGTTGGACAGAACAGTGGTGGCAAATGGAATTGAATCCAAACAAGTATGAAGTATTGCACTTTGGAAAGTCAGATTCTGGGAGAATTTACGGAGTAAATGTCAGACACCTTAGAAGCATTGAAGTACAGAGAATCCTTGAGGTACAAGTCCATAGCTCGCTGAAAGTGGTGACGCAGGTGGATGGGGTAGCAATAAAGCCATTTGATACGTTTACCTTCATAGGCTGGACATTGAGTATCAGAGTTGGGATGTCATGTGTAGCTGTACAAAACATTGCTTCGGCCACACCTAGAATACCGTATACAGATATGGTTGCCACACTGAAGGAACAATGTAATAGCAATAGCTCGAATGCAGAAGTCATTAAGCAGGATGTTGCCTCGAATGGAAGATTGTACTTAAAAGGAGAGATTAGAAAACCTATGTTTATTGCTTTTCTGTAAATGATCCCTCCTTGGGTTGCCAACTCTGCTTCCATTTTATCCTGGTGGTTTCCTGACTCCTGACTCTAACTGCCCTACACATCCATCATTGGTTTCCCAACATGTCCGGAGTCCATTTTCCCTGCCCAATTGGAAAACAGGTAGCCTGTTCTTTCCCCAATGGATTATTTCATATATCAGTCAGTCTATTGTCCCCATCTCTAACATTGATTATAACCAACAGAAAATATAAGGACACTATTATCCTATCATTTCCCCCTGATTAGTTATGTCAGCTTCCAAAGAGTTAGTCTTTAAATCTCAAAAGGCAAGGCAATCCAAGAAGGTTTGCAACCCCAATCCAGAAGTAAATGTGGGAGACAGTCTGCATATGGAGTTTAGTCGTACATAATCAGCAGATGTTCTCTCCGTCCTAAAGACCCGCTTGTTTCACCGAATGGACACACATCACAATGAATTGCAGTCTTGGAGTTACTCAGTTTGGAAACATTCCTTCGGCCCGCTGAGTCCACTCTGACAATCATACATCCTTCTGTAATCACATTTTATCCCGCTCAGGCTTTCATCAATTCCAGATTCCACCCGCAGAGGACAATTTACAGCAGCCACAAATGACACTCAAATGTCGTTGCACATTGGTTCCTCATTGATATAGTGGTTAGTATCACCATCTATCTCGTGGGATACCCTGGTTCAATTCCCTGACAGGGTGATGGTTTTCACCAGAGAGCCAGGTTAAATCTTGGCCCGCGGTACTGTTCTGCATTGAATCTGCCCGCAACTCCAGCAATCTTGGTGTTATCTGCAAGCTAACTGACCAACCCATCCACCTTTACATCCAAGTCATTTATATATAAACACAAACAACAGGGGTCCCAGCACTGATCCCTGCAGAACTCCATTGGTCACAGACCTCCAGTCTGAATATTACCCTTCCACCACAACCCTCTGCCAGTTCTGAATCCACATAACCAAATCCTGTGCATTTTAATCGTCTAGATCAGTCTTCCATGGTGGACTTTATCAAACGCCTTACTAAAATCGATGTAGACAACTTCCACTGCCCTATCCTCATCAATCATCTTCATCACCTCCGCTAAAAAATTGACCAAGTTAGTAAGACACAATTTGCCATGTACAAAGCCATGCTGACTGTCCCCAACTAATCCATTCTCCGTGTCATAGAACAGTACAACACAACAAAAGACCCTTCGGCCCAAAATTTCAGGCTGAACATGATGCCCAAACCAACTCTTATCAACCTGAACATAATCCATATCCCCCCATTCCCTGCATATCCATATGCCTCAGAAGCCTCATAACATATCTGCCTCAACTACCAACCATGACAGCGCGTTCAAGGCATTCATCACACTCACCAGGCACTCTGTGTAACATTACTTGCCCCACACATCTCCTTTACACTTTGCCTCTCTCACTTTAAAGCTATGTCCTGCAGTATTTGTTTTTTTTCCACCCTGAGAAAAAGGTACTGAGTGTCTGCTCTCTCTCTGCCTCTCATAATTTTATACACTGGGGTCAGGTCTCCCTGCAACCTAGAGAAAACGATCCAAGTCTGTCCAACCTCTCCCAGTGGCTAATACCCTCTAATCCAGGCATTATTCTGGTAAAGCTCCTCTCTACACGTTCCAGAGCATCCACATCTTTACTGCAATGGAGCGACCAGAACTGCAAGCAATATTCCAAATATAGCCCAACAAATGTCCGATAAAGCTGCATCATGACATCCTGACCCTTGTACTCAATGCCTCAACCAATTAAGCCAAGCATATTATATGCCTTCTTTAACACTCTATCTACTTGAGTTGCCACTTTCAAGGTGTGAATTGGCCTCTGTAAATTGCCCTGAGTGTGTCGTTGAGTGATAGAACCTGGGGGAGTTGATGGAATGTAGGTAGAATGGGATTAATGTAGGATTAGTGTAAATGGATAATTGGTCAGTATGGACTCGTTGATAAAGGGCCTGTTTCCATGGTTTATCTCTCTATGACACTTGGACCACAGGCCACTGTAACAATCAATTCTTTAGTGGATGTAAAATGACAACCTTCATTTAAATAGAGCTTTAATGTCGTCAAATCATCTCAAGGTGCTTTGCAGTACCATTAGTAGGTATCAGATTGCCTTACTATGAGACAATAGCACCGTTGACCCAAAGCATGGTCAAAGTGGTACATTTTAAGCAGTAGCTTACTAAGGGGAGGAGGTGCATAATTCCAGAACTCATATCCAGACAACTAAAGACATAGTCACAGAGCACAGAACTGGGTCCTCTGGTCTAACTTATCTACGCTGACCCAAGATGCTCCATCTAAGCAAGTCCCTTAGCCCACGTTTGGCCCATGTCCTGCTAAAACATTTATTTGCATGTACCCATTCTATGCCCTCCAGTTCTTGATACCAATAATTGAGGAATTTCAAATCTGGCATGCACAGGAAACCGGAACTGGGGATCTGAAAGACTTGTAGAAATTTATCAAAGCTTTCCAAAACTGCAAAACTATACGTAAGATGCAAATCCAGGGAAAACACAGCGCACCGTGCGTCTCCCAGCCTCAGTGTGATGGTGTAACTGCCTTTGATGGAATGGAATGTGTGGGATCTGCAGCCAGGGAATTAGTGAAATTTCCAGTTGGAAATATTTGGGAACTTCCTCTCCAACCCCAAATAAACTAAGTCACTCGTCAAGTTATAAAACTCTGCATTCTTGATATGAAAGAAAAGTTGTGGATTACTGTGCCTAATACAAATATAAACTATTTACAATACAATTTTTAAAGAGCTTGCTCTGAACACAAACCCCTCCTCCAATTTCAGAATCCTGACACAATCCATTTTTATCTCATTACACAGGGAGAAGAAAAAAAAACAGAATTTCCAAGTAAATATCTCTGATCTACAGAGACACCATAGATGTTGATCTGCACCATCCGCATGAGCCAACGTAATGGCATCCCCTTTCAAAAGCCACTGAGCATGTCCCCTTCACCTCGAACATACACATGGGGGAGGTGGAAGTGGAGTGCAAACGTTATAGCAATTAATTACAGTAAGCACCCAATCCATCTTCCAAAGACCATCTTCTGAAGAAAGCTGCCCAAGGATGTAGTTGAGGCAGATACAATAACGATATATAAAATACATCTGTTTAGAGTGGTATGAACCAAATGTGGTTATATGAGACTAGGTGGGGTATCTCAGTTGGCTTGGGCCGAAGGGCCTGTTTCCAAGTTGTTTGATTCTGAATCCTGTAAACTAATATTTCCGCCATACAATAGATTTTCTAGGATCCAATCTTTTCTTCAAAGGGGGTGGCTTCTGAACCTTAACACCCATTTCAGAGGACAAATGCGATTTGGTTTCAGAGCACAACCAAAAGATACCTTCAACAGCATCACCTCGGTGTTACTCTGGAGTATCAGTCTAAAGTGTGTGATTGAACGCTGATTTGAATAACTTGAGACATCAGTCATAGAGCTCGACAGCGCAGAAACAAGTCCTTCAGAGTTCCATATCCGTGCTGACCAGGTTGGCCTGCATTTGTCCCATTTGCCTGCATTTGTCCCAGATCCCTCTGTGCCTTCCTATTCATGTATGCCAAAATGTCTTAGAAGTCATAATTATATCCACATATAATAAAGATTTATCCTATCGTACATGGATAGCTTCTTTTAGCAGTTTATTCCAGATATGGACTATCCTTTGAGTGAAAATATTGCTGCTGAGGTTCCTATTAAATCTCTCCCCTCTCACCTTAAGCCTTTGCCCTCTAGTTGTAGAATCCTCTATCCATTTGAAATGTGTTATGTTGCACAATAAAGTAACTTGAAGAGCTGATATCTGACAATTCCAGCGACTTGGGTTCATCCCTAGCCACGGATGCTGCCTATGTAGTGTATGCACATGTTCTGTCTGTTTAAAGAAGGTCCTGATCTAAAACATCACCTATCCACGTTCTCTAGAAATGCTGCCTGACTTGCTGAGTTACTCCAGCACTTTGTCTTTTTTTCTCTCTGTGATCACATGTTGTTTTACTTCGGGTGCTACTGTTTCCCCCACATCCCAAAGAATTGACCATTATGAATTCTCCATGGGTGGCAGTATCTGTGAGGAGTTAAGGGGAATGTAGAGAGAATAAAATGGGTTAAGTGTAAATGGGGGCTGCATGTTCAGCATTAATTCGATGAGGTGAAGGACCTGTATCCAATCTCTTTCAAATAGCAGCAGAGAATATTTCAATGATAAGGGCTGGGGTGAAGGAAAGCCACAGAATTGGAGTTGTGTGCTAGGAACCCGAAGGAAGCGTATCTCCCGGGTTTGTCAGGCTACACATTCTGATACTGAACTGTCTTATGGGGCTGTCCCACTGTACGAGCTAATTCAAGAGCTCTCCCGTGTTTTAAAAAAATCAAACTCGTGGAAGCACGTAGAATGTACGTAGCGGGTACGTCGGAGCACAGGTTGTCTCTTAGTAGCTCGTAACGTTAAAGGCAGGTACTCGGGAAACGTGGTAAGCTCGGGAAGACTCGTGAAGATTTTGCAACATGTTGAAAAATGTCCACGAGAGCCCCGAGTACCTACGAGTGGCTATTACCGTAATTCTCCGAGTTCGAATCAGGGGAAACTCGGGAGAACTCTTGAATTAGCTCGTACAGTGGCGCAGCCCCATTAAGCTCTTACAAAAACTACACATAGATAATTATAAACTAAAATATTGTGGTTTTGATCAGTTGATCCAGAAATATTTAGATCTATTAAGCAAATGTTGCAATTTTTCATTCTTGCTTTTGAAAATATTGCACATTCAAGAAGGTGTGAAAGAGTAAAAGAGGCTATTACTGAAAATATCTTGCTTGTAATGAAAACCCCATCCTTCTATTTTGCACCTTGTGTTATCAACAAAAAAGTTCCATACAATGGAAGGTACAATAAAATCCTCAAGTCCTGAAAATTACCAAATTATCATTTTGAAGTTGTATTTTCCATATGCATTAGTACATTGTCCCCTTTGGCTGATTTGGACAAGCTGTTGGGAGCAGGACAGGCAAAGCAGGAGATTCTCCTCTCAGACGGCTCATCCCTGCCCTCTTTGAGCTGTCGCCAAGACAACAACACCATTGTTGTGTGGGAATGTTGGTGCAATGGACTGCGAGAAGAAAATAATTATTTCATTCAAGGGACAAAACACTAAAGCAAAAAAAAGGCATAATTAGATCCTTTGATGACTTGTGGGGTCAATGAAGGAAAATCAGAGTTAGTTAGATTGTGTGGAGCTGGCTGACTGGTTGGGGCTCTGCAGTGGAAGTCAGTTTCATACTTCAAGGGAAAAAAATGGCCACCCAGGGATCTGGTTTCAGACTGCCATCTGAAGTCAGAGAGAAGAGGATTGGTCTGGTTTAAGATGTGTTTGCGCATGAAGAATACAAGTCTCTGGAGTTAGTGCTCCAGGAATTATGACCATTGAGGATTAGAAATAAAAAGAACAAAAACTTGTAGATTCATTTATTGCTGCTATTGTGAACAGCATTCTTGTTGTCCAAAACCAGATGTCTTCCCATAGGGAAGGGCAGAATTAGAGTGTGCCATTTCCCCAATTTGCTGGCATGAGGGAATTCAGACACATGGAGATTAAGGGGGAGAGCATTACTGAATGATGCAGTAAGATCAGTGGACACTTGCCCTTTTCCAACTGTTTCTTTTCTAGTGTTCCGATTCCTGCCATGGATCAACAAGTAAAGATGCTTTATAACTGCCTTTCACTTCTGAGGCTGCAATTGGACAATTGTTCTACGCTGGCTGCTCTGAACTGGGTCGGCAGTAGAGTTGCTGATGCGTGCCAACACAGGAAAGCCAGCTTCAATAAGGGGGAGAAACACAGCCAACTCAAATAATTCCACAACCAATGCCTTGACTGGAGATCACATTTCACAACGTGGCTTGTTATTCCTTGCAAACTAAATATGAAGGATTTGCATGTTTTATCTGAAAATGTGCGAAGACACTTAGGGGATCATTTTGACATTGGACCATCATACAAACCAGGCGATGTTAGTGCGGCCACATTATCTGCTTTTGTTTCCAAGGAAATGGATATCAGGGGATGCAATTGATGATGTCTTTTCATTTCGCACAGTTCAAAATGGCCTCTGGAGGGTGCAAATGCAAAATGATCTCATCCTAAGCTAAGCTGTAAACAAACCCACCAGTGTGATGTTCACACTGTTGTTGAGAAAATGTATCCACCAACTCCAAGACAAGGAAATAGCAGGTGCACTCCCCATGATTTTCCAGATTTTTAAAAGCTGGCATTTGACAATTTAATAAGCCTATTAGTGCAGAATCTTATTGGATGTTCTGATCTGACACAGGACACATTTCCCTTAGGTGAAGCTCTCTCTTCGTGACTCCCAGGATGTATGATTCGGAGATTCCTTTCTGTCCTAACTGTCTCTAGCTTTCTTGTACAAATCTACCAATGATTTTCTGGCAACTGATCAGACTTTTAATTCGAACAAAATTATGAGAGCCTACTCGAAATTCCTTTCGGATGTTCCCCGGAATATGTGGTGCCTAGACCGAGTGGGGAGGCCAATCTTGACCTCATCGGGACTTCTCGCGCCGATCGGTGGGTCGTTTTTTTCCCCCTGCAGCCGGGGCTCTGGAACTCCAACCGAACTGGTGCCGACAGATCCATTCCTGGAGCCAGGTTCTGCGGATCGGATCTGGGCCCTGTGGCTGGAACTCCGGCCTGGCCAGAGCCGGCAGATCAGTCCCATAGCCGACTCCCGAGGCCACCTTGGCTCCTCGGTGGAACGTCCTGGTACTTTTGGACTTTCTCGCAGGCCGTAACCTCTTGGTCCAGCAAAATAGATAATCCAGAAAGGCTCTGAAACAAGTGGTGCTGGAAAATTGGTGATAGACCTGTATTTGGATTAGGGGCACAGGCACTGTAAAATCACCCATCAGTGGGTATAACTGATATATGGAATCACAGAGACAGGCAAAATAAATAGGGAGTGTGATGAAGAGCTTTGTGATGCAAGATGTCATCAAGTCTAATCCCCCACTGATGCACCATAGAAAGACTACTGTCAGGATGCATCACAGCTTGGTTTGGAAACAGCTCTGCCCAAGGCTGCAGGAAATTGCAGAGAGTTGTAAATGTAACTCAATACATCACACTGACCGGACTTCCCTCCCTTTGCGTCCATCTACACTTCATGCTGACTCAAAAAAGCAACCAACATAATCAAAGACATCCCACCCAGTAATTCTTTCTTCTCCCTGCTCCTTTACAGCAGAAGGTACAGAAGTTTAAAATGGGGCTTAAAATACGTACCATGGGGCTCGAGAACAGCTTCTTCCCCTTTGTTATCAGGCTTCTGAATAATCCTTCCAGTTGCCAGAAAATAAGTTAGGGTGCTGTTCCATTCACCTCTACCCTATTGTGGACATTGAGCGATATCTGTAAAACTGATGTGCTATAATGCTGTGAATTATGTTCTGCATTCTGTATCCATTGTATTTGAATTTGACTTTATTGTATTTATGTAAGGTATATCTGATGTGTTTGGATACCATACAAAACAACATTTTTTTCACTGTATCTAGGTACACGTGACAATATTAACCCTAAACCTTTTGGAAGATTTGACGGTCTCTGATTCTATCAGCCTTATAGGCAGTGAATTTGAAATTCCGCATCTCGAGGGCAGAGCTCGATGTAGAAGTTAGGCAGGCTAGGACTTTGTTCTCTCAGTTCAGGAAGCTGACGGGTATTTTTATAGAAGTGTATAAAATCATGAGGGGAATAGAAAGGGTGACTGCACAGTACTTTTCCCAGGATAGGGGAATTAAAAACCAGAGGGTAAGGATTTAAGAGCTGAACGTTTTAATAGGAACCTGAGGGGCAAACTTTTCACAGAGAGTGGTGGGAATATCGACCAAGCTGCCCGAGGAAATGTTTCGGCCAGGTACAATAATAGCATTTAAATGACATTTTGACAGGTATGTGGATAGGAAAGGTTTAAAGGTATATGGGGCAAACACTAGCAAATAGAACTAGCTTAGATAGCCACTTGGGTTGGAATGGATAGTTTGGACGAAAGGGCCTGTTTCTGAGCTGTATGATGCCACTCTAAATGCCACTGGAATTGTAACTCTTTACCATTTATATTAATTATTTAGATGAAGTGATAATATGAATTATATCCAAATCTGCTAATGACACATATAGTAAATTGTCAGGGTGTGAAGAGGGTGCAAAGAACCTGGAAAGAGATTATAGATGGGTTTGTCGAAGGGTCCTAACCCAAAACATCACCTATCCGTGTTGTCTAGGGACATTGCCTGACCCGCTGTGAGTGTGATGTGAGATTATCCCCTTTGAAAAGAAGAATGAAGGTGCAAAATATTATTTAAATGGAGTGTGAAAATAGGTTGTTGTGGTAGAGAGATCTGAAAATCTTACATGAAACATAAAGGATTGAAATGCAGGTACAACTAGTGATTCAAGACACTATAAGAATGTTGGCTTTAATAAAGTGTAAAAATAGGAAAATATTGATTCAACAGATAGGTGATGTTTTGGGTTGGGACCCTTCTTCAAACCCATCCGTAATCTCTTTACAGGTTCTTTGCACCCTCTTAGGGCATAGTGGTGCCATGTGTAGTTTGGCATACAAGTTTGGTTTTAAATTTAAGGAAAGGTATAAATGGAGGCAAAGTATATAGTTCACTAAGTTGATTCCTAAGATGAAGGGATAATATATAAAACGTTTTGGAGAATGGAAGGAGATGTTCTCTTTATGGTAGTGTCTGGAATTAAGGGCATTGTTTAAGAATAGCATGTCACCATTTTCTGATGGAGATGTCGAAAATGTCTTCTCACGGAGTGTCATGAAGCCAAGACTGGGTTGGTGAATTGCGAATTGCACATTGAGGAAGAATCAAACCGAATGTAACATTTTATGCATAATGAATATTAGATCTGAACATTTGTCAAGCAGTTCAATGAAAAGCTGACAATCGAAGTGGAAACCACCAAAAGGTCAAGCAATCTACATTGCATAGGTTGCCAATAAAATTTGCAGTAGGTTGGTATAGTATTGACATTCTGTCCCAGATGCTGCAGGCTTAGTATTGATTTTCTCTACCACCTGTGGTCTATTTCTGCTGCAAGGCGTATCCAGGCAAGAGTGGATGGAAATACATCTGTCGGTCCTAAGGCAATCTTATTTTATAATTATTTTATAATCAGCTTTGTACTAGTGCAGCTTCATAATTATGTTTATTAGAATTCAGTTTATTCTAATCATTGTTGCTATTCACCATTCTGCTTTACCCACCACTATTGCAGGGAGGAATGGATTATTGTAGCATTAGTATAACTGAGTTGTTGATGGTCGGCATGGACTTGAAGGGCCCACTAGCATCTCTGTGACTCCATGCCTGTAAATATATAGTTTGCAGAACTCACATTGTACAACTCCTGTTGCTCAACAAATAATTCAACAGAATTTAATGTCTGAAGAAGGGTCTTGACCCGAAAGGTCACCTATTCCTTTTCTCTAGGGGTGCTGTCTGGCCCGCTGAGCTACTCCAGCTTTTTGGGTCAATGTAGAATTTAGTGTTAGTTGGCCCCAAACATTAATTTTCAACCTTGAGGAATGTGGCTTTAGAATTAAATGATCATAGATAGAGACATGGTGAAGCTGATAGCAATCATTTTTTCAATGGAGCTGTGGATTAAAACTCCAGGTGTGTCATGGATAGGAAGATGGCAACCCAACTATCACTGAAGAAACCAGGCCGAGGTTTTAGGTATTTAGGTTTTACCGCATATTTATGAGGCATGGGGATGGGTGGGCGGGGGAGACAGGGGGAATTTCATGGCTGAATGTCAATGCCTTTAGACATTTTGCTACATTAAAGGATTTATGTAAATTCCAGTTTGTGTTTGTGTCACCTTGAATTATCTCATAGAAACATAGAAAATAGGTGCAGGAGGAGGCCATTCGGCCCTTCTAGCCAGCACCGGCATTCATTGCGATCATGGCTGATCATCCCCAATCAATAACCCGTGCCTGCCTTCTCCCCATATGCCTTGATTCCACTAGCCCCTAGACCTCTACCTCGGGGTGAAAACGTTTTTTTCTCACCTCAGTCTTAAAAGGCCTCCCCTTTATTCTAAGACTGTGGCCCCGGGATCTCCAGGGAAGAGTTGAGGAGAATGTGAGAAGAGTAAAATGGGATTAGTGTTGGATCATTATTTGGAAGGTTTTATCTTGTGAAGAAACAGAAGAAGGCTATTTAGCTCATCAGGCCCATGCCAACTCTTTATGTAGCACACTCATCAGTCGCTCTCCCTACCTCTTGTTGACCAACAAGTTAGTTTCTGTCATTTATCCATCAACATCCCTGCAGTTCATTTGCCACTTAACTACACAAAGGGATCATTTACAGAAGCCAATTAACTTACTGGCACATAGGGTCATAGCACAGGAATAGACCCTTCAGCTCAACTGAAATGTTCCATGTAAACTAATCTTATTTTCCCACATTTAGCCCATATCCCTCTAAACCTTTCTTATCCTTGTACCTGTCCCAATGTATTTTAAATGATCTAACTGTTGTGACGTGATATAATTAGAATCATGACAAGAATATTTCCTCTGATCAGGTAAAATAACATGAATGCTGTTATTGTAACAGCCTCCGCTACTTCCTCTGGCAGTTCGTTCAATATTCCCACCATTCTCAGTGTGGAAAAAAATTGCCCCTCAGATTCATACCTTTCCCCTCTCACCTTAAACCTAAGCCCTCTGGTTCTTGATTCCCCATATTCTGGGAAAAAGATGCTGTTCATTCACCGTATCTATTCCCCTCATGATTTTATACACCTCTAAAGACCATCCCTCAGCCTTCTGCGCTCCAAGGAATAAAATCCTAGCCTGCCCAATCTCACCCTATAGCTCAGCCTCTCAAGTCGTTGCAACATCCATGTAAATCTCCTCTACATTTTTCCAATGTTGGGATATGGAGGAATTACAGCACCCAGTTATGAAAAGAACATGTAAACTCCACACCAACAGCACCTTGGGTTATGGAATTGAGCCTTGGTCTTTGGCGCTGTGAATTTGTAGCATTAATTGCTGTGCTACTATGCTGCCCATTATTTTCGTTGAGGTGCTTCCTGGCGATGGAAGTACAATTGTTGAGAATTTAAAGGCCTAGTCTACATTGCAGTGCTAGCCCCAGGAGGAGGAATTGTTTACTTTGAAGAAAGCACTCAACTATACCCAAAAGTACTTCTCAATATGATTGTAATCCCTCTGCAGCTTACACCAAGGATGAAGCAGGAAGGTTATATTTTCACAAGTATTTTCTGATACAAGATTCAGAAACAGGCTCAATTTTTAAACATTTTAATCCCTGTAAAAGCCCCCTTCATATATTATATCAACATAAACTATCAGTGCACCAAATTATCAAACTAATAACATCAAAAATGACATGAAGCCCATACATTTACAATGACTAAACCACAAAAGTACACACCATTTTTAAGTTATCTTTGGAAATTGTATTTCATCATATCAAAGATAGTTCATCTTACAACTACATTTAAGAGACGGGAACTGAGTTCTCTTTTCTGGGGGACTGTTGCCAAATAGTTCAGCGATGTAATGAACTGTTTTTCAAACAGCACATTTTAAAAAAGTGGACGACTCCTAAAATACAACTGCCTCCCTCACATACCCATCATTCTAACTCTCATGTGCACAGAAAGAAGAGGTACTCTTGCGTATAAGCACTTACCCTATTCTTATACATTTCATTCTATCTCTCTTCCTCGCACAGAGATACAACTACTTTCTCCGACACATACATATCATTAACATTCTCTCTCTCTCACACACACACACACACACACACACTTCTCTTATTCACACTCAAATCCCAACATTACAACACTCATTCTCTCTTTCTCTCTCTCTCTCTCTCTCTCTCTCTCTCTCTCTTTCTCTCTCTCTCTCTCTCTCTCTCGCACACACACACGCACACAGTGGATAATGGTATAAAAGATCAGCTTGAAGAATAAATACAGGGGTACAAAACACAGTCAACTTCAGTTAAATATCCTTCTCTTTAAACTCTCTCACAGCTAACTGTTGAACTCAGGCATGAGACATTTATCTGCACAAATTTGCCTTTCTCAGCTTGGTTGTAAAATGAATAGTTGTGACTTACTCAGTTTCTTCAGACTCATGTTGGCTCCTGTTAGAGGTTTTCTCTCATTTGGAACGGCAGTGAAGAACGGTTGGTGCACTGTTATGATGAAAAAAGAAACACTCCTCTGTGTCAGCCAGAGACGTTCATACTTTTACAACAGCCCCATCACATTTACAGCAGCTCCCCTTCTGCGTATCGCGTTGAATCACTTCCTGAGAGCTGTCAAATTTCTTGGCTGACTTCAAGAATGACAAGGTCACTCTCAGCTTCTCAGAGTATCTTTAATATAACATTTACTGACTCTTTTCTGAACCCTGAGTTTCATCGCTTACTTAGAGTGTGTCATCTGTCTTTCCTATATGAATGCAGTTAGCTGTTAATGGCTTGTCTCTGACAGTTAGCCAAGACATCTGATTTCATTAAATTCCTCTGAGGAGTTTCCCTTTAACCCATTGACGGCTGAGGGTTGCATTTTATTTATTTTTACGCTTGTCAAGATAAAGAGATAATGATCTGTTTAACTCAGTTAACCATGGCAAGATTTTGCTCTGGTCACAGCATCGTTAACACTGTCAACCTGATAGAAAGATTTTGCTCTTGCTGTCGTTGCAACTTTGTGACATTTTATTCATGACAATAATATTTACTCTGGCCATTGTATAGTAGTGGTATTAACAATCTCTCACACCAGCGAGATTTGCTGTGGTCACTGTGCTTTAGTGACACAGCAAATGTAACAAGATTTGCTCTTATTGCCGTGTACCTTAGAGGCATCATAAACATGCCAGAGAGCTTTGTTTTGTCCTCTGGTTTCTTAGTTTCACCATTCAACACACCGGAAAGATTGCTATGTTCACTGCACATTAGTGACATCGTAAAACTGATGGGAAGATTTGCCCTGTTTGGTGTGTTCACTTTGACAAAAGATTTGTTAGTGGCAGTGTTAACCTTTGGGAAGATTTCCCCTGATTGCTCTGCATTTTAGTGGCAAAATAAACAAGCAAGGAAGATTTGTCCCAGCCGCGATATCTGTCTGAGATATTCGCCGCATGTTCTTTTCCTCCACCTGTACCGTGATCTTTCATCACAGGTCCTCCAACCAGCCCGTGCTATGCTCGCGGACCCTATCTCTGCACACATCAAGCTCCCATACTGATTGGAAGATGTACAGACTCTGTTATCCAACTGGATCATTCCAAACTGTTAGTTTTATGTCAATTCGGGAATAGAGAGATCTGAACGAGCTCAAGCACACATCTTTGGAGAGCAGCAGGACAGGTTATTAAAGCAGTTAATAAAGCATAAAGAATCTTGGGCCTTATAAATAGACGCTCAGAGTGCAAATGCATGGAAGGTCTGCTGAATCCCCAAGTACATACTATTTCATCCCCAGCTGGAGCATGGTGCCCCATTGCGGAGACCACAATGGAAAGGACTTAAAGGAGATTCACTTCAATGGCTTCAGAATTAACAGTGTGGATGGCAAAACCCCGGGAAGCTGGAAATATGCTCTTTGGGGCCCAAAACGTCACCCATTCCTTCTCTCCAGAGACGGCTGCCTGTCCTGCTGAGTTACTCCAGCATTTTGTGTCTATCTTAGGACATTTGATAACCTATTTAAAGCCAATGAAGCGTTCACATAAAATTAAGGGAAGTTGGGTGAGGTCACAGTGGAAAACCAGAAAAAGCAGTCACTTTTCACAATTGACAAGGGTTGTGCAAATATATGTAAGAGATATCTTCTACGGGGAACTGGAAACTTTTCGAATTGTTGCACCATGGTAAGTGGTCAAATGGTCTGTGGATCCTGTGCGATAACTCCTGGTGAATCACTTGCATTCGTGCCATTCCATATAGGAAGATACATTGTAGGGTCCAAGCAGAAGGGTGTCATTAAATTGATCTTTGAAAGAGCCGGCATAAACTCAATGAGCCAAACCCCCTGCCTCTGCACTACTCTGTGCTTTGTTGTGATATATTTTCAAGGATTAAACATATTGATGACAGAAAAAGCCTTACCAGCACCTATTTGTTTACTAAAAAAGCAATTCTAATCTGTGATCGAAATAATTTTTTTTGCGTAAACAAATTAATTTAATGTTCTCTTGAGTTTTCCCCGCTGTTGCTTAAAACAATGTCTAAGGGAATAATCTTTCATTCCTAAAATCTTCAGAATCCTGAGTGGTTGCAGACTCAAGAGAAGGTTTATAGCACCAAGACCCAATAAAAGAGATATCACTATCATTCACTGATGCAACAAGAGTTGCTGATCACATGTATTAGCACAACCCCCAAGGCTCAGTAATCCAAAGATCCCTATTCTTTGCTGAAGATGCTTCAGAGCAGCAAATAGCAGGCACCTAAGTCTCTCCAACATAATATTGGGCTTGTTGAATCCTCCAGATTGTCTGTGGAGGTTAGGACGTTCTCATACCAACAATCTATTGAGTTAAATGAATTCCCATACATGGTCAGAAATGGGCAGCCACATTCGGAAGATGCTGCAATCTTGAACAAAATACAAAGTGCTGGAGGAACTCGGCGAGTCAATGTGAAGAAGGGCCCCTACACAAAACGACACCTGTACATTCCCTCCACAGATGCTACCTGACCCACTGAGTTAACCGGCATTCTGCTTACTAAGAAATACCAAGAAATAAATCCTGCAAACCCAGGATCTTCTGTACCAGGTGTTGGTGGGGAATTTTTAACAACTATTTATAGTTGCTACTTCTACAATCCATTCCCCTCATTAGTGGTTCCTCATTTTGTTTCTGCCATCCTGCTCGTTTACGAAACATACCATAAATAATTACTGATGAGATACAGTATTATTTTGAAAAGAAATGTTAAGCCAGGCTGTGCATTACTCTTGGATCAGGAAAGTAGGAAGCTATAATTTATAATATGGCATTTCGTAAATGTTTTTACCCATTTTGATCATTATTTTACTGTGAATATGAATGAGAAGATTATGCCGATAGGATTTTGGTTTCCTACTGTGATGGGTGAATTATTGGTTCAAAGCAGAGCTATTTCCCATAATCTGGGTGAAGGGCACAAATCCTACCATGTTTGGCATGCACGAAACTGTGGCAAGTGATTATTGTAAAAAACACAATATATGCTCCATCTTTATTTGTAGATTAAACTTTACGTTGTACATTGAAATATTACATTCATTCTGTAACATATCATTGAGAGTCATTGAGAACGGACCTGATCACCTGGCATTCTAATAGAAATTATTGAATAGGACATTGTACCTTGGGGTCTGATAGAATGTGCTTTAAAGTGCTGGGCCTGCTGCGTCTGTGCTTCAAGTGGTTGTGTACGGCTAAGAGTCAGCAGTACATTTTCTCGTTGGTCACCATCAGTGTTATTCTTTAAACGTTTGTTGCAATTAAGCTATTAAATAGAAGCGTTAAGAAATTGGAGGTGAGAAGACCATGTAGCCCGCTCCTCCGTTCAATATGGAAATAGTGAACATTTTGTTTGTCATCTTCCAAATTCTATAGATTATGAAATGTCTACTGCAGATTGGAGGATGGTAAATGTAACCTCAAAAAAGAAGAATGAGGGAAACTAGGACATTGCAGACCAGTAAGCTTAATATCAGCAGGAGGGAAAATGCTAGATGTGACAAAAGGACATTATGAAAATATCAACAGAATTAGACAGTCAACATGATTTATAGAATAAAATACATTTTAATGAACTTTCTGGTGTTTTTTGAGGATGTAACTGGTACAATAGATAAGGCTGAATTAGTGGATGTGGTACATTTGTGTTTTCAGTATATTTTTGTTAGTCTTATGTAAAAAATGAATGTGAACATTTTTAATGTGGAATTGGGGGTAGTGTATTGTTATGGATGGAAAATTATTTTCAAATGGGGAACAGGAAATGGGATTAAATTATAATCTATAAAACCTGGAACAAGACAACCAAAGTGGCGCAGCAGTGAAACTGCTGCCTCGTACCATCAGCGCCTGGGTTCAATCTTGACTTTGGGACGGGTGCTATTTGCGCATTTGTACGTTTTCCCTATGACCGCGTGGGTTTTCTCTGCGTCCTCCAGTTTCCTCCCACATTCCACAGATATGTAGCTTTGTAAGTTGTGGCTTCTGTAAATTTCCCCTAAAGTGTAGGATACGAAAGTCGGATAACATAGAACTAGGGTTTGGCTGATAAGCGAATGGTATGTTAGCATTCATAGCAAAAGGATTTGAGTATAAGAGCAGCGAGGTTCTACTGCAGTTGTACAGGGTGTTGGTGAGGCCACACCTGGAGTATTGCCTACAGTTTTGGTCTCCTAATCTGAGGAAAGACATACTTGCCATAGAGGGAGTACAGAGGAAGTTCACCAGACTGATTCCTGGGATGCCAGGACTATCATATGAAGAAAGACTGGATAGACTCGGCTTGGACTCGCTAGAATTTAGAAGATTGAGGGGAGATCTTATAGAGACTTACAAAATTCTTAAGGGGTTGGACAGGCTAGATGCAGGAAGATTGTTCCCGATGTTGGGGAAGTCCAGAACAAGGGGTCACAGTTTAAGGATAAGGGGGAAGTCTTTTAGGACCGAGATGAGAAAATCATTTTTCACACAGAGTGTGGTGAATCTGTGGAATTCTCTGCCACAGAAGGTAGTTGAGGCCAGTTCATTGGCTATATTTAAGAGGGAGTTAGATGTGGCCCTTGTGGCTAAAGGGATCAGGGGGTATGGAGAGAAGGCAGAGACTGGATACAGATTTGGATGATCGGCCATGATCATATTGAATGGCGGTGCAGGCTCGAAGGGCCGAATGGCCTACTCCTGCACCTATTTTCTATGTTTCTATGTTTCTATGATAGATGGTCGGTGTGGACTAGGTAAGCCAAGGTGGGTCAAAGGGCCTGTTTCTCTAAACTTTAACCTAAAGTGTTCACTATTTCTATGGAATGCGAAACCCTGGGGATTCAGTAGCTAGCTGTCAGTCTTATTAATTTCTCCAATGCTATTTTTCACCAATATTAATTTCCTTTAATCATCCTTTTCATCATACTCTTGATTCCACATTTTTGTTATTTAGGTCCTTTTATGTAAAGACACTTCTGTAAATTCATCTCCCACACATTGTTAGTTTATGACACCAATCCCATCCAGTTATCTAAAGAATGGTTATTTAATTAAAGCTATGTATTTTCCGAGTTGCTTTCCCCACTCTGTGACACTCTGATGGAGCATCACAAGTGTAACTCAACAAATCTAAAGGCGTTTACATCAGGAACAATCAAAATGTGGTTTAGGGACAGCAGGGACTGCAGATTTCTGTGAATAATGTGTGAGAGAGAGGGAGTGTGTGTGTGTGAAAGTAGTTTGGTTCCGATCTGTGTACTCCACCCAGATTATGGGAAACAGTTCTGCTTTGAGCCCATATTGTGAACTGATAGTAGCACATGAAACCACACTCTGCCTGTACTGACCTAACCCCAGCAGTTAGTTGTGGGAGTGGTGCTGTTGTTTTATCCTTGGTTCTATCTCATCTCCAGGAAATAGAGTCAAGAGTATTTAATTGTCAAATGTACCCGCAACAGAACAGTGAAAATTTTATTTGCTGCAGGTTTACAGGCCCATCATTAATGCAAAACAAACAAATAAATATACAATAATCAATAATGCAATAAATTAATAATCAATATTACTAGATAACTAGACTATAATAGTTGAATACCGAGGTCTGTAGTGCAATCAAAACAAAGTCCATAGTAGATCATAGTAGCTGAGTTAGTGGTTAGTGTCAAAACAAAATGGTGCCTCATTACTACAAGAATGTACAGTGTTTATCGTTTTGTGCAGTAAACGTAAGAACAACTGTTACATTACGATTGTGGCAACCTAAAGATCACAATATGTGGCTCATCATTGCACCAGCTTCCGTTAAGATCGGCCTGTCTCAATAAACAGATGTTTCCTCCACCTCCCATCTAAGTGCATTAATCTCATACCACAACACAGTACAAGAGAAATTAAACGTAGTAAAGTGTGGAGGATTGATAATATTGTTCATACCTTCACGGTCCTGCCTGTTTAAACACTGTGCCTCAGTTCTTTATTTATATACTGTTCTGTTCAGATGTAGTTTTTAACAAAGCTAAGTGTGGGGGCGCTGCATTGACGGCAGCCTCTGCCTACAGCCTGTTTGTCTTTTCAATCTTTAAAAAAAAAAATTGTTAGTTTAAAGTCTGTTTGTGGGGGAAACTAACTTTTTTATGTGGGGGAGGGGGGCAGGGTAAGGGGGAAACTGTTTCCCAGTCGCTTTCTGGCGGGGAAGCGACTATTTCTCCGAGTCGCGTCCTCGCCCCCCTCCTTGCGGCCTACCACCTGGATCGGAGCGGCCTTTCCTGCCGGGGACTGGGAACCGGACCAGCCTCAGACACAACAGCGGCGGCGCAGCGCTGAATTCACCGCGGAGCGGGCGATGCCTACCTGGATCGCCGTTTGGAGCTCCAGAGCGTTGGGCCGCTGCTCCAACATCATGGAGCTGTGGTTTGGGAGAGCTTCCAAAGCGGGCAGCGCTGACCGTCATCGCGGAGCCCTGGGGCCCTTTGCCGAGGGCCGCCAGTGTTGCATCTCAGCCCAGCGAGGCCTGCGGACTTTGGGAGCCGCGTACTCCGGTAGGAGGTGGCCGACTATGATGTAAACGCCGCTGAAGATGTCCCCCAGCCCCAACGTCGGACTTGCATCACCCTGGCGAGCGGGCCTGAACATCGGCGACTGCGGAGGGCTCGGGGAGGCCCCGACCACGGGTGAACATTGGGGAACATTAGAGGAAGATGACTGACTTTGGTGCCTTCCTTCACAGTGGGAAACATTGATTCTGCTGTGTGGGGATGTTTTTATGTTGAACTCTCTCGTGTGTTGTGTTCTTTATTTTTATTGTATGGCTGTATGATAATCACATTTCACTGTGCCATCTGGCACATGGAACAAATAAATGTATCTTGTATCTTGTATGCTACAGTAAATCGCCAGGCTATATTCAATAATCAACTGAAAGGAACCGTGAGTTACTAGCAGATAACATTGCAAATAAGAATTGACATTGGGATCCTTGTGATAAGATGGAATAAGTGGAAATGGTGTCGGAGATGGGTAACGAGACTGGTGCTAACTCTGTCCCATCTATAGCTGGCCGCCAAGCAGGGGCTTATTTTTCAAATAGAGCCCCTTTGGACCTAGATGGTAGGGTAGGAGCAGAAAGGGATTCCAAAGGGTCCTGCTACACCAAACGTTTTGCTGAGGTGCAAATGTTGGTTTTGTGCAGACACGAGACTGCAGATACTGGAAACTCGAGCAACAAACAATCAGCTGGAGGAACTTGGCTAGTCGAGCAGCATCTCTGAAAGGAAATAGGTTTATGTGGGGTGTCAGGATTACAATATTTCATTGTTACATTGGGAAGGTTGCGCAGAACTAGTCAATAGAACCCCAGAGACTGCAGGGACCACAACAGACTTGTACCAAAGAAGACATGTACCATTAGCAGTCTGAAGAAGGGTTTCAGCCCGAAACATTGCCTATTCCCTTCGCTCCATAGATGCTGCTGCACCCGCTGAGTTTCTACAGCATCTTTGTGTACCTTGTACCAAAGAAGACCCTGTTCCGGTGAACCTCAATACATTCTGCTGCCAGTGGAGACCTCCTCTACGCATTTTGCATTTGCCCATTCTCCCCCAGCCCCACAAGGCTCTGGTTATTTGTGCTCCTCCAATTCTGGCCTCCTCCACTCTCCCAGTTTTAATCACTCCACCACTGGCAGCTCTGTCTTCAGCTCCAGATCTCATAAACTCTATAATTTCCTCCTCAAGGCAGCCAGAAGTGCCTTGAGGTTGATGAACAATTTCAGTTTCTTCCTGAGATCCTCACCATAATAAAAGCCAGTCAGCATGTCCTCCTGGTCCAATGGCAGGTTACACAACAAGGTTTGAGAAACTCAGCGGGTGCAGCAGCATCTAAGGAGCGAAGGAGATAGGTGACGTTTCGAGTCGAGACCCTTCAGCAGAGTTTTGAACTGCGACATGATTTATCCATGATCACATGCAGAAGGCCATGGACACGAACAAACTTTGATGATTTAGAGCACGGTTCCCTGATGAACCTGCCCCCTAAACTTGTTCACAATCGACCCCTCTCCTACATTCGTGGAGTTAATTAACAAAATAAACTGAATAAAATCTTTCCATCAGTTAGGATACTGACCATTTCACCTCTATCTCATTCTGGCCATTGGATCTTGTCCATGGGACTGATGTGCTGCAATGCTGAGAACAATATTCTGCATTCTGAATCTTGCATTTTGCTCTATCTATTGTACTTGAGTTTGACTTGATTTTATTGATGTGTGGTAATTTCTGATCAAATTGGATAGCGTGCAAAACAAAGCTTTTCACGGTAACCTCGGTACAAAGGACAAAGATAAACCTGAATCTAAAAGGGTGAGGGATTGGGAATACGGTTAACTCCCTACTAACTGAGTATAGGATTTTGAGTATAGGAGCAGGGAGGTTCTACTTCAGTTGTATAGGGTCTTGGTGAGGCCACACTTGGAGTATCGCGTACAGTTCTGGTGTCCAAATCTGAGGAAGGACATCATTGCCATAGAGGGAGTGCAGAGAAGGTTCACCAGACTGATTCCTGGGATGTCAGGACTGTCTTATGAACAAAGACTGCATAGACTCGGTTTATACTCTCTAGAATTTAGGAGATTGAGAGGGGATCTTAGAGAAACTTACAAAATTCTTAAGGGGTTGGACAGGCTAGATGCAGGAAGGTTGTTCCCGATGTTGGGGAGGTCCAGGACAAGGGGTCACAGCTTAAGGATAAGGGGGAAATCCTTTAGGACCGAGATGAGAAGGAATTTTTTCACACAGAGAGTGGTGGGTCTCTGGAACTCTCTGCCACAGAGGGTAGTTGAGGCAAGTTCATTGGCTATATTTAAGAGGGAGTTAGATGTGGCCCTTGTGGCTAAGGGGATCAGAGGGTATGGAGAGAAGGCAGGTACGGGATACTGAGTTGGATGATCAGCCATGATCATATTGAATGGCGGTGCAGGCTCGAAGGGCCGAATGGCCTACTCCTGCACCTAATTTCTATGTTTCTATGTTTCTATGTCTAACTGCCCCTGCTCTTACTTGCTCCCTGTACTTATTGCTACCCCGGCCAAGAAAGTACCAATTGGAAATTGGACCCATTGCCCATCTGAGCCATGTGCATCAGAAACACATGCAGTGGTGCATTTAAAAGCCCTCATCATTGCCAGGTTCGCTTTTTAAACAATGATACTGCATGGTACACTGGTTGTGGAGCAGATGGCAAGGCCCTGTTAAAGGCTCTGTGTTTCATTACAGAAGTTGGCAAGTTTGTAAAAGAATGACGCCCTGTGGCTGGATTTAATCAAGAACATGTGAACATCTAAATGCTGCAGAAACAAAGGGGAGAGGGGTAGGAAAGAATGAGCTCTCTCCACCAGTATGACAGGTTTATGCGGTTTCTTCAGCTCTCTGCTTTATTAGCCTGAGAAACGTGTCCTGAAAGATGTTGCTGAAAATCATGCTATTTCTGAAAAGGGATCTCTGTTACTGCAGTAAGGCATTACATTACGTAGAGGAAACAATTGCAATTAAATTGTAAACCCTCGCTCGATCTTTACACTACACCCTTCCCACACTGGCTCTCTGTAATTAGGTCCACGGGTGGGAATATGTCCATCTTCCATTGTTTTGTTCCCTTCTAACAAAACTGAGACAAATTGCACAAGTGCTGGCTCTCCTCCAGTAGTGTTGCAACAAATGCTGGTTGGCCATATGGAAAGGGTGGTCAGTGCAGATTCCACTGATGTTCCCCAGCACTCACTTTATAGCAGGCAGTCACTGGAGGATGGTCAATATTGGAATCCTCTCGCTTGTCCTGGAAGCTACCTGTAATCTTGCCTTGCCACAGCACACAAGAAGGCTTTTTGACCCATTGGGGAGCAAACCCAATACTTCTCTCCACGTCTGTAACTTCCCCTCCCTCACACATACTCAGCAACACTCGTTACTTTTCTGTGCCATAACCTCAATTATGACCAGCCAACTATTTGTGCACAGGAGCTAAACCTGAGACTTTGCTAGTTTGTGTGACACATCACATCATTAACAAATTATAGGTTGGCTCTTTTGTGACACTTTCACAAGCTGGAGGGTTGGAAAAATGGCAAATTGTAACAGTGTTTTGTTTTATTATTGAAAATTTAGAATGGAGAATAAAATAAATCTCTCAAGTGAAGCAGAGCAAAGCATTGTTTGGCGATCATTTTAGTTTCGTTTGTTATTGTCATGATACACACCAAAAAAGGGTGGCGCAGCGGCCCAGTTGCTGCCTCACAGCGCCAGAGACCTGGGTTTGATCCTGGCCACACGTGCTGTCTATGCGGAGTTTGTACGTGCTCCCTGTGGAAAACCAAATTGATGTTCCCGAGGTTGGGGGAGTCCAGAACCAGGGGCCACAGTTTAAGAATAAGGAGTAAGCCATTTAGAACGGAGACGAGGAAACACTTTTTCTCACAGAGAGTGGTGAGTGTGGAATTCTCTGCCTCAGAGGGCGGTGGAGGCAGGTTCTCCGGATGCTTTCAAGAGAGAGCTAGATAGGGCTCTTAAAAATAGGAGATATGGGGAGAAGGCAGGAACGGGGTACTGATTGGGAATGATCAGCCATGATAACATTGAATGGCGGTGGTGGCTCGAAGGGCCGAATGGCCTACTCCTGCACCTATTGTCTATTGTCTATTGTTTTCTCCAGGAGCTCCGGTTTCCCCCCACATTCCAAAGACGTGCACGTTTGTAGGTTAATTGGCTTCTGTAAATTCCTATTGTACAAGACATGGGACTAATATAGGGTAATCAGTAGTTGCATGGACTTGGTGGGCCGAAGTGCTGTTTCCAACGCTCTATCTCAAAACTCTAAACTATATCCTCTTCTGAAACGACACACAGAGATTCGCCATGTTACTCTGGCGAGTCTGAGCTCGAGTAATACTGAGGGACCGCTGCTGAGGAAGAGCTGCTACCTTCTAGGTAAATCTTTTGTTTGAGGCCCTCATATGTATGTTGAAAACAGCAAGCACTACCTTGAGAAAATATCAGGATAATTCTGCAGGGTTTGACTATCATTGCTGTTTCAATCGCACTACCTATAGTATACCACATGGACATTAGGAGCTTCATATGTTAAAACTGCCTGCTTTACTTGTCCACTGAATGTGATTTACAAGCAACCAGTGGTCAGTGGTCAGAATGCATGAACATTTGATACTGTGCTATGAAATTTCTAAGTTACTTTTGTTCTTTGAGAAAAGAGTAGGGAGGTGGAGAACTGAACACAAGTTTCACCGAGGCAGAAAAAAAAGTGCTATAGCATCTGTTCTCTTCTATCTATCATCATCAATTTAAATTTGGCACACTTTCAACTCATGAGTTAATTTATATCTTAATTAAATAAGCCAGGATTAAATATCAGCAGTCTCCTTGCTTAGTTTAGTACTTGCCTCCACGCACCACCCCCACTTCCAACATCCCTACACTATCCCATTCCCTTGTTTCTTGATTTCTGATCCAGTAGCAGGAGTGCAACCCATGTGAAAACATGCCCTTTATTCAAGTTGCAAATAGTCCTTTGAGTCTTCACAAAGGCTGTCGCATCAACGCTCACAGTGCTGGAGTAACTCAGCGGGTCAGGCAACTTCTCTGGAAAACATGGAATGGTGACTTCTTCAGACTCACTAACCTGCTTACAAGGCTGTTATAATTGTCATTGAAGCGTTTTATGGGTCACTTCTGATCTAGGAAGGCCAGGAATTCAATTGTGAACCAGACATGATTCTTCTTTACCATGCTATGGAATAATCCTATTTCCAATGTTACCAATATTCTGAATATTCCTCTCTACTCCCTTTCTTACAATATTTTTGCAAATATATGTGCACTTGTAACACTTTGTCATTCATGGATGTCTGATGACCTTCAGATTGTGTCTCATTAGTTCGTCATTGTCCATTAGTTAGTCATGAAAAATTAGTTAGTCACGAATTAGTTAGTTATGATAAACCACAATCTACATCCTACAAATGGGTTAAATTTACTGTTCTTTAATTGGGATTTAAATCCAACTTATACTGTCTACATTAAGTTTAAGAAGGAACTGTAGATGCCGGAAAATCGAAGGTAGACAAAAATGCTGGAGAAACTCAGTGGGTGAGGCAGCGAAGCTCCATAGACGCTGCCTCACCCTTTGAGTTTCTCCAGCATTTTTGGCTACCTGTCTACATTAATCAATTTCTTGAACTGCCAATACAGTTGGCCTCATTATCAGCAGCTTGTGTTGTTTAAATACATTAAATTCTCCTTCATCTCGATTCTCAGTCCCTGTCACTTGCTTACCTTTATATTTGTCATGCCTGGGGTAAATTTGGATGCTGGACATAGTTGAGAGATGTTGACTGATTTTCGATTGTCAAAACTTTTGAAATTGGCGACACCGATCGTCTGTGAAGGGAACAAACAATGTGAAGAAGCTTGCATTAGATCCTTATAAAATGTCGTCAGCAGCGGCAATCCCCAGTGAGGAAAGAAACAATGCTGTCATAATGAAAAAGGCCTGCACAGTTGAAAATGCATGGACGTTTATCAGTATTAGTTATTACGTTCCAACTGTAATACAAAATATGAAAAATACATTAAACATAATGGGTCGGCAAGCTATCAGGTGCAGGGAAGAGCTCAGATCAGATGGATTTTCATATAATGGAAATAAATGGTTCATCTGAATTCTGCAAAGTGAATATGGGCCGTCTCCCATTGCTCGCTTTGCTTGAGTCTTCTGGAATATGTCAACAACACTGGGCAGATTTCACCCTTTGTTTTTCACTGAACTTGTCACCTTCCCTTGTCACCAACTTTGTGGCTCCGTGCTCTGTGGCTACAAAGAACTAATAGTTTACGTCCATCACTCCCCTTTCTTTCCATCTGTAGTGGATTCTGGAAGGAATAAGTAGCAAGACTGAATAATGGTGTTGGCTTAGGCATTTTGGGGAAAGCCAGGAGAGGAACAGGTACCTGCAACCTGGGACCCAGTCAGAGAACACATAATGTAAGATTGAGATCAAGAAACTGCAGATGCTGGAATCTTGAGTAATGTACCAAGTGCTGGAGGAACTCAGTGGGTTAGTCAGCATCTGTGGAGGGATGAACCCTTCTTCAGACTGATTGGAGTAGAGGGGAGAAAGCTGGAAAAGAGAGGCAGGGATGGAACAAAACCTTTCAATTGATAGGTGGATACAGATGGCAGAGGGGCGGCGGTTGATTGGCTGATGGCTGGAGTAAGTGACAAAGGCTGAAGTGAAAAAGAGACCAAAGGGTATCAGATAAGAAGAGAGGAGGCGTGAAATGTAAAGCTGGAGGGAGGGATACGAGTTTACAGGTGTCGGTGATGGGTGGGGGGGTATTGTAATGGGGGAAGATTGATCTTGCAATTATTTACTGGGGAACAACGAGATGTGATTCACTCTACAAAACCTAGGGGGAGAAAGAAATTATTTTACATAATGTCTTGGGAACTTCATCACAAATGGCAAGTGATACTTGTGTGCAATAGAGCCGGAAGGAAACTTCCAAATATACTGAACCACAAAACAACTTATGTGTATTAGGTTAATGCAAAGAAACTTCAGACATCACATGTTCAAATTGGCTGTGATTTAATGGCACAGGATTAGACTACCATGTGATCAAAACTCCAAGAATATCTCCAACCAGCTAAGAGTGAACACGATGAGATTCAGTCCCGTTCTGGAGAACATCCATGCTGATATTTACTGGAAGGGGTCAGGATAGATCATGTGGCTATGCTTCTAGAACTCTTTATTAATGAAAGCTGCACGTACATTCCAAGCTCCTGATGTTTGTATTAACCATTGTATTAAATGCTGTTTGAGGGCAGCTTACGAGCCGATAAGCCTCTTGTGGCCAATGTGGAACTAAGTTAAATTGGTAACAGCTGGGATTTAAAATATAAATAAAAAGGTTCTCAGAATGTGGGAAATCTGGGAAGTTATGGTTTACATAAGGCTGAGGTTGTAGTGACCCCGAGTGTGGGAATATCCACCCACGCAATCTGTACAGAGTGGCTTCAATGTAAAATGATCTATGTTCAGTCTGTGTAAATAATAGTTACAACACACAAACCCAGCAACTCCCCGCCCCCTCACGAGAACAGGCGTAGCAGATAATACACTGAGCACTGTTACATGCAATTTATTATACACAATTGCGGCAAACTCATTGCACAAGTGTACACAAAATGCTGGTGAAACTCAGCGGGTGCAGCAGCATCTATGGAGCGAAGGAGATAGGCAACGTTTCGGGCCGAAACCCTTCTTCAGACTGATGGGGGGGCTGGAGAGAAGGAGATAGGCAACGTTTCGGGCCAAAACCCTTCTTCAGACTGATGGGGGGCTGGAGCGAAGGAGATAGGCAACTTTTATCGGGCCGAAACCTTTCTTCAGACTGATGGGGGACTGATGAGGCAAACTCATTGTTGTCCCACTAGAAATACAGCTAAGATACCAAAGCTGGCGTGTTACAGTAATTTGACTTGGATGTTAATAGTTAGCCTCCCTAGTATCCCATTGGATTGACATCAACGATATGGAAATCGGGCATATGCACATTTTATGATTCTGTCCCAGCTGTAAAGCGGGAAACTTGACTAGTTAGCTGATCTTACGGCACATCAGTCCCAGGTTTCAGCTTTGAAATGAGCAGCAGCTACCTGAGGTCTGTAGAGGTGAAGACAGTGAGGAGGGAGTTGGGGAGGGAGTTGCAAAGTGGCCAGGGCCTTTGGGGTCACAGTCACCTAGACCCCTGGAATTCTACCAGGAGTTAAGCGCAGAAAGATATGGGCCAGTTGAAATTATATTCCAAAAATTAAACTATATTCATGAAAATTATAAGAAATACAGAAATGATGCATGGCTTTCTTTGCATTCATAGTGTCATCCAGTTTACATGACTGAAGAAAATGGGTCCATGTTTTCCAGAGTTGCTGTCTGACCTGCTGAGTTACTCCAGCATTTTGTGCTTTTGTGCATTAAGCAACAGCTCCAGTTCTTTCTTTCTATATATTCATCATAGAATCATAGAATCATAGAAAATAGGTGCAGGAGTAGACCATTCGGCCCTTCAAGCCTGCACCGCCATTCAATATGATCATGGCTGATCATCTCGGTATCCTGTACCTGTCTTCTCTCCATACCCCCTGATCCCTTTAGCCACAAGGGCCACATCTAACTCCCTCTTAAATATAGCCAATGCACTGGCCTCAACTACCTACTGTGGCAGAGAATTCCACAGACTCACCACTCTCTATGTGAAAAAAGATCTTCTCATCTCGGTCCTAAAATACTTCCCCCTTATCCTTAAACCGTGACCCCTTGTTCTGGACTTCCCCAACATCGGGAACAATCTTCCTGCAACTAGCCTGTCCAACACCTTAAGAATTTTGTAAGCCTCTATAAGATCCCCCCTCAATCTCCTAAATTCCAGCGAGTACAAGCCGAGTCTATCCAGTCTTTCTTCATATGGAAGTCCTGCCATCCCAGGAATCAGTCTGGTGAACCTTCTCTGTACTCCCTCTATGGCAAGAATGTCTTTCCTCAGATTAGAAGACCAAAACTGTACGCAATACTCCAGGTGTGGCCTCACCAAGACCCTGTATAACTGCAGTAGAACCTCCCTGCTCTTGTACTCAGATCATTTTGCTATGAATGCCAACATACCATTCATAGTGTTGTTAGGTCTGCACATTCCATGTGCAAAGCATCCATGCCCCTCGTGTGGCCAGTTTGAAAGCATTTCTCTCTGTCCTGTAATACAGATAACAGGGCAAGAAGACAGTCAGCCAGTTCCTCATTCAGAGCCGTAACAGTACTGCAGGAAGGCCTGATAGCTCTAAAGGTCCAGTGTGCACAGTCACCATGGAGCAGAGGCCATTCCTTTGTGTAAAGATATACACACTGCGTGAGAATAAGATGCCCAGTAGAGCTCTCTGACACAGCACCACCTTTTCAGAATTAATTACCAAGACTACCCACTGATTGCTCAGAGCAGTGAAGGCACGGCAATCCTCACAAACCAACTGAGGCCTTTGGGCCACAAAGGCCAAATTGTACAGACCTGTGAACTCAGTTCTGATCCCATTGGGGGGGGGGGGGGGGGGGGGGGCATGTTCCCACTGTTTTTTCTCTCCGTGCAGCTCTGACTTAAATACACAAAATAAGCCACACAGCCAGTTAATGCTCTCCCCAGCTGTAGTTATTTATAGCAGTCAGGCATCGAGTTAAAGTATTAAAGCACTGTGCTGAAAATTAGGTTAGTCAGAAACGCACGTACATTGTGTTTATTTTAAGAAAGCTTGTAGTAGGCCGTAGAAAAGGTAGCATACAGGATCGAAAGCAGGACAGGACCTCCCATTTACTGTCTCTTTCACAAGTTCAAGATGTCGCTTCACATCCCTTCCCCAATAAGTATTTTGAAGTGTCTTGTAACACAAAGAAACATAGGAGTCAATTTATCCATAAATACATCCCACAAATCGCAATGTGATGACCACGTTTACTATTTATGTGATACCAGTCTAGGGATAAATACTGCTCAGAAACGCATCTGAACTTAAATTGTTTTGGACAAGTAAATTTATACGTTGATTCTCAAGTTTTAAAAGGGTTTTCATTTCCTCTGTTTACATTTTATTTTGCAGGGTTCATTCCTGCACTGTTTTAATGCAGCTGTGTGCCTACCTATTTTAAACAAGTGGACTTGCAAGTGACTGCAGATGCTGGAATCTTGAGCAAAACCCAGTGTCGGTGGGACACAGTGGGTCAGGCAGCATCTATGGTGGGAATGGACAGACGATGTTTTGGGTAGGGATCCTCCTTCAGACATTGATGAAATATGTTAAACTGTTTTAAACCAAGTTATTTTAAACAAAGTATGAATCAGGAAATGAAAGCCTGAGGGTCCCCTGCAGACATCAAACCATAAATACCATAAAAAGCAGCGTTGTAACGGCAAGGGGGTAGCAGGTGTCCTGTATAAAGGGTTCAGTCGATGCTGCTTGTAGAGGCGGGTGAGGTTGTTCAGCTACCACTTTACTGTTTGCTTTCCCAAGACTACTGCCTTGAATGCCAATAAAAGAAAGACTTCAGAGAATCTTGAAAACCTACGGGTCAGGAGGCCATTTTGTCCACCGCCACAGTACTGGCTTGCATCTCTGCTTTTTCATGGATTCACAGAACATGACAACACAAGAAAGACCATTCAGCCCATCATGTTGATGACAGTTGGAAAAGCCAGGCTAATCCCAGTTGTAGGAGAAGGTGTATGTTCCTGCAGGTCATACATAGCTCATTCAGATAATATTTAAATGTAATGAAGATTTCTACCTCAAACACCTTTTCAGACAGTGTGTAGAGTCCCTCTCCCCACCAAGCACTGTTTGCCTTTCCATGGCATTTATCAAAATTATTAACATATACTGGGTTGTTGATGCTGAGGGATACTGAGTTGGATGATCAGCCATGATCACATTGAATGGCGGTGCAGGCTCGAAGGGCCGAATGGCCTACTCCTGCACCTGTTTTTCTATGTTTCTATGTTTCTATACGGCAAACAATATTTGACTGAGTGCTTCTCTGCAGAACCTCACTGGAAAGGTCATTCCTGTCCTAAAAGTGCCTTTCAGCCGTTGCCTTTCTCTTCCTGCTATTGAGCTAATTTTGGATCCCATATGCCCATTATCCTTTCAGCAGCTTCCACTTCCTTTTCTGGTCAAGTGTCCTGGATGAAAAGATTTCTCTTCTTCTACAAATCCTCTGCTAATGAATTAAAATCACAGACCTATGGTTTTGAAACTCAGTAGACCAGAGGTAATAATAGCTTTTCTCCATCCCACCAACCTTGCACTTTGGAGGATCCATGATTTTACTTATTTCATTGCCGTTTGGCATCAGAATCCTTCATTATCTTTAAAGGAATATCTGATCACTTTGAATACTTTTCTTCCTGAACCGTCTTCAACTGCAAGCCCTAATCTCTGAATTTCCCTAAATTTGTTCAAAAACCCTATACTGCGAATTTCCTATAAATCTATTTTCATTCTCTTTTTAGAATGTTCTTCTTCGGTCATGGTTTTGGCAAATGTCCTAGTGTCTGAGTAAGACATCAGATTTATTTTGAATCATCACACCATCTTGTAAGCTAATATTAGATCGCCTGTAACATTTGCATTTCGCAAACAAGATATTATCTGGCTAGGTATCTCTTCTTCTCGGCATTCTGCTAGGATTGGGAATAACCTGGATTAAATACATATACAATTAAGTGACAACAATCACTTGAGTTCACAAACAAGTTGGATGTATGAAACTTGTTGTCACTCAACATGCTTTAAGTACTGTAATAATTCAGGGAATCTTTAGGATTAATGTAGTTGGCTTTGAAGGACATAGAGTTGAAAAACAGAAATATTCCCAGATTTAGAGATTTAGGTTGGAAGAAAGCACGGTTCAGGAAGAAAAGTCTTCAAAGTGATCAGATATTCCATTAAAGATAATTAAGGGTTCTGATACCAAACGGCACCATCTAAAACTAGGAAAGTTTGAAGTGAAAAGAGAAGTCAGTTTTATTTTTCACAAGATGTGCTATAAATGAGCAAACCCTAAAGGTACTGGACCAAAATACAGATTTAGAGGTAGATACAAAATGCTGGAGTAACTCAGCTGGACAGGCAGCATCTCTGGAGAGAAGGAATGGGTGAAGTTTCGGGTCGAGACCCTTCTTCAGACCCAACCCGAAACGTCACCCATTCCTTCTCTCCTGAGATGCTGCCTGTCCCACTGAGTTACTCCAGCATTTTGTGTTTACCTTCAATTTAAACCAGCATCTGCAGTTCTTTCCTACACATATGCAGATTTAGAGATCAGTCCAAAGGAAGTTGTTGAGCCTTGTGGCCTCTCACTAACTTTAAATATTCTTATGTGATATATATATCCGAGTAATCTTGTCTTCAATGGTCTGACTGTTCCTTTAAGAACAGTGGGCACTGTATGGGAAAAAGCACTTCTTCATTAGATGACAGGAAGTATGGAGCCACTGAATGTCTTGCAACTGAACTTAATGTACTGCAACTAGGGCCAATATAACTAAACAAGAGTGTAGTATGTGTGAAATAATGAAACTACACACTAATATAACTCATAAAGCAGGGAGCCGCCTCATTGTATAAACCATATCAGTATCCCTTTAAAATGTAGTGAGAATAAGTCTGAAACTAACTCAAGGGACATCTGTAGCTGCAGGGTATCCATAAGATGACACTCGTATCAAATGCAATAAGCATCTGGAAACTATTTTTCTTCTGTTTTTCTATCAAGTTTGTGCCAGCGAGGGGACTGGTACCTTAGGGGCAACTTATCTGGCTTGGCATTCTTTGACAGTCATGTTACCGCACATAAGGCTGACTCAGCCTCTTCAGGTGGCGATTAAAAATGATTGAACTAAAATAAATCAGGAGACCATTTTGGCATATTGATTACGACAATCTTAAGCAGATAGATCTGCCTTTATCCAGATCCATCGCTGAAGCAGTTCTCAATATGCTGAGTTAGTAGAATTAGGTTGTCTTCAAATTGATTCTTGAGATAAATATTGATTGCATCCCGTGGAACTAGTTGAACATAATTAGAGAGCGAGACATGCAAACTAACAGCCACCATTTACATGAATTTTAAAGAAAGATTAAACTCTGCAAATGTTGCCAGTTTATACCTGTAGATGTTGTCGGCTATTTAAAGTACCTGTGATTGCGATTCCGTGCCCCAGGTGCGGAACAGATTCCTTTGTGCTGTTACCTTCAAAAACATCGAGCTTCTCTGCTGGTTTTAAAAACTTGGCGTGTTGTTTGGGAGAGGCAGCATTCTGTGGCTGGAGAGTCTCAGACAGATATGGACAGTGGATGCTTTGTCTCAGCCCTGGACAAGCCGACCTTCAGTGCCACTCTGCAGGAACTCTGGACGTTGCAAGGGGCGAAGGTCAAGTGATGAGAAGAATGCCGAAGGGAGCCAGATGGAATGGTGCAGTCAGCGGGGACAAGCAGAGACTGGAGCAAAGGACAGCTCACACAGTAGAGGCTTGTTAGGGATAAAGGAGGGACCAACATTTTTAAAGCAACTGACCATCCAGCCAATCAGATATGGATTCTAATTGTGTACTCCACTGTGTCTGTATTTGGGAGGGGAGGGGAGGGGATGGATGTCCATGTCGGTCCTGAATTGGACTCTTTATAAACACAGAAGAAATGAAGGAATTTAAGCTAGTCACAAAATAAAAACTCAAGGCTGCAAGAACGGGTTTGTTTTAAAAACAAAGCTGTCTCTTTCTTGGAAATGCAGACTTAGTGATCTCAGAGTGTCATCTGCATTTTATTTTTCTCCTTTATTTTGTGAGGCTATAACTCAGATTCATGCAGGCAGATAAATTCCAAAAGATGACGGTGTAGAAATCGAGAGACAAGATTGTTAAACATACCAACAACAGAACAATTACATTTTTACTTGCTGCAGCTGAACAGGACTGTTAATCCAATAACACACAGGTATATATATATTTATCACAAATACAATCAATTAATAACTAATACTAAGTACCCAGAATGGTGCAAAATCAAAGTCCACAGTGCAACCAAAGACACTGTCTATAAAACATCATAGTTACTGAGGTTAGGGAAGTAGCTGTTCTTAAAGCTGGTAGTCACAGTTTGTCTGTCTCTCTATGTGCCTATATCTTCTCATACTCAAGTATATGACAACAAGCTTGAAGTTGAAACTTGACTGCTCCTCATCCAAGGACCATTCGTCTCTTGTGAAGCCTAACGGTGAGTGTACGCAGCATGAACAGCCAAACACAATATATTCCTTGTGTAGGAAAGAACTGCAGATGCTGGTTTAAATCAAAGGTAGACACAAAACATTGGAGTAGCTCAGCGGGTAAGGCAGTATCCCTCGAGAGAATGAACCTTCTCTCCAGAGATGCTGCCTGTCCCGCTGAGCTACTCCAGCATTTTGTGTCTACCTATAATCTTTTCTTTACCTGATATTCATAAATAAGAATTCTAAAGTGGAATGCTGCCTAATTTCTGGTTAATGATGGAGTGGTATTGAGAAGATTTATAATACCTCACATGCCGTGTTCATTGAGGTCAGTCAACCTAACGTGGACAGTGGGCCCGTGTTGCGTTTCAAAGCTCAGTAGCTGAATCAGCAACCACCCCTGCAATCATCACCCACTTCCACACCCCACACACATCCACCCAGCTCCCCACACCACCAGCAACACCCTCTTCCATAATCCACCTCCCACTCAAACCCCCACCAACCCACACCCCTCCACCCCCTCCCCCTCACTCTCCAAAATCAACACCATTTCCACAGCCATTTCCTCCTGACCCATCAGGCACATTTTCAGTCTGCATCTCAGCTCTTGTTCATACATTTGTCAATTCAACCATCATTCATTAATTAATACTCTTTCATGAGGTAATTAGCTTTGGGTTATCATCGCTGAAGTGTAAAACATCGGTGAAGAAAGTGTTTAAATTAACACTTCAGTTCCCTTGCTCTGCAAATGCTGATTACATGTCTTCCTGCTGAATAAAATCAGCAAACTACCTATTTATAGACCTAAGAGCCGTAATTTCTGATTCAAAAGAGGTCCATATTTTAAACTCCTGTTTGTTTATTGTTTATTTCTTGCTTTACCCAAGTCTTTCCTGTATTTTGCAGTACAATTGCATGGATTTCAGCTACTCCCTGAAGGTCTCACACAATTGGTCACTGCTCACACTTAGAGTCATTGTCATAGGGTCATACAGCACAGAAACAGGCCATTCGGCCCAACTCGTCCTTCCTGACAAAGATATCCTGTCAAAGCTAATCCCATTTGCCCGTGTTTGATCCATATCCCTCCAAAACCTTTTTATCCATGTACTTGTCCAAATGTTTGTTTTAAATGTTGTATTAGTTCCTGCCTCAGCTACTACTTCTGGCAGCTCGTTCCATAGACCCACCACCCTATGTGTGAGAAATCTGCCCCTCCTATTCTAATTAAATGCTTGTTCTTATTAAATCTTTCTATTCGCACCTTAAACGTATACCCTCTAGTTCTTGGTTTCCGAAGCGGAGAAAATTCCGCTATCTATTCCCCCATAATTGCATGCACCTCTGTATGATCACCCCCTCGTTTTAGAATCCTCTACCTTGGGAAAAGGCTGTAAATGTTTATTTTATCCATGTCCCTCGTGATCTTGTACATCTCAATAAGGTCACCCCTCATCCACCCCCAGAGAAAACAAGTGCCAGCCTATCCAACTCTTACTCTTTGCCTGAATAAGTCAAGATAGAGACTGGAGTTGGAAAAACATTCAGAAAAGAGATTCAATGGTGACAAAAGGAAGAAAGTTTGTGTGGTTCCAAAGATTGAACGTCATGTGGTAGCACGATGGGACCAGAAGTTGGACAACAACTACTGGATATAATCTCCATTCAGACACCCACCTTGAATTCATGGTCCAGCAAAGTTGATGAATTTCTGGAAATTCTGGAACAAAGTTCTGGAATTCTCTGCCACAGAAGGTAGTTGAGGCCAGTTCATTGGCTATATTTAAGAGGCAGTTAGATGTGGCCCTTGTGGCTATAAAGGGATCAGGGGGTATGGAGAGAAGGCAGTTACGGGATACTGAGTTGGATGATCAGCCATGATCACATTGAATGGCGGTGCAGGCTCGAAGGGCCGAATGGCCTACTCCTGCACCTATTTTCTCAGGGCTGCCAACTCTCACGCTTTTGGCGTGAGAATCACGCCTTGGAGCTATTTCTCACGCCCTCACGATCATGACCGAGTTCTCACACTGAGTTCAGTCCCTGCGCCAGTTTGTCCCTTTGCGCCGGCTGCCAGCGCTCTGTGCGGTCTGGGGAAGCGCGTCGGTTGATGGCTGTGAGTAACATTCCGTCTCTTCTCTTCTCTTTGGTCGAATGTGCAGCTGCCGACAACAACAGCCAGGTGAAGCAGTTGTCAAACATGGGGGGGGGGGGGGGGGGGCGACGACCACAATGAGGCCAAGCATCTAGGACAAGGTTCGGACTATGGGCACACGGCCCGTAACCCGAAAAAACACGTTTTTTTTTTCGATTCGTTTTCGCGGGTTCCCGACCTGGAACAGAAGCCACGACCACCCCCTCCCCTCAACACTAGCGGGCAGCAGCAACAGCAACGCTCTCACTGCAAGTTGCTTCAATTAAACCTCTCTCTCTTCCTTCTCCACCCCCCCCCTTCTCCCTCTCAATACCTTCCCTGCCCACCACTCATTCTGTTGCAGGCGAGCCGACCTGGGAACTGCGGCCAGTCCCTGGGACGCGAGCTGACCTGGGAACGGCAGCCAGTCCCTGGGCACACAGAATGCCAACTTGATCAGTATGGACAAATTGGGCCAGCCATGTACATGTTGTATAACTGACTCTATGCAGATCTGAATGGGCTTGGAATTACCATTTAAGCAAAATTGCCCTCACTTTCCCCATTTTGATTCTTGAGATTAATATCCCTTTGCTCTGTTAACAGCGTTAAAGTCCTTATGAGGTAGCGTCAGGAAAGGGAACATGTTATTTTTTTTTAGTTTGCTTTAATTTGTTAGTTGATTTTTTGTTGACTGCCATAATTTCTGACATAGTCTTAAAGTAACTTAACTGTTCTAAAGCAGTAATAAGTGATTTTTGTCCAAACAATTGGAACTTGCATAAAATGTTTGAATTATTAGCAAGGCTGCCAACTCTCACGCATTGAGCGTGAGACCCGCGCATTTCACAAAATTCTCATGCTCTCACGTTGATCACAAAATTATATAATGAGAATAGGACCTGTTTTGCTTAACAAATAGTGCAGGAAGGAATTGCAGATGCTGGTTTAAACTGAAGATAGACACGAAAAACTAGAAAAACTCAGCAGGACAGGCAGCATCTCTGGAGAGAAACAATGGGTGTTGTTTCGAGTCGAGACCTTCAGCCTGAAGAGGTTGAAAACCAGCCATAAAATACAATGACTGGACATGTGTGTTATCCAACTAAGGGCAGAAATCAGAATCATGTGCTCATCTTTATTCACGTGACACCATAATAAATATATTACAGAAAAAATAATTTAATGGGGTGGCACGGTGGTGCAGCGGTGGAGTTGCTGCCTTACTACCACATGGGTTTTCTCTGGATATTCCGGTTTCTCCCATATCCGAAAGAAGTGCAGCTTTGTAGGTTAATTGGCTTCTGTAAATTGTCCCTGGCGTGATGGATGGAATTGGTGTATGATAAATTGCTGGTCGGAGTGGACATGATGGGCGGAAGGGCCTGTTTCCATATATATTTTTAAATATATATCTTAATTTCATTGAACCATATATGATTGAATATGTGGCATTATTTTCGTCTTGTTTCTATATTCAAAGGGTAAGGTTGAAACCGTCTGAAGAAGGGTTTCGGCCCGAAACGTTGCCTATTTCTTTCGCTCCATTGATGCTGCCGCACCCACTGAGTTGCTCCAGCAATTTTGTCTACCTTCGATTCTCCAATATCTGCAGTTCCTTCTTGAACAAGGTTGATTGATTTCTGCAGACAGTGATGGAAGTCTGACTTTTGCTTTGTTTCTCTGAGTTTTTCTCTATATCTGTGCATAACAGCATGAATAATCTGATTTCCATACATGAATATAGTCATTCATGTGCTGCACCTGTTGTGCAGAGCTTGGCTCTATTGTGGAATGTAATTAGGAATGTAATTTAGCCTAACCTTATTCATACCTAATCCAATTTAAAGCATAAATGTTGCATCCAAGTGTAAGTTAAAAGATTTGCTGCAATATGCACCAGATTGCACAATTTCAAGCTGAAAAATGTAAAAGCTCCCTACCGTGGGAGGGGGAGCACCCCCCTCCCATACACCCTTCCCCCCTCCCACACCCCCTCCCCCCTCCCCCCCCCCCCCCCCCCCCCCCGGTTGTTACGCTCACTCGCAATTCCTCACTCTCAACTCTCACCCAATGTTGGCAGCCCCGTTTTCTATGTTTCTATGACTAAAGGATAGGAACCCACCGTTGATTAAGCCCTTCCCCTGTGTATCATTGTAGTTCTGTCCTCTCCTGGCAGGCCCAACCCTTATTGGGAAATAGTAGAACTGAGGAATGGCTGCTCCATGCCACGCCATTTGCTGCTGGGTTTTCCCCAGCAACTCCCACCCTGACATTCTTGCCTGCTGAGATGGCGCCACAGAGCAATTTTAACAGCTCAGGAATTCCCTGCCAAAAAATGGCTGCAATCAGGGAAGACTGCCTGGCATCAGTTGCATTCCCACTGATGCCAGATACCATTGGGAGATCCCCCACGGGAAAGAGTAAAACATTGGGAAAATAATAGGTACGATTAAAAATGACATGCAGAATAGACCGGACTCGAATGCCAGACCGAGAGGGGTCTTTGACATCTTATAACTCTGCCAGTGTGACTGCAGTGGTCCAAATCTACTTTAGCTGATTGAAAGAGATTTAGTAAGAAATTAGCTTTCTGCAAGTGTTAATGTTTAGCGGAGTTAAGCTAGAGATGTATCCCCAGAAACATTGCGTAAGATCGGTGTCAAGTTAGAGGACCCAAAGAAGGGTTTGTATGTCAGGGTCTTGCCTGGGTTTGAGTTAGAATGAGGGAGCCAAGCCCAGGTCAGCAGGCACAGAGACAGAATGGAGACGCCTGTTAAAGGAATCTTTTACAGAGCGCATTTCTATTAGCTCCTCTTCCCTGTGGTATCACAGGACTCTGCTCTCTTGGAGTTGCTGCCAATCTGATAAATACTGATATGATATCAGTGTTTCAACTTTCCATCTAAATGTTTATCCACCCGCATTCCTGAAGTGAACATTGTAAAGTCATTCTGTAGAACAACTTAAAGGTTCGCCTCGCCAGAGTCCACCCATTGAAGAGTTTTCACTCTGATACCCAGAGCAAGCAGTAACTTGTCGATCGGAAAGAATTTGACAGAAAGAGCTCAGAAATAAAATATTTGCTATCCTTATGATTGATTTAAGGCTGCTGAGGGGAAACTAACTATTTTCCATCAAAGAGAAAACCAACTGGTTGACAATGCACTCACCACTCTCTGCAGGAGAACATGACCCCTCAGGTTCCTATTAATTTTTCCCTCTCAAATCTATGTTTTCTAGTTCTTGATTCCCCTTCCCCGTGAAAAGGACACTAAGCATTCACCCTACCTATGCCTACCTCGTGATTTTATATATATCTATAGGGTATAAGATAGAGGTTGCTCTCCTCAGAATAAAATCCTAACCTTCCCAACCTCTTCCTATAGCTCAGGCTCTTGATTTCTCTCAACATGCACAGAAATCATCTCCACGCCCTTTCCAGCTTCATTGCATCTCTCTTATAAAAGCGTGACCAAAACTGTACACACCTCTCCACTTGCGGCCTCACCAATGCATTGTGCCACTTAGCTGGTTAGAAGGCGAGAGAGATGCATGTAGATGTGCTTATGGGGAATCCGAGCAAGATATATGGATCCTAACCCATGAACCCAAGGACCAGATGGAACTGATATTAAAAAAACTTAGTGACTGCAAAGATCAGTGATTGATATACAGTTTATAAGATCACAAAGACTAGCTTATGTTGGGGACTAATGTGTATTACTGAAAAATAACGCCGAAGGCAGCCAGAATGAGGTTGACTTTAATCTCTACGCATACCAGAAATAGAAACTGTGTTTGCTGCTTTCAAAAGCATTCAAATATATAGATAGCAATCAACTGAGAAGGTTCTTGGAATCTAACGCACAGCATCAGTCAAGCTCTTCCTGTTTGGGGTGGAGTGGTGTTTATGTGAGAATTATCTCTACTTTACAAAATCCACAACACGAAACGTTAGTAATGAGCAAAGTGGTTGATGCAATGATCAAAAATCTGGGATCAAGAATTTGTATAAAAGTCTCACCCAATCTTCCACTTATTGAGAACAATCCACTCTGTTATCCTTGGGGAGTTGGGTTTGAAATGCCTGGTATTGGAACAGTGATTATTTCTCGTCCCATTCTGGCATAATCCTGCACTGTTAGTGGGGCAAGACCAAATTAGAAATCTTCGCTGAAATAATATGAAATGTTCTTCTCAGGTTAAAGTTGAATGTGACGATAGGAACTTCCTTTTAATTATGATGTATGAGTCTTGAAGGTTCGTGGTTACGGTAAACTGAGCAAATATTGCACAGGGGTGTTACGAGAAACACATCACTTGCCCCATAATTGGCTTGATGAGGGTTAGATGCAATGTACAATGCCATGTTCACGTTCCTAAACTTTTGCCTCAGTGTTTTTACCATCCTTGGAGTTCCCTGTGAGTGATTAGAACAGCGAACAGTACAACACAGGAATGGGCCCTTCGGCCCACAATGTTTGTGCTGAAACATGGTGTTAAACAGATGATCTGACTGTACATGATCCATATACCCTGCACTTCTATGTACCTACATAAAAGCCTCTTAAATGCCACTATCATATCTGCCTCCATCACTATCCCTGGCAATGCGTTCCAGGCCCCCACTACTCCCTATGTAAAACAATTTGCCCTGCATATCTCCATATAACTTTTCACCTCTCACCTTATAGCTATGCCCTGTAGTGTTGGACATTTCAACCCTGGGAAAAAGGTTCTGACTGTATATCCTATCTATGTCTCTCATAATCTATATTACTAAAAGTCTGAACTTGACCACTTTGTTTGTTCTGTATATTGATTTTAGAAAAAACGCTGCCACTTACGGCTGTGATTTTTGGCCATCTTACTCAGAGTCCCCCTCCGCTGCGCAGGACAAGAGGATTTCCCCATCGATTAAAAATAAAAGAGTTATTAGTGTTTAAAAAATGTTGAGATTCTCTCTCCTGAAGGCCACGCCCCTTCCGGTGGGACTATAAAACCCAGAAGTGTTGAGTGCCTCAGTCAGTCTCTGCAAGATGGGGGAGCGAGAGGGTCACGTCTCTCAGTCTGAGCTGTGAATAACACTGAACACATGTCTACTAAACTGTGAGTGGTTTTATTGACCTGTCAGTGCCCTCAATGTAGTTTGAAAATATAGTTTGGAAATGCTAAAGCTGTGTTGACTTTGGTTTGGAAATTCTAAAGCTGTGTTGCCTTTGGTTTGGAAATGCTAAAGCTGTGTTGCCTTTGGTTTGGAAATGCTAAAGCTGTGTTGCCTTTGGTTTGGAAATGCTAAAGCTGTGTTGCCTTTGGTTTGGAAATGCTAAAGCTGTGTTGCCTAATTAAAGTTGCCTTGCCTAATTAAAGTTGCCTTGCCTAATTAAAGTTGCCTTGCCTAATTAAAGTTGCCTTGCCTAATTATAGTTGCCTTGCCTAATTAAAGTTGCCTTGCCTAATTAAAGTTGCCTTGCCTTCTATATAATTAAAAGTCTAATCTTGACTACTTCCTGTTTGCGCTTTATATTGATTTTAGAAAAAATGTTACCACGTACGGGTGTGATTTTTGGCCATCTTACAAACATCCTACAAAGAGCCCCCCTCAGGTGCCGAGGATTTTTCCCATTGATTAAAAATAAAAGAGTTATTACTGTTTAAAAAATGGTGAGATTCTCTCTCCTGTCAATCACGCCATGAAGGCCACACAATGTGGGCGTGGCTCAGACTCTGCAAGATGGAGGAGGGAGAGGTCACGACTCAATGTCTTTAGTGGCCTTGCACCCTGCTTGAAATGGTATGAAACTGCACTTGAATTTGGTGGCCTTGCACCCTGCTTGAAGTGGTAAGAAACTACACTTGAATTTGGTGGCCTTGCACCCTGCTTGAAATGGAATTTCAAGCAATAGCCGTGAGTCAACTGCCAGCCCACCAGCCGTGAGTGAGTGAGCTGCCAGCGCAACAGGCTTGAGTGACTGAGCCGCCAGCCTAAGAATCCATTCGGCCCACAATGTCTATACTAGCCCTCTGGAAACCAGTCCCTTCAGCCCACGATACCCATACTAGCACTCCAGAAAGCTCCCGCCTCCCCCCACTGGCCATCAATATTGGAATTGGTGGAGAGGTGTGATATTGTGTTCGGGGACCAGCCCTCCCGTGTGATGCTGGGACCAAACGGGTCCCACTTAGTCTAGTTTTATATATTTTTATCAAGTCTCCCCGCAATCTCCGATGTTTCAGAGTAAACATTCCAAGTCTATCCAACCTCTCACTGAAACCCTCTACTTCAGGCAACATTCTGTCTCATCATGAGCATTTCCATGAAGTGAACTTCATGAAAACCATGTGGAAGCCAAGTTGGATAACCGACGGCAAGGGAAGTTCCAATTCAAATTATTTGATCCATCATCTCCAAGGACCTTAAGTGGGGGGCTACCATCGACTCCACAGTCAAAAAGGCACAACATAGGATGTACTTCCTGCGGCAGCTGAGGAAGCACAATCTGCCACAAGCAATGATGGTCCAATTCTACACGGCCATCGTAGAGTCTGTTCTCACCTTCTCCATCATGGTCTGGTTTGGTTCAGCCACCAAGCACGACACCTGGAGGCTGCAGCGAATCGTCCGATCAGCAGAGAAGGTTATTGGCTGCAACCTTCCCTCCATTGATGAACTGTACACTGCAAGGGCCAGGAAGCGAGCGGGCAAGATCATCTCTGACCCCTCTCACCCTGGCCACAAACTCTTTGAATCACTTCCTTCTAGAAGGCGACACCGGATTGTCAAAGCTGCGACAGCCAGACATAAAAACAGTTTTTATCCACGAGTAATTGCTCTACTCAACAGCCAAAAATCTGTCGCCTCCCTTTGATCTGGTATTTTGTTGGTTCACATGCTTGATCAATGGTGTTTTATCATTAATGTTTTATTATTATTAATGTTTAATGTTTTCTGAGTCATTCGTAACTGTCACTGTATGTCATGTTGTTACTTGTGGGCGGAGCACCAAGGCAAATTCCTTGTAAGTGAATACTTGGCCAATAAAGTTACTTACTTACTTACTTACTTACTTACTTATTACAAAGGGAACTTTGTAAGTTCCAGTTAGATTTGTTCAGGTCATAAATCTGAACATTTGTAACGTGTCAGATAAGCGAGTTCAAATAATACATGGAGAGACCCTGTGGTTTGTTTCTCCTTTTAAAGAAAGTTGTTTCTAAGTGTGTAAGATGTCAAATGCCTCTTGGGTATTTGATAGAACACTCTTTCACTGTTATTTTGGAGGAGCCACTCACATCGTATCCATTGGATATACAGAAGGCGATAGTGCCACGGCCCAAGCCTACACTGACATTCTTGGCCAGCAATTTTATGGAGTAATGCAAAGGCAGGATATCATATTGTGATCAAACTGGTTTAATTGGCATGGATTAGAAACTACATTTACCTGCTCCTAATTGGCAAGAATTTGCCTACCTGCGGATCACCTTCTGCTCCCTAAGAGCGCCGATAATGATATTTGTTCCTCCATGGTCTTTGATTATGTTAGCTCCTTTTTCGACACGGTGTGAAGTTTAGATGGAGTCAATGGTGGGACCTCTGGTCCTATGCAATGGATTGAGCTACATCTACAACTCTCTGCAATTTCTTGTGGCCTTAGGAAGATTTCTTTCCAAACCAAGCTGCGATGCAACCCAACAGTATGCTTACCATGGTTAATTTGGAGACGTTTGTAAGAGTCAATGGAGTCATGCTGAATTAACTCGGTCTCCTCAGGAAGAAGAGGCTTTAGTATGCCCTCTTGGCTATTGCATGTACACGGTTGGTTTACGACAGATTTTTAGTAATATTTACAACAAGAAACTTGAAGCTTTTAACCATTTCCACTTCCGCACCATGAAAGGAGAATGGGGAATGTTCTCCAACATGCTTCCTGAAGTCAATAACTTACTCCTTCATCTGGTTGACATTGAGGGGGAGCTTATTATCCTGCACCCTGTTATAAAATTCTCTATCTCTTCCAGTGCACTGTCTCGTCATTGTTCATGCTCCAAGCCATCAAACTGGCATCATCTGCAACCTGTAGATGGAGTTAGAGCCGTATTTGACCGAGCGGGCTTGAGTGCATAAGGAGCATAGTAGGTGACTGAACAGCACCGGTATTGAGAATTAGCATGGACAAGGTGTTGTCATGTATCCTCACTGAGGGCCAGAAAGTCAGGATCCAGTGGTAGAGGGGGATGCTGATCACAGAGGTTTGGAGATGAGGGTAGACACAAAATGCTGGAGTACCTCAGCAGGACACGCAGCATCTCTGGAGAGAAGGACTGGGTGATGCTTCGGGTCAAGACCCTTCCTCAAACTGAGATGAGTTTGGATTGGATTATAGCGTTGAAGCTATAATCGATAAATAGCAGTTTAACGTTGGGGTTCTTGTTATCTAGGTGTGCTAGAGGTTATTTTAGGGCCAGGGAGATGGTGTCCACTGTGGACCTGCTCGATAGTAAACAAACTGCAGTGGATCAAGGCTCTATGAGGGGCTGGTGATAAGATATGACATCATCAGTCTGACATTACTGTCGGATATATTGGACAGGAATCATTGAGGCACATGTGTTAGGATCAAACTTATGTCTTCAAAGGATTTGATTTCAACAATTTATCTCTTTCGAAGCAGTGGTAGTAGTGTGTCATGTGGAAAACTCATATATACTTGCCACTAACCTGGTAGCATAAATAAGGAGAGAGACTTTGGTGGATCGGGCAGGATAGTCTTCTGGAATTACTTTGGGTGTAAGGTGGATGGAAGCCTGGAATAATCAGGCTACATGGTTTCAATGGTACTTTATTGCCATGAGAACTGACAGCACCCCCTTCCTTGAATGTCCCTCTGATCCCTATCATTTGCTGACAGGCCTGGAGAGGCCAAGACCTTCTGTCCCAGTGGTGGCACTCGGTCGGAGTTGCAGGGGATTAGCCTTCCCTGGCAACGTCGATGTGCTCTACCATTGCTCCACCTCACCATGCACTTTAGGCCGTGTATGTTCCAAGCAATCGACCACGTGGGGCGGCGCCTGATCTGCTTGTGCCCCGGGCTGCTTCAGGGCCTCCAGCTGCCCACAGCACTGACGCAACACTCTGACACCTCCTCGGATCTGAACCCAATTGTCTTCTGTCCATTCCCTCTACTGATGCTACCTCGTTCGCTGTGTTCCTCCCCCAGTTTGATTTTGGCTCAAGTTTCCAACATCGAACATCTGGGCGGCACGGTGGCGCAACGGTAACGTTGTTGGCTTACTGCGCCGGAGACCCGGGTTCAATCCCGACTATGGGTGCTGTCTGTATGGAATCTGTACGTTCGCACCGTGACCACGTCGGTTTTCTCCGAGATCTTCAGTTTCCTCCCAGCACACCAAAGATGTACAGGTTTGTAGGTCGATAGGCTTTGTATAAGCGTAAATTATCCCTAGTGTGTAGGATAGTGTTAATGTATGGGAATCGCTGGTTGGTGCAGACTCGGTGGGCAGAAGGGCCTATTTCCACGTTGCATATCTAAACTAAATCTACAGCTTCTTGGGTATCTCCAAATTAACCTTTAGGTTGTTCCTAAGCTTTGAGGATGAATAATTACTCCATTCTCCTTGTTCTTAGGGTGTCTTAATTACTGCATTATCCCACCACTAGTATGTAATTTATCTCTCTGGTTGGTGTGAGAAAGGAACAGGGGCCATCTTGAACTACTCTTACGTCCTGTCAAAGTGCTTAATTGTCATATGTACTAGCAACAGAACAATTAAATTCTTACTTCTTGCAGCTTATCAGGCCTTTAATGTAACAACACTCAAATAAATATATAATAATTATGTACAATAATAAATATACAATAATATAATGGTGTACAATTTTGGTCGCCTAATTATAGGAAGGATGTCAACAAAATAGAAAGAGTACAGAGGAGATTTACTAGAATGTTGCCTGGGTTCCAGCAACTAAGTTACAGAGAAAGGTTGAACAAGTTAGGTCTTTATTCTTTGGAGTGCAGAAGGTTAGGGGGGGACTTGATTGAGGTCTTTAAAATGATGAAAGGGATAGACAGAGTTGACGTGGATAAGATTTTCCCATTGAGGGTAGGGAAGATTCAAACAAGAGGGCATGACATGAGAATTAAGGGACAGAAGTTAAGGGGTAACATGAGGGGGGACTTCTTTACTCAGAGAGTGGTGGCTGTGTGGAATGATCTTCCAGCAGAAGTGGTGGAGGCAGGATCGATTTTAACATTTAAAAGTAAAGTGGATAGGTATATGGACGGGAAGGGAATGGAGGGGTATGGTCTGAGTGCAGGTAGATGGGACTAGGGGAAAATAAATGGTCGGCACGGACTGGAAGGGCCGAGAAGGCCTGTTTCCGTGCTGTAATTGTTATATGGTTATATGGTTATATGGTTATAATTAATAAAGCAATAAATTAATAACCGTAGTACTATATAACCATAATGGAGCAAAGCCAAAGTCCGTACTGTAAAAAAGTCACACAACATGAAAGATCAGAGTTGCTGAGGTTAATATTGTGCAGTGTTCAGGAGCCTGATGGTTGCTGGGAAGAAAAGATGTTCTTAAACCTGGAGATCACAGTTTTCAGAATCGTATACTTCCCAGCAGTAGTGGTGAGATGAGAGCTTGGCCAGAGTGGTGTTGGTATCAGCTGAGAAAATTTCACCCGGCGATGATGCCAATTTTTCCAACTCCCTGGCTATGCAGGGAATTTGAAGGATATATTCATGTGCAGGTAGAAGGGATCAGTTCATCTTGGCATCATGTTCGGCACAGACATTGTGGGCCAAAGAGACTGTTCCTGTGCTATACTTCTCTACGTTCTAAGTTAGTAAGGCACGTGGCTTGAAGGAATGTTCCCGTATATTTATAATCTTGTTCATGTTCATAACCGGGATCAGCGGTCACTATCAAACTCAGCTCTGTGAATTGCTGTGGTGCGATTTGCAAGTAGTATGTACTGTGGTCACAGTGCACTGGTGGTGGAGGGGCTGAGTTATAGATTGAAGATAAACAAATAAGATCATTGTAAGTTTACCCACCCGGCAGGAAATGGACTGAGTCAATGACATCTTGCATCTGTTGTCAGTAGTGCATTGTTCATTCTAATGTCGATGGACATGTGCGTTTGCATATGTTTATGCATATAGAACTTTGAATGCTAGAAATTAATTGAGAGTATAATTGAGTGTCTCTCTTGCTGGAAAAAGCTAAGTGCTCTTTGGGTCAGGCAGCATTGGTGAAGGTAATGGAGAGACAATATTTTGCGTCAGGATCAGGTTGGCTGACTCACTGATTTCCTCCGGCACTTTGTTTTTTTGTTCAAGATTCCAGCATCTGCAGTTTATTTTGTGTAACAGGTTTGCTGTGCTGTATACAATACAGTGTTTGATTCTGAAAATTATATATGGTTAATGTATTGGAGTCAGAGAGTCGTACAGCAGAGAAACATGCCCTTATATCCAGCATGTCCATTGTGATCATCTGTGCTTGATCCATTTACCCACATTTAATCCGTAGCTTTCTATACCTTGGTGATTCACGTGCTTGTCTAGATAATTCTTACTGTTTGTTTTATTAAAACAAATCCCTGTGAGCATTTTATGTTTTTTCAGTACATTGCAGTTGTAGTACTGTTTATTTTGCAATATTGCTGTAAGATATTATTTTCCTTTATAAACATAGTGCTGCATACATCAATGCCTGGTGGGTATATGGATTGAGAGAGGAAGTAGTTGAGGATGGGGGAATAACAACATTTAAAAAATATTTGGACATGAACATGGATAGGACAGGTTTAGGGGGATATGGGCCAAATGCATGCAAATAGGACTAGCTTAGATGGATATCATCGTCAAGATGAGTAACAGCACAGCCATGTTTGTCTTCATTTTGCACTGGGAATGGGTCTGTGGTGGATACATTGATTAATGAACATGACTTGTCCATCATCTTGTAAGCGACCTAGAATGGATACAAATGCAGATATGGACAACCAACAGGAAACATCTCAAACTGCTAAAGGGCCTGTCCCACTTTCACGACCTAATTCACGACCTTTTTTACTCGTGGACATTTTTCATCATGCTAGATAAACGCCCCGACCTACTTGATGCCACGAGTACCTACGACTAGCATCACGACCTCCTATGACCTACCTACGACCTCCTACGACCTCCTGACGACCATGCTGCGAGTATGAGTCAAGGGCAAAGTTGGCAGAGGTCGTGAAAGTGGGACAGGCCCTTAACCATGCAAAATGCTCCAATTCCATTTGCAGTTTAAACAAACCAACAGCGATGTCCTCTCCTGAGCCAATGGTCCCAGATTTAAGTCTCCAAATACGCACATCCGGCTCCAGTGTTTTTCGTTTTTTAGAGATATAGGATGGAAACAGACCCTTCGGCCCACCAAGTCTAAGCTGACCAGTGATCCCATACGCTAGCATTATCTTACACACTCGGGACAATTTACAACCTTTACTGAAGCCAATTAACCTACAAACCTGTTTGTCTATGGAGTGTGGGAGGATACCGGAGCACCAGGTGGTAGCCCATGCGATCATAGGGAGAACGTACAAATTCCATACAGACAGCACTGTAGTCAGGATCAGACCCGGGTCTTTGGTGCTTTAAGGCAGCAACTCTACTGTTGTGCCACGGTGACGTACAGGCAGGCCGCATTGCCAACATGCCCAACACAAAGTCTTGAAAACAAATGCACTCGACTCTGTGCTTTGTCACAAGAAGTAGTACCCAAAAGGTCACAGGAAATGCTTCATGGATGATTTGAGAAGTTCCTTGAAAAACGAACATTTTCATTCATTGGTGGAAATCCCTGGCCCATAGCCATTCAAGGTAGAGCAGCAGCATCCGGAAAGGCTCTGAGTATCTCAAATCCCTACTCCAGGAACAAGGGGAAGCCCAAGGAATACAGATGATTGAGAAAAAAACATAAAATCCTGGAAGAACTCAGTGGCTCAGGCTACATCTGTAGAGGAATGGACAATGTTTTGGGTCGGGTCCCTTTTCTAGTTGGATATCTGAAGGTTAGAGGCAGCACAGTGGCGCAGCTGGTAGAGCTGCTGCCCACAGTGCCGGAGACTTGGGTTCGATCCTCACCTCGGGTGCTGTCTGTGTAGAGTTTGCACGTTTTCCCTGTGACCGCATGGGTTTACCCAGGGTCCTCAGGGTTTCCACCCATATCCCAAAGATGTGCGGGGTTGTAGTTTAACCGGCCTCTGTAAAATTCCCCCGCGTGTAGGGAGTGGATGAGAAAGTCGGATAAACATATAACTGTAATGGTCGGCATGGTATCAGTGAGCCAAAGGATCTGTTTCCATGCTGTATCACTAATCTCCAAACTAAGACACCACTTTCCAAAGAACTCATCCATCTACTCTGGCAGGCACTTCTGCCTCACCTGTAGCTGGATTTGGCAATCCCACAGTAGCTTCATTGGCCACCTCAGAGTTCACAGAACTAGAGTGGGAAGCAAGTAATTCAGCTTCCCAGCAGTTGCTAATGTGGGAAATAGAATTCCAATTTCTAGTGTAGACCACCACCTTGTGGTCAATCTATGATACTGCAAAGTGGGAATAGTCGACTTTGGTCCTTGATGGTAGAAGACCAAGGACCATGTACTTATTTGTTATGTATGTGCATCGAATGGGAATTGGAATAATTATATTCTTGCTTGCTGGAGCTTTACAGACACATTAGAGACGCGATAAACTGCAGATGCTCGAAACATGAGCAGAACACAAAGTGCTGATGGAATTCACCTAATTAAGCTGTGTCTGTGGAGGGAAAGGAGAGGCAATATTTCTGGTTGAGAACCTTCTTCAGACTGGTTATAGGCACATTAGCTGTGACTTTAAAAACATAACATCTATCCCAATGATGTGAATTGGATATAACACAAATGATGAATTAGGGCACACAATTTGTGTTACGTGGAAATAACACGATTTTGAGCAAGATCTGCAAAACCACTTAAGTTACTTTGTATATTGACAAGCAGGAAAAAAGCTGTAAGGAATGTAACAATCAAGGGAAAAATAGCTTTCCATATAATCTCCCTGCAGTAATCAGGCACCATTGACTCTTATGATCACAGTTTGTCAGTTTCTCTGCAGGTGGCCATTAAAAATGACAATTAATCATTGATTTTGATACTTTGATGCATGTGCAATGCTATTCTATTAAACAATGTTACATATGTTTGGCCTCTAGTAGTTTTAGCTTGCAGTAACAAAAATAAACTTATTGCTATTAAAAAGGCCATTTTTGAAAATCCTGCTTGGGAAAAACATTGTTATTTCAAGTCTGAAACTCTCTGGATCCTAGTTGCTGAGGTTAATGTTGTGCAGTGTTCAAAAGCCTGAGGAACAAGCTTCTTGCTGGGAAGAAGCAGTTCTTAAACCTGGTGGGTTTTTAAGCTCCTGTACATTTTCCCCAATGGTCATAGTGAAATGAGAGCATGGCCAGAATGATGTGAACTACACAAATTGGCTGGAAGTCTGAACAAGAACAATTGGAAATCATCCATTAGACAATATATTTGGTTGTACACAAAGTGTGAAGGTGAACAGATGGTTTCCAAAGTTGTATTTTTAAAATAAGTGTTTCGTGTTAGTGTAATTAGAATATATAATAAGCTGCTAAAATGGAACCTCAGAAAGTTTTTTTTCACCAGAAATCACATTTCCAGGGCATGCTTTTCTAATATAAAATTAATTTGGTGTAGACAGGTTTTTGGGATGAGCAGAGTACCTGCTGGTGGGAACTGGGACATTATTTGGTTATTTCTGAATATGCTGATTTTCCACCTGTAGAAATGAAAGCATGTTCAGGCTTTGCTGAGGCAAACAGGGAGAATGATTACACAGCCAGAGACGGAGATTTAAAATAATTGGATGAAGAACCAAAAGCAGATAAGGAGAATGTTTTTCAGGGGCAGGGTCGTTTTGATCTGGAATACATGAACTGTGCTGCAATAAATTCCACAGGAACCCTCGGAAGTCAGTTGCACATGTGTTTGAGAAAGTTTGTAGATTCTGGGAGGAGAGCAGGGTAAGAGATTAAGTTGGATAACCTTTTCAGATGGCACAGCGCGTAAGGCCTGACATTCTTCTTATTCGCCTATAAGGTTCTTTGTTTGGAGGAGCAATAAGTCTCTTTCAGGCTTGCTGCTGTATCACTGTGTATTGTAGGCCGATAACGACTAATTAAGATCAGTAATTTTGCAAAATTTAATTTGACATGGATTGGACAGATTATTTTATTAATGCGTGGAACCTGCAAAAGAGACTACTCTATCTGGTGTGGATCATGAGGAAGTCTGGGAAATAACATTATTAACCATTGGAAGTATAATATAATTCAAATTCAAAAGCAGGAAATATATTTGACTACAAATTGCCCCTTGCTGAATTTATGCCTCTTTTAAATGATTCCATAATCTGATGGCATTTTCCCCAGAACTAGAGAGAGAATCTAGTCAGGACATAACTATTATTTGCCACAGTCTATGTTCATTTGTTGTTTCTTCAGCTGTTGTTTTAACAGTGGATCATAGTTTAGAGCTTTGAAAGAGGCTCTTCAGCTCACGAGATCTATGCTGACCATCGATGACCCATTCACACCAGTTCTTTGTTACCCCAATTTCTCATTTGGGATATGACCTCCGAGTGGTGGCGCCATCAGGTGTGGCAGCCTCGCCAGCAGCTGTCTGTCCTTTCATCCTTTTTGTTATTTTTAGTCCGTCTAAAAGTTTTGTTTTGGAGGTCTTTTTGGGGGAACCGTCTTCTTAGTCATTACCTGGTTAAGGATGTGTCTTTTCTCCGAGTCGCATCTTTTCCAACCCCCCCCCCCCCTCGCAGCCTACCATCTGGCTTGGCGCGGCCTTTCCTGTCGGAGACCGGCCAAAGCTTCAGCGGCGGTGCAGCACTGGATTACCATCGCGGAGCGGGCAATGCCTTACCGGGATCGCCATGTTGGAGCTCCGGAATGTTGGGACTTCCAACTTGATATCGTGGAGCTGTGGTCTGCGGAGCTTCCAACCGAGGATCGCCAGTGTTGGAGCTCCGCCCAGCTCGGCCTGTGGACTTCGTAAGCCATGGTCCCTGATAGGAAGCGGCCGTTTTGGAAACTCCAAGCCGCTGAGGGTGTTCTTCCGTTCCATTCCGTTCCAGCTACATCATCCCGGCGAGAGGGCCTGAAACATCGGGCCGCTGTTGCAGCGACCTCGGAGGCCTCCATAGGCCCCGACCGCGGATGAAAAAGAGGAAGAGGACTGAACTTTGTTGCCTTCCCTCACAGTGGGAAACGTTGATTCCGCTGTGGAGGGATGTTTTTATGTTTTATGTTAAATTCTATAGCGTTGTGTTTATCTTATTTGTGTACTGCATGGTAACTCAAATTTCACTGCACCAATTAGTGCATGTGACAATAAATGTCCTTTGTCCTTTTGTCCTTTGTCCATCCATGCCTTCCAAAAGGGAATATTTACAGTAGCCAATTAACCTACAAAGCTGCACATCTTTGGCATGATGCAAACCCTAATGAAAACCCATGTGGTCACAGGGAAAGCGTGCAAACCCAACACAGCCAGTCAATATCGAACCCTGGTCTCTGGCGCTGTGAGACAGCAGCTCTTCCAGCTGCAGCACTTGCCGTCCTATACACAAATCATAATCCACATTTTATATATTTACATCATATTGGAGTATGGGTAATTACCTGTACTTGTGTAAAATATTTATAATTATTCAGGGCACACCTAATTGTGGCTTAAAGGTCTATATTACAGTGGGTCCCAAATTCCATAAAGTTGTCTTTTAAAGGGGTGCAGATGTGCCTTTGACATCAGTGGCCACCTCCTAAATTTTCACTAAAATTGCATGATGCAAGTGGCATGTAATGGGTTCCCTACGGCTCTTGTCTGCCTTGTGCTATTGCCAGGGATAAATTTTCACCTGAAAGTTTTCGAATTCAGCCTCCAAGAGAAAGCACACCTCCATCGTTTAGTTTGAAAATATATTTCCTGCTCGCACACACAAACCCTCAATGATGTCCAAATCTACTGTTGAAGCAGTTGCAGTATTAACAATGTTATGTGCCTGTATTTCCACTAAAGAGATGATGTTAGTAAATGAGTAGAATCCTCCACCATCTGCGCAAACTATCCCTCTTCCTCTCTGGCAGAATGACAAGATTTGCACAAACACAAATCACATTGTACATTGCTAACACCAATCTCCTGCCTGTCACAAACCAACTGCACAGTCCATTGCATTCAATTTAAATTGCACTTTTCATTTTTCTGCCTAGCCTATTACTTTATGCACATTCAAAATCAAAAGTTTACATTTTTGGGTTATTCAGTATTCTCTGACGCCAATCCAAAAATATCATTCTTTTCAATCTAATAGTTAATAGAGTTTCCACTCTGCGACTGTTTAAATTGTCCTGACTGCACAATGATCGTAGTTTGTTGTATTGGAAGTGAATATGACAGCAGTCTATTACAGCTGACAACATTGGTTATGTGCAGAAAGGCAAATAATGGAATGACCTAATCCAGGTTTTCAGAGAATGCCATTATCTCCTATCATCTGTTAATAAAATATTTATATTAAAGCGCTTACAGATAAAAATAAAAGAGTTATTGCTTGCTTTATTGAGGCAACAGAAAATAAAACAAAATGGAGTATTCAATAAATACTACTGGTAAAATAAATGCAATTAATTCTTTAAGAAAACACTTCTTTCAAATTTTCATTTTTCAAACTTTATTTATGTTGATGGGTCTTCTTCTTAATGAGCCCACACACAAGATTAGAAGTTGTTCAGCCAGAGCTGAACACACGTCTCGGCATCTGCATACAATGGTGTCTGTCTCGTCGCTTCTTCTGCTTCTTGTGCGTGGTGGTGGAAGGATTGGTGGAAACAGGGCCGTGACGTGAACGCTCTTTCCTTGGCCCCATGTTGATGGGTAATACTGAGAGAGAGAGAGAGAGCTATAATTAAGCAGTAAATCTGTCTTCCCACAGAATATTGGCTGTATTAAATCTAAGAATCTTCTCCTTAAAGCCTGCACATACCAAACAAAATGAATCCAATAATCTAATTCAGATTTTATAATACTCTTATTCAGGCAATTCCCTCATTGTTTGATCAAGGTATCAATTTTGCTACTTTCTGTCAATGAATGCAATCTGGCAGCAAAGTAATATTGTCCACAAATTGTCAACAGGATCCTTTTAAGTTTCAAGAAAATTTGTAAGAATCCTCCACAGCTGTGATGGATCAGATGGCTATTGAGCAACAGACGGTATAGGATGTTTATCACTGCTTCTGTACTGAGATTGTGATCAAGAGGCTGTTGAGTTGCTGAATTAGCTGTATCTTTGAGAAGGGATTTTTGCTGTCGACATGAAGCAGCTTTGCTGTCCAATTAGTGTTTGATTGAGATTGCAGTTGACAGATTATCTATAGGTAGTTTCATTGCTCAATGTAGACCTCTTGCCCCACTCACTCGACTGACTTTTAGTTTCCCACACTCCAGTTCCGTGCTTCGAGGGGGCAACAATGTAGGAAGTATGGTCTTTAAGAAAGGACCTATCTGCTCTCAGATAGATTTTAAAGGAGGAGTACAAGGAACTTGTAGTAGTTAATATTTATCCTTTATTCAACATGATCGAAACATGTTGCCATTATTTTATTTTGTCGTTATCTTATTGCTGTTTAGGAGAACTGATGGGTGCCAATGCACTGATATGTTTCCTGCATTTCATGCTACTTACAATATAAAAAAACAGATGTTATATCAATGCAAATTGTTCCTTGTTTCCATGTCACTAATGTCACTTTTCACTAGGAGACAGGGCAAAAACTATGCATGAGAAAGAATGCATCATGCGTCATTAATGTTGACGTTTTGTCAGGGCACTATTAATCCTCATTCCATCTTTTGAGGTTTTCAACGGGTATGCTGACAAGAAATGTAACAATTGCAGTTATGTTTTTTTTTTCCATAATTACCCTTGCTGGAATATTGAATTCATGAGAGACATCCATGGGTTATGACAATCGATTGGAATTCCAGTTGACAATCAGCCATGAACTTTCCAAATTCCAGAGCATGCATGTGGTGTGTGGTCTGTTTCTGTTCCTATTTCTTACATTCGTTTGTGCTTAAGTGCACAGCAAGTGCATCTTTCTAACGAAGATAGAAGCCTCAACTGTTACATTGCTTGTCAACATATCCGTTTACAAATCTCAGAGAGCTATGATCATCTACCATGGTTTAATGACGTTTTAACAGAAGGCTTGTCTGTTGGACATTGCCTATGACTTTTGCATGCAAGATGCACGCCATTTATTTCCCATTACTATACTACTGAGTAAATAATGCAGTGTGTCACTGGGATCATATGTAGATAAGGCAATGATAGGGACAGCAGGATTTACTACATTCCAGATGGTAGATTATTGTTGCAAAAACCATCAGTGGAAGATTTGGGTTTTACACTAATCCAGTAATTTAATCTTGTCATGGAGATGAATTCACTATCCCATACTATCATGCTGGGATTGAGACAGATGCATAAACCACCACTCTGGATGAACACTTTAATTGTTAAGCCATAATGTCATCAGTAATAGGTTTACTTTCCAAGCTTTTTCACCACCCAAATTATTTTTGAAGAATACAAATCTCAGACTGTAGGTGACAACTCCCTTTTTCCATTGTGCCCAAAGGAATTTCCTGGAGTTGGTTCTTGCACACAAAATTCATTTAAACTTTCATCTTCGGTCTTGATGTATATTGATTGAACATCCTGCCAGTAAACAAAGGCTACAGAGTGACGCGGGTTCAGTCTTGACTTCGTGTTGAGTGTATGGATCTGCATATTTCCCTTTGACTTTGTGGGTTTCCTCTGACTGTATTGGTTTCCTGTCATATCCCAAATTCCTGTATGTTGGTGATTAATTGGCTCCTGTAGATGGCTCCTAATATGGATAAGTGGTAGAATCTCGGGGAAAGGTTAATGGGAATAGGTCGCAGCGAAAATTAGTCGGGGAATGTTTTGCTCTGTAAATCATGGTAAATCATAGGTTGGCTGGAATGCTTCGTTCTGTGTTGCAAAGTAATATGAACGTTACTGGGTGCCTTTATCAACACAACTGGAAGCCTAAAGTAGATTATGGTCTCAAAGATTGCTGGAGCCCGTTCACAAATGCATCGGCCATCTATCACTGAATAACCAGGGGCTGCTCCTCAAGCTATTCTATTCTCTTTTTGATAAACCTTAAAAGCTGGAGTAACTCAGTGGGTCAGTCAGCATCACTGGAGAAAGGAATAGGTGATGTTTCGAGTCAAGAGAGAAGGGTCTAGACCCGAAACATCACCTATTCCTTTTATCCAGAGATGCTGTCTGACCTACTGAGTTACTCTAGCTTTTTGTGTCTATCTTCATTTTAAACTAGCATCTGCAATTCCTCCTGCACATATACTATTATATTTTTGATTTGCTTTTACAATCATAAACATTTACAGCAAGGAACCCGATTTGCATTTGTGGTTATCCTGGTAACTGATTCACAAATTATTTTCATACTAAGTAACTTGCAACATTTTTCTAAGATTAAACCCACAAAAATACATGTTGTTCATGGCCCTGGGTTATGTTAGTGCTCCTGTGTTGGTCAATATCAAAATAACCCAAAACAATAAATGCCTTAGAAGATACAGCAAGTAAGAATTTAATCGTTCTACTGCCGGTACATATGACAATTAACCATTCTTAACTCTTGTCAAAATATAGAAATATATGAAAAAGAAACAGTAGTCCAATGTCTGACCTTTTATAACAGAACCATTTTCCTGCATTAATCTTATCTACCCCTTCATTCTCTTAATATCCCAAAACCCATTGATCTCTCTTCATACTGGATAGACAGTTCCCTCGTGGATAGAATGTTCTAAAGATTCACTGTTTTTCAGGTGAGAATGTTTGTAACATCTCTGTATTAAATGATGAATATTTAGACCGGGTGCCTTGGCTCCTGAAACTCCAACTGCTCAAATTATCTACTCTGAAGGACTTTTGTACATTTTATTCTTTCTACATTCTTGTAAGGAATTGAGCTTATGAGCATTTTAGGCATATATTGATGGAAACTATCATTTAATTAAGTTTTTTTTCCTACACCTTATCCGAATCTCTTGGGGTTTAACATGATTATTAATGATTTGGCCAATAAAATATTAACCAGCTAAATAATTCCAGCTCAAGCTTTTATCGATGAAAATCTACAATAAGTACAAAATGGATAATAGAGGCAAAATAAGGTTTATGGAGACAAAAATGCATTAGGCCTCACAGTAAAAATTAATAACTTGCAACTATTGAAACTGGCTCAAGTTTGAAGCGACAGCGGCTGCAATACGGCGCCCAGCCGCTGGAGCCGCTGCCGGCCAGATCAGATCAAACCCTTGGTACACAAAATGCTGGAGAAACTCAGTGGGTGCAGCACCATCTATGGAGCGAAGGAGATAGGCAACGTTTCGGGCCGAAACCCTTCTTCAGACTGATGGGGGGTTGGGGGAAGAAAAAAAAGGAGCCCGAGGGCTGAGGGAGAGGTAGGAAGGGGAGGAGACAGCAAGGGTTAACAGAATTGAGAGAATTCAATGTTCATGCCAAGAGGATGCAGACTCCCCAAGCGGAATATGAGGTGCTGTTCCTCCAATCTGCGGTATTGCTCACTCTGGCCGTGGAGGAGGCCCTGGACAGAGAGGTCGGATACGGAATGGGAGGGGGAGTTGAAGTGCTGAGCCACCGGGAGGTCGGGTTGGTTATTGCGGACTGAGCGGAGGTGTTCGGCGAAACGATCGCCAAGCCTCCGCTTGGTCTCACCGATATAGATCAGTTGACATCTAGAGCATAACGATGCAAAGATCGTTAGACCTCATCTGGACTACGCAGTTGCAGCTTGGGACCCATACACAGATAAAACCATTTCATCCATCGAACGTGTCCAAAGATAGGCCGCTCGATTTGTTACTAACACCTACGAGAGAGAAGCGAGTGTCACCAAACTTCTGAATTCTCTGGGGTGGAACCCTCTCCAAGACAGACGTGAAGCTCACCGTTTGACCTGTTTTTACAAAATGTTAAATGGTCAGCTGGACATAGATCACAAGACCTACACCAACCCCAAACCAATTAGGAGCAGACAAGAGCATTCGATCCAATTTGTGGTCCCAGCCTCAAAGACAGATGTGTACAGCAATTCGTTCTTTCCACGCACTATTTAGCAATGTTACAAAATTTTGAGATTTTAAAAATCAAGTCTGCACTTTATCCTATCAGATAAAGCATAAAAAGAAGTTTAATTTGACACCTAATTCACTTTCATATCTTCAGTATTAAGAAGGTTATGACCATTTTCATACTTGGAAATTAGCATCTTGTTCCCCATTGCCTTTCAATTGACTTAACTCAAAAGCTGTGATTTAAAACAGTTAAAAGCCCATAACTTTCTTTAAAATTAAGAGAACTCAGTGAAATTTTCAGTTATTATAGATTGAAGCATTCTGAAATAAATATGAAACAATCTTACTTGGATGACCTGAAATTAAAGCATATAATTAGCTAGTTATCTAATTGTAGCTAATTACAAAATTCAATGAGTAGATCTAAACATCTATCCATTTCTTAAGAAAAGATAATCTTTTTGATATTGCCTAAGTGTCCAAATAACATTCACACAATAATGCACAATATAACATAATTTTTAAATCACATTTTCATGAATTTATAGGCCAAATGGAAGGAATTTAGTTTTTAATGCCTGTAAATTAATGGCCATTTAAATCAACCAGCGAGTGGGTTTTAGTGGAATGCGGTGGATTAGAACGTTGCAGTTTGCGGTGAAGTCAGTACGAAAAATACAGCCGGTTCATACATTTTTGTTTGTCCCCTTTTCGCAACATGAAAATGTGATTAAAGCCTTCCTAAAAACCAAGTTTCTATGTAAAAATAAACTGCGTAGCTTATTTTATCACCTACCTTAGGTCCGTTATGCTGTCACCATTCAGAGCTTTAGAAAATGATTTTTAAACTACTCTAGTTAATAAATAATCTAGTGTAGTTTAAAAATACCTTTATGAATGAAATGTCGGAGCGATTTCTCTTTAGCGACGAAATTGCCCGACATGGATCGACTTGGACTGCCTAGAAAAAAATCGGCATTTTAAACCCGCCCCCCTCTGAAAGGTGCCAAAGTCGCGGACACGGGGAGCGGCAGAACTGCAGCGCTGCTAAAGGTAGGTATTGTAACATATTAAAGCATGGAATAATCTCCACCAAGCCACGGTTGCCCAGCCAGATGCAACTAAATTTAAAGTGGCACTTTCTTCCCAATAACCCTCTCTGGCTAAACCCCTCCCTTCACCACCTCCAGTTTAAATTCCAGTTGAAATATTTTGGAGGACCAAGTAACCAAGAACCAAGAAGAACCAATAGATGAGGTTGGAGAAGGTGCAGGTGAACCTCTGTCGGACCTGGAACCTCTGTCAAACCCTGGGGCGGCTGCAGTGTGGCGCCAGACCGCTGGAGCCGCTGCCGGTGAGGTCTAGCCGTAGGGAGGCTGCAGTGCGGCGCCCGGCCGCTGGTGCCGCTGCCGGTGAGGTCTAGCCGGAGGGAGGCTGCAGTGCGGCGCCCGGCCGCTGGTGCCGCTGCCGGTGAGGTCTACCCGTAGGGAGGCTGCAGTGCGGCGCCCGGCCGCTGGAGCCGCTGCCGCGGGGGTCCGGAACCTCCGAGCACGCAGTGGAAGATGGCGCGGTGCCCGGACAGCGGCATGGGGGTCCGGCTCAGCGCCGACATGGTGAAGTACTACGAGGTGCTGGACTTCCAGTTTTGCGATGAGGTCGCCAAGTACGAGAAGATGGCGAAGATCGGGCAGGGCACCTTCGGGTGAGGCCGGCTGCAGAAGCGAGGCGAGGACAGGTTGGGAGGGGAAGGGAGGGGAGGGTAGGCCCGAGGCCCGCGGCCCGCAAATGGGGCCGAGGATAACCGGCTCGAAGCACCCGAGTTACGGTCTCCTTCCCCGTTCGTACCAGTCACACCAGGAACATAATTCGATCCACTCGATCACAAAATCATAGAGCACGGAACTCGTCCAAGCTGGTTCTGTTTGCCAGTGTTTGTCCCATATCCCTCTAAATTCCAATCATTCTACCCGTCCAAATGTTTTTTACATTTGTTATTGTACCTATCTCAACTCCCACCTCTGGCAACTTATTCCATGTACCCACCATCTTCTGGGTGAAAATTTTGCACCTCAGGTTCTTCTCACTTTGTCCTCTGGTTCTGGATTGCCCTACCCTGGGTTTACTATGAGTTGGCCGGATGTGAGCTCCATTCCCTCTACAGAGACTCAGGCACAAAGCATTTGGCTGACCACTGACGTGAGGAATCAGATCAGAGCTGCCTCTCGCAGGAGACGCTGAACTGAAACTATCTGCCATCGATGTGAAAGATCCCATTGTATTCTGATCAGAATACTTCGGTTCTTCAATGTTTTTTAACCTTGAGTAAACATCAAAAAGACTTATCTGATCATGATCTTATTGCCTCTAGAGGAGAGATTTGAGCATAAAGAATTGGTTCTGGTTTACAGTGTTGAATGAACTTCTCCCTTCATATTCCTTTCTGTTCTCCACTTGCTATATCCCTTCAGTTGAAATCATTGTTATTTCACCAACAAGTGTACTTGGATGCCTCTGTCCAAATTTTCTGATATAGAAAATTCCTAACACATGAAGAAATTCTTCCTTAACTTAATCCTAAATAGTCTATCCCCGATTATTAGACCATCCTGTGAAATTTAGCCGGGAGAACCCGTCTCTTCATCATCCACCCTGTGAAAGTCTCAATGTCTGTGTGATCTTGACTCATTCTGGACGAGTCACTCAACTCAATTTTCTTCCATTAAATAAACATTTCATTCTGGGAATTAAAATAATATTTTTGTGAAAAAGAAGTGAATTCTTTACAAGATAAAAAGTCTATAAAGTAGCACATAATGCATCATGGATCATCTTACTGAACATGCCTTGTACATCGGAAGAAATACTTTACTATTGTACTGCAACCTTTGTGGAATAGAAATGCAGTGTGCTACTTCCCTGAATTGCTTGTCATCTCAGCACATTGAATGTATGAGACACCTATATTTATGTTTGTCAATATTTAATAATTTCTCTCCATTCAAAAAAAACATTTTCTTAATTTAATTAGCTGGCTGATTTTGTTTCCAGACAGAATACTGATTATAAATGTGAAATGTTTTTGATGGTTTTAAAAGCATAACCTGAGAGCAATTGGAAAATAGTGTGAGGGGTTTGTTGGTCACTGGAGTGTGTTGGCTAAAAGTACTGTAATTGTTTTACAGGGAGGTGTTTAAAGCACGACATCGGCAGACAGGAAAAAAAGTGGCTTTGAAGAAAGTGCTTATGGAAAATGAAAAGGAAGGGGTACGTATGTTCCCAATATTCTATCGTCAGTCTGAATATTAAAGTTAACTTTGTCTCCTATGGTGTTTCAGTTGGTTGCGTTGTGTGCATATTTTCTAATTGACCATTTCTTTTGGGGAAGTTGATTTGCAGATTACAATTTGAAGGCAATAGACAAGAGGTGCAGGAGCAGGCCATTTGTTACCTCAACCAAATTACCACTTGTGTGAGCCTAGATAGTGCCAATAAATAGTCGTTTAGCAGAAGCCAAAATTCCAAACATTAATTTGGAGAGTTGCTTCCAATCTTGGTTTCATTTTAATCTTGTCTGGTGGACTACCTATCAAACCACGGAAAATGCAGCTTGTGTCACTTACCACACGAGGCAGGTACCATTATCAGTTGAACCTTTTGTGGTAGAAAGACAGGAAATTGTATGCATATAACACAGTAAATCAAATGTGTTACTAGTTTTACCTGATATTTGAGCAGTTCTCTTGTGATTGCCTTTCTTACTGTGCTGGTACCTGTGCTATCCTAAGTTGCCAGTTCAGATGAGATGGAAATCCTAACCTCAACAATATATATTGATATATAGTGCCTTTAATGTTAAAACAAGTAAGAAGCGCACTTTAGAAGAATGCTATTAATTAATGCTAGATAAATAACAATGAGAGGTAACCAAGAACCTGATCAGGCGCATGTTTTAAGGAGCATCTTAAAAAGGGAAAGAGTGACAGAGACAGGGAAGAAATAACGTTTGTGATGCTCCTGCAGGCAAATTGTCATTGTGCCTATAGCTCACCATATTTGTGTTTGTGACAATAAACACGACTTGAAAGGCCAGAACCTAGACCTCAACAGGAGTGGGGCAGTTAAACTTGAGAACAAGCAAGTGGTCAGAATATAGAAGACAAGCTCTCCCTGGTGATTGCAAAACTGGAATGTAACATAAGAAATAGGCCGTTTTGCCCCTCCTGCTCCAGCATTTAACAAGATCAGGGCATAATTTTACCGTTTTATTTCCCTGCACTAATTTAATTTCCCTTAATATTTGTAGACCGATGATTCTCAGTGACTGAGCCTCCACTGCCCTCTTGAGCAGAGGATTCCACATATTCGTTCACCTCTAAAGAAATTCCTTTGTGTCTCTGAATATTTTTTGATTCTGATGCTTAGATCCAGACATACCAGCCGTGGGAAACATCATCTTTGCCAAGCCCCCATAAGAATGTTTTGTGAGATCATCTTTCACTCTATTAAACATGCCTCCACAGATCTAGGCTACTTAATCTCCTCATGCCATACTTGCCATCTCCAAAATCAACCAGGTGAACCTTTCCTGGAGTTCCTCTATCATGATAATATCTTTCCTTTTTCAAGACTAGACCTATATAAAATATTCCAGATTCCGTTTCACAAGGGCTCGATAACAAAGGAGAAAGTGTCTGCTCTTGTATATTCAGAAATAGATAAGCTTCACATAATACACGGTGAATTTAGGTATTGCTTAACAAAGAAGCATTATATATCAATGTGCTTAGATGCCAACTGAACAAGATGGTAACAGTTAGGGCAGTGAGAGCAGAGTCTTACTTGATCTTGAGTGGCCAACGGGGAGTGTGCTGAAATAATGATAAGTTCAATGTACAAGTAGTATAAATGTTTTTGAGATGCAACAATTTTGGAAGATCTTTTCAGTTAAAGGAAAAGATTTACATCCAGAAGTACAATGCAAATAATTATTTTTAAAACACTTTTATTAGTTTCCCATTACGGCCTTGAGAGAAATCAAAATACTGCAACTGTTGAAGCACGAAAATGTGGTGAACCTTATTGAGATCTGCCGCACTAAAGGTGAGTTTTTCTCAAAATGCAACTCGTTCAGAGGATCATACCTTAAATACAGTGCCCTCCATAATGTTTGGGACAAAGACCCATCATTTATTTATTTGCCTCTGTACTCCAGAATTTGAGATTTGTAATAGAAAATATCACATGTGGTTATAATGCACTTTGTCAGATTTCAATAAAGGCCATTTTTATACATTTTGGTTTCACCATAGTGTTTATACATAGTCCTCCCATTTCAGGGCACCATAATGTTTGGGACACAGCAATGTCCTGTAAATGAAAGTAGTCATATTTAGTATTTTGTTGCATATCCTTTGCATGCAATGACTGCTTGAAGTCTGTGATTCATGTGCATCACCAGTTGCTGGGTGTTTTCTCTGGTGATGCTCTGCCAGGCCTGTATTGCAGCCATCTTTAGCTTATGCTTGTTTTGGGGGCTAGTCCCCTTCAGTTTTCTCTTCAGCAGAAATAAGGTATGCTCAATTGGGTTCAGATCGGATGATTGACTTGGCCACTCAAGAAATGACTTTTTTAGCTTTGAAAAACTCCTTTGTTGCTTTAGCAGTATGTTTGGGATCATTGTCTTGCTGTAGAATGAACTGCTGGTCAATGAGTTTTGAGGCATTTGTTTGAACTTGAGCAGATAGGATGTGTCTATACACTTCCGAATTCATAATGTTACTACCATCAGCAGTTGTATCATCAATGCAGATAAGTGAGCCAGTACCTTCAGCAGCCATACATGTCCAGGCCACAATACTCCCACCACCATGTTTCACAGATGAGGTGGTATGCCTTGGATCTTGGGCAGTTCCTTCTCTCCTCCTACTTTGCTCTTGCCATCACTCTGATATAAGTTAATCTTTGTCTCATCTGTCCACAAGACCTTTTTCCAGAACTGTGGTTGCTCTTTTAAGTACTTCTTGGCAAACTGTCACCCGGCCCTCCAATTTTTGTGGCTAACTAGTGGTTTGCAACTTGCAGTGTAGCCTCAGTATTTCTGTTCATGAAGTCGTCTGGACAGTGGTCATTGACAACTCCACACCTGACCCCTGAAGAGTGTTTCTGATCTGTCGGACAGGTGTTTGGGGATTTTTCTTTATTATAGAGAGAATTCTTCTGTCATCATTTGTGAATGTCTTCCTTGGCCTGCCAGTCCCTTTGTGATTAGTAAGCTCACCAGTGCTCTCTTTCTTCTAAATGATGTTCCAAACAGTTGATTTTGGTAAGCCTAAGGTTTGACTGATGTCTCTAACAGTTTTATTCTTGTTTCTAGTCTCATAATGGTTTCTTTGACTTTCATTGGCACAACTTTGGTCCTCATGTTGATAAACAGCGATAAAACACAGCTGTAATTTCTACATGGTGAAACCGAAAATGTTAAAAAAAATGGCCTTTAATAAAATCTGACAATGTGCACTTTAACCACGTAATTTTTTTCTATTACAAATTTAAAATTGTGGTGTACAGAAGCAAATAAATAAATGATGGATCTTGTCCCAAACATTATGGAGGGCACTGTGAGTACACTTCTGGCATGCCTTGAATTTCCTGTTGCAATTAACTGAGATTGCTCTGCGGCACAGAGCTGTCCTTATGCAGATACATAGTTTATTCATGGTTGTGTGTAGATCAACGGTTTGGTGAGGGTCCATGTGTTGGAAGAACGTATATTAAATCTTGCAAATCTTCATTTAGTGTTACATCACCATCAAATCTAATACTCTGGTCATGCTCAGGAATGGACTGAAACAGTGAAGCCATTAACAATTACGATCATTTCAGCTCAAAAATTGAATTGTACTGATTCAATTTTATTAGCCAAGTATGTATACATACAATGAATTTGCCTTGGTGCTTTGCTCGCAAGTAATAACATCATAACATAGTAGGCAATTAAAAATAAAACATAATTTAAACATGTGAAGAATGAAATGAAATACCAGAGCAAAAGGAGGCTACAGACTTTTGGCTATTGATCAGAGCTACTGCTTGTGGGGGGAAAAAAGCTGTTTTTATGTCTGGCTGTGGCGACTTTGACAGTCCGGACTCTCCTTCCAGAGGCAAGTGCTTCAAAGTTGGTGGCCAGGGTGAGAGGGGTCAGAGATGAGCTTACCCGCTCGCTTCCTGGCCCTTGCAATGTCCAGTTTGTTGATTGGGGGAAGGTTGCAGCCAACAACCTTCTCGGCTGATCGAACGATGTGCTGCAGCCTCCGGATGTCATGCTTGGTGGCTGAGCCAGACCATGATAGAGAAGGTGAGGACAGACTCTATGATGGCTGTATAAAATAGGACCATCATTGCCTGTGGCAGATTGTGTTTCCTCAACTGCCGCAGGAGGTACATCCTCTGCTGGGCCCTTTTGACTATGGGGTCGATGGTTGCCCCCCATTTACGGTCCTTGGAGATGATGGTTCCAATGAACTTAAATGACTCCACAGATGTGACTGTGGCGTTGTTGATGGTGAATGGGGGGAGCGGAGAGGGAGCTCTCCTGAAGTCTACAATCAATTCCACCATCTTAAGAGCATTCAGCTCCAGGTTGTTGCAATGGCACAAGGACACCAGCTGTGTCACTTCCTGTCGGTAGGCAGATTCCTCCCCATCCTGGATCAGTCCAATCAGGGTTGTGTCATCCACAAACTTGAGAAGCTTGACAGAGGAGTCTGTGGAGGTAGTTGTTTGTGTAGAGAGAGTAAAGGAGAGGGGAGAGTACGCAGCCTTACGGTGCTCCTCTACTGAGGGTCAGTGGGTCTGAAGTGCTTTCCCAGCCTCGCATGCTGCTTCCTGTCTGTCAGGAAGTTGGTGATCCACTGACAGAGGGGTTCAGGCACAGTCAACTGGGAGAGTTTGGAGTATAGTAGCTCTGGCACAATGGTGTTGAATGTAGAGCTGAAATCTACACACAAAATCCATCCTGGAGGTCTAGGTGCTGGAGGATGAAGTGCAGGCCTAGGTTGACTGCTTCATCCACTGATCTATTGGCCCGATATGCAAACTGCCGGGGGTCCAGCAGGGGGTTTGTGATATTTTTCGGATTGGCCAGCACACGTCTTCCAAGGGTCTTCATGATTACAGAGGTCAGTGTGACAGGCCTGTAGTCATAAAGACCAGTAATCCTTGGCTTTTGGGGTACGGGAACAATAATGGAGACTTTGAAGCAGGCAGGGACAGTGCAGGTTTGCAGGGACCAATTGAAAATGTCTGTGTAGACATTTACTTGGTCTTCATCCAATGCTTGTAAATGCCATGTATTTTTCAGATGGATAGCAAGCGTGAATGCTGACTGATCTTTTTTTGTTGTCCATCTGTTTGTTTACGGGAGTATTGATTTGCCAATCACTGATCTAGCTTGAGGACTGCACTCAGTTCAGCTTATTACCTGAAGTAATGGCTGGTGAAAGTATAGGTAATGAAGGCTCAACAAACCAAATATCCTCCAACTCTTGTCTCTGTTCCCAGCTCACTGTTGTTTCAGTTCAAACAGATGAGAGTGGGGTTTGTAGCGGAGACAGTGATGCTGAAAGGGGGCAGTGATGGATTATTTCTGTGTAATCCCTCCAGCCACGCAGTATAATCGCTACAAGGGCAGCATCTACCTGGTCTTTGACTTCTGCGAGCATGACCTGGCTGGACTGCTCAGCAATGCAAACGTGAAGTTCACTTTGGCAGAAATCAAGAAGGTGATGCAGATGCTGCTGAATGGGCTCTACTACATCCATCGGAACAAGGTGAGATAGAGTGACCTAGTGGGGTTTGATGGGTTGCTCACAGAGCTCAGCTTGCAGTCTTGGTCACAGCCATGTGAGTAGCTGACCACTGTAAAGCTAAATGTACTTTGCTGCTTTATATTAATCTTGTTAACTAAAATAACCTGGAGCTCTATTAAATGGGGATTATTTCAAGACTGAAGTTTGACTTTTGAACTGACAGCATAGATTAAATGGTCAATATTGTTGGATGTAAAGTTGCTCTACATGTCTTGATGTTGTGAAAAGCACTGTTGCAGTTTGAGACAATTTTCACCCCACAAAGGATGCATTAGTCCACAAAGACACATCAGTGCCTACAGTTTCTCATTTAGGAAATGGCAATGATGTTCTCAAATTTTTGTGTAGCTTCTTGTATGCGTGGTGATCACTGAACATCCCTATGTGATACTGCACTTCTAAATAATTGCTGGATAAATATAAGTCTGTCTCTTTTAACAGGCCAGTTGTGCGACACCTCAATGTAATAATGAGCTCTGCAAGGCTCACCATTTCAAGTGTGGATCTCAATAACTGCAAAGCTATTCATTTTAGTAACAGTTTTACATTATCTTTGCATTTTTGTTTGTAGATTTTGCATCGAGATATGAAAGCAGCCAATGTTCTAATCACTCGCGATGGTGTGTTGAAACTGGCCGACTTTGGTCTGGCTCGAGCATTCAGTCTGGCCAAGAACAGCCAGCCAAATCGCTACACCAACAGGGTGGTCACCCTGTGGTATCGACCACCAGAGCTCTTGTTAGGTAAGTGTCCCTAAGCTCTGTGTCTAGCTTTTAATATTTGTTTTTACATAAACTGCCCTCTAAAATTGCCACCACTTTCACAAGAGCCACGAGAGCTGTCAATAAGGCACAGCCTTGTCAGTGATGCTTGCATCCCATAAGCAAAAACAGGAAATAATTCCTTTCTGTTTACCTATCAGCTCCTAGCAACAGCACTTCATCCGCCCACTTTTATTGTCTTTGTAGACTCTTGCCATCATAATAAAAGTTTATTAAACCTTGGAAACACAAAAATAATCTAGAACGTGGGCTAAAGTGATATTTGTATATAATGTTGTCTTCTTGCATATGGTGTGCATAGCCTAAAGTTCTAGGACAACTTGTTCTATTTGATCTTATTTGATTGTGTATGCCAGGTTGATTGCATTCGTTGAAACAGGGCGGACCACATGAAGGTTGCAATCTTCCACCCCTATAATGTTGTCATAATTGTGAAAATCATCTCTGTTCCAAGGTTTAATAAAGCGTTAAAATGATTGTGAGAGTCACAATGACAGATGATTTTATTTTTCATACAAGGCTAATTAGAATTTGTATCAGAAACTGTCCTTCAACATATGTAATTATAGTATAGTTCAGTGAACATTTGGGGCATGTGCAGCGCCTATTGGAGGTGCTAATACAGTAGAAAATAATCTGAGGGTATACCCCTCTGATTATTTTCTACTGTATTAGCACCTCCAATGGGCACTGCACATGCTCCAATAATCTGAGGGTATACATCTTGTAGCCAGGAGAGGTCTCTCTCTTTCTCACCAGGAGAGGTCTCTCTTTTTCCCCTGGTGATATTTACTGCAGCTGTTCTGATTTCAATTCATAGTCAAGGAACAACTTTTAAACCATTGGAGATTTTCAGCTAACTCCTGCAAATAACTTGTTTAATCGTCTCTTTTGTTTTTAATATTGTAAGTCGATTTCTCAAGTTGAACTTGGGACTCTTTTTAAAAGCATTTTCTAAGAATTAACTGGTTTCCTCTTTTAATTCCTCATTCATTGGGTCTTTAGGATTGATCAGTGATCTTGTGTATTCACAGTATTTTTCTATAATACATTATGGAAGAGAATAGCCTAGCCACATCTATCATGGGCATTGTCAACAAAACAGGATAAAACTCGACATCCTAGGACCGGTGCTCAATTAGCAAATTCCGGCAAGGATTTTTTTTTGGTGGTTTTGTTTCCCTGTGAGAAGAGGAAAAATGAACCAGGGAGTCTCAAGATAATGTTGGATGAAGTACACCTGTTTGTATGGGATAGTATTGAGATTTGATGTAATTTAATCAGTTGCCATTCACCGTGGGATTGCATGGAAGAACATCTCCTGGAATAAATTATTGAAGGCCACCTATCCTTGGGAGTGAATCGTGGTATATGCAGGGTGGGAAGCTGGAGAGGGTAGCATTTCTGCAAGTCATGGTCTTCTGCTCCTTTAATAAGATATTTGTTTCCCCTTTCTCCAAATCCAGGTGAGAGAGACTATGGACCGCCCATAGATCTGTGGGGTGCTGGATGCATCATGGCTGAGATGTGGACCCGGAGTCCAATAATGCAGGGCAACACAGAACAGCATCAGCTAACGTTGATCAGTCAACTCTGTGGCTCCATTACAGCCGAGGTATGGCCTGCTGGGCTCTGTTCTTGCCAGGGAATATTAGTCTTTATCTGCTTGGTGATCATTTCTCAGATGTAGAGCAGCTTGTAAATGTACTGTGCTAATTTCAATGATACCTTTAATGTGGGAACTTGTTCAGCTGTCCTTTTATATCTTCCAAAACAATCCTTCCAGATGAAGCAGCACTTCACTTGTACAGCACACAATCCAGTGCACTGCATTCAGCACTAGTAATGTAGTCTTCTCTACAATGGTGAAACTCTGCAAGTTGGCTGTCTACTTTGTGGAGTGAATACAAGATGGATTTAATGAACAGAATGAAGTATGATGTTATGTCCGTGGAAATTACTGAAAGATGTGATCTGGGAGAAGATTTGGCTTCTTGGGCATAGGGAATAGCAGAGGTATCGTTGCAGTTGGCGTTCATCGTTTTAACGAAAAAGCTCATAATTTTGAAGATGAAAACAGAAAAGATTAAATGGACAATTAATTGAAAACAAAGGGGTTATCTTTGCATTTTAGAATAAAGTCATGATCAGTTTTGGCCGAGGAGAAGTACTTTGTAATGGTATGAGTATTAGGTAGCATTCAGTATTGCCAGTTATAAAATGTTGATGGACATTGTGAGAATCAAACCTTTCATTTTGATGAAGATAAACGATGTGCTTGATTTCAGGTTTGGCCTAATGTTGAGAAGTATGAACTGTACCAAAAGCTGGAACTGCCTAAAGGTCAGAAGCGAAAAGTTAAAGACCGGTTGAAAGCCTACGTGAAGGACCCTTATGCACTGGACCTCATTGACAAGCTGCTTGTCCTCGACCCCACCCAGAGGACCGACAGTGATGATGCCCTGAACCACGATTTCTTCTGGACTGACCCCATGCCTTCTGACCTTAAAAACATGCTCTCCACCCACAACCAATCAATGTTTGAGTATTTAGCCCCTCCTAGGAGGCGAGGCAGTCACATGCCACAGCAGTCAACCAATCAGAACAAGAATCCTGCTGCAGCCAACCAGACGGAATTCGATCGGGTGTTCTGAAAATGTCTGAAGTTTATGGATTGTAGTTGCTCGAGGCAGGTTGTTTATTTATTTAGATAGTGCCATATTTGAGGTTTTGTGATTAATCAATGTTGAACTGTTACACATTAATTGTGCCTATTACTAATTGGATGTTAAAGGTACTCCAGAGCTGTGGGTCCAGAAGTAACATTCAGAGATTCTATTTTAGGGTCTTGGATTGATTTCTGTTTTTCCCAGTTATGCTGTTACGTTGAGCATAATTTTGTTATTCTAGAGATTTTTGTTCAATCATTCCAACATTGATGTTGAATTACCTTTGAGTCAGTACCTGGAGCAAAATAACTGGCTCTTTACATACATACTCTGTTTTATCCTGGGATCTAAGTTTGTACGCAGATTTCCCTCGCCGAGTATATTGCAACTAGACAGCGTCCCAAAAGGAACATGGTAAAAGTCAAATCATTTCACCTCAAACAAGTGTGGTTAACAAACCATTACAGACTGTAGGCTGGATAATAGCTTTTCTCTTGTTCTGCTCATCAAGCAAGGGGTTCTTGGTAAAAATAAGAAACTGATTTTATTTCCGGATGCTTGTGCTCTCGAGGGCACTTGGGATGCTGAGTCATTACCTTTTAATGAGCTTATATCGGAGTGTCTTTAAAACCGTTCATTTATAAGCACGTGAACCAGGTTGAAGTATTGCTAAACCATTTGTCAGTTATAGAATCTTTAATGAGGTTATGGCTTTGTTTCCTCAAACCAAAAACATTGCCAGAAATTTGCTTCTCTTTGAGGTATTGGTGCTTTTTACATTTCATGCTTTTCAATTATTGACGGATTTAAGAAAAAAAGTAATTTCTTCTTGCAGATGAGTTGATATACTTCATAGAGGTTTGTACATACTGAAACTTTGTAGTAAATTCTGTTTGCGCCAACATGTTGTTGATTCCTGTTCTGATACTGCCTCATTGCTGCGCCTGTTCTTGAGAGGAGTCTATAAGTGCCTGCCCTACGCTGGATAAAAGCAAAACGAGTAGAATGAAAATTAGACAATGTCATCGGCTGCTTTCTGAGAAGTGTTAGCTTCCCCCTGCCCTTCATGGTGTGACAGTGTGCCTCTCTACTGGGTTATTTAATTAAATGTTTTCATTAGCTCTAGCTACAGAGAGTATTGTGCTCTCTGGGGAAAAAAGGCAATGCGAGGGCTCAGTTAAGTACTTGCAGAACTGCTGTTGAAGTGCATTAGGATTTGTGTTTCTTCAGCAAGATGGATTCAGAGACCATTAAAAAAAAAAGAAAATTACAAAAAAAATCCAGTTGTGCTATTGATTTAATTTTCAATTTTTTTGATTTATTCCAAATTTCTGTCTTGACCAAAAAGCATCTTGTCCACTGGCCGAATAAAACAGCCTGTTCCTATTGGTGTAATGCCAGTATTTCCAGATGTTTGTATTCTAGTGATCCGAATGACCATTTAGGCTCAGTCCTCGAGTGGTTTAAGAAACATTTAATGTGCAGTTATTCAGTTCTAACAATGTCCATGTAAAAGATTTAGTTACTCTGTACAATACAGCATTAGAACATATGCAAAATTTAGTTACTCTGTACAATACAGCATTAGAACATATGCAAAATGTTTAACAGTTTATAAAAAGTCACATCAGTGAGTATGAATCCTAGGTTTTTAAATAAATTGTTCTAAGACAATCCTTTGCTACTTTCTCCATATCTTTGTGGTCTGTTTCACTGTGTATAGCTTTGTTTTTATTTCTTGTCTTAGTTATTTGTATTTATTTTGGTGCTACTTTTAAAGTGCTGCCTAGGTTTATCTTTGAAGAGGAGAATAATCTGTCCGTAGGTTTTCTGATCAGTATACATTGCAAACTGCCAATCAGCAAATTTCTTAGCTACTCCAAATATTTGCAGTGAATACCTGAGTTTTAAATGTAACTATTTGCGTATCAGTTTACAAATAGCTGTAATGTGTTGAATATAGGAAATCTATTATTGCCCTAATAATGCAGTTGCGATCTTCTGCCTTGCCCCAAATGCCATTTGATGTCTGGAACAATATATAAAGTATTGTTTGAATAATTACAGCCTCAAAAATCATCACTCGAACCCTCGATCCTATCCCTACCTTTTACTGTTCATTTCTAGATATTAGATTAGATTACCTTTATTGTCATTCAGACCTTCCGGTCTGAACGAAATTTTGTTGCCTGCAGTCATACAAAAATTCAAAATAACTTAAAAATAACAAAAACACACAAATTTAACATCCACCACAGTGAGTTCAGCAAACACCTCCTCACTGTGGTGAAAGGCAAAAGTCTTAGTCTTTGTCTCCTTCCCTCCTTGTACTCCCTCTGCGCTGAGGCGATCCAGGCCTCTGGTGTATTGTCCCTGCCGGGTGTTGGTACCGCTGCCGCCACCGGAACGCCGGAATGCCGCCGCCGCTCCAGATCGGGCCGCCGCCTCCACCGGAATGCCGCCACAGCTCCAGGCCGGGACGCCGCCACCGGAATGCCGCCGCCGCTCCAGGCCGGGACGCCGCTCCAAATCGGGCCGCCACCACCGGAACGCCGGAATGCCGCCGCTCCAGGCCGGTCCGCCGCCGCTCCAGACCGGTCCGCCGCCGCTCCAGGCCGGTCCGCCACAGCTCCAAGTTGGGCCGCCGCCGCCAGACCAGGTCAGTCGAGCCACCGCCGCTGCAGCGAACGCCACCCGAGGCCGTCAGCTCCGCCATTAGGGCCTCAGCGCAGACGGAGACAGGGGGATACAACAAGAAAAGGTTGTATCCCCCCGAAGGAAGGGACTAAGCCCTGTTTCTCCCACCCCCCCCCATACAATCTAATAAACTAACTAAACTAACATAAACTAAACAGACATAAACAAAAACAAACAAAAAAAAAGAAAAAACAGACGGACTGCAGGCGAGCCGCAGCTGCCAGGCAGCGCCGCCACTTCCGGTTTGACCATTTTATCATTCTAGAATTCTCTCTCCTGAAAGACCATTTTCAGGTTTTATTTTTGTCTTTGTGCATACCAGCCAAGAGCCATGTCAGTGTAACCTGACTAAAGTGTGGAGGGTACTGATTAAATTTAACTCTGTCCTTACAATCAGTGTTTACAGATATTAGTTCTCCAAGAATAATTGGTTAATTAATCTTGGTATATTTTACCTTGTATAATCCAGATGTGCAAAACACAAATTATTGGCTTCTTGCATTGTTTCAAATACAGAGCATGGACAAAATCTCGGAATATTTTGGATACATGACTGCTGCACCAAATGACTCCTAAACAATTGGAAGAATTATTGATAATTAGTATTTGTTTCTCATTTACATTTGTGTACCTATCATTTTATACCTGCACAAACAGTTTTGAAGGTTGATTTGTCTTCCTATAAAGCTCAACTCCAGTTCCTAGGTAATACTAGGAAGATGGGTCTTGACCCAAAATGTCACCCATTCCTTCTCTCCAGAGATGGTGCCTGTCCCGCTGAGTTACTCCAGCATTTTGTGTCTACCTTCAATTTAAACCAACATCTGCCGCTCTTTCCTGTTATTGTGTATGAGCGTTACACTGCCTGTTAGAATATTGGTTTACTATTGTAACGTGTCCCAAGATACAGTGAATAGCTTTTGTTTGCTACTTTTGCTAGCCAGTCAAATCAAACGTACAGTCACTGAAAAATAAGGTTGAGGACTTAAAGGCAGAGCCGCTTTATCAAAGACAGATGAGGGAATGACGTGCGCTTGGTCTCACTGAGAAATGGCTTATCCCAAGCTCCCCATACTCAGCCCTTCAGCCCAAAGGTTTCTCCATTCATCACATGGACCGAACTGAGGGATCGGCAAAGGAAAGAGGTGATGTCTGCCTTATGGTAAACTCTGAGGCTCAGACATAGTGGTCCTGTCCAACTCCTACCCTACACACCTGGCAGTGAAGTGCCATTCCTTTTATCTCACGAGGGAATTCACTTCCATCGTCATGAACGCAGTCCACATCGCCTCCCAGGTAGACATTTGTGTAGCACTGGAGGAGCTCCTCACCGTCGTCAACAAACATGAGATGGCATACCCTGACGCCTTTCTTATCATACCTGGGAACCTCAACAATGCCAGTTTGAAGAGGTCACTTCGAAACTGCCAGCAGCACCAGAGGATCAAACATCCTCGACCATTGCTATTCCATCGAAGATACCTATCGCTGCATTCCTCACCCTCACTTCGGGAAATCCGACCATGTGGCTGTGCTCCTTCCCTCGGCGTACAGGCAGCGACTGAAAGACACATCCTCAGCGGCGAGGGGGGAGGAAGAAAAACGACTGGGATTGTTTGGAGTTCGTAGACTGGGTGATGTTCAAGGACTTGGAAACATGAGCAATTGTTACCAACTTCATAACAAAATGTGCGGAGAGGTATTTCACCAAAACTGTCTGAATATCCCCCAACCAGAAGTCTTGGATGAACCAGCAATCCAGCATGAACCCGCAATCTTCTGAGGACCAGATCTCTGACGTTCAAGTCTGGTGATGAGTAATCAACCTAGACGGCCAGATACGACCTCAATAAGGTGATCATAAAAGGCTAAAATGACTCGCTCTAAACGGGAGGATGATATGGATGATTGGCAGCTGTGGCTGGGCCTGCATTCCATCATGTCCTGCAAAGCAAAACCAAGTGCCATCGCTCCTGGACAGGCTCAATGCATACTTCGATAGGGAAAACATTGATGTGCCTTCTCGTGCTCCCATAACACCCAATATAATCTCAGTCACCGAGGCCGATGTCAGAAGATCTTTCCATGAGGGTGAATCTCGGAAAGCGACAGGACCTGATGCTGTACCTGGACGGGTTCTCAAAACATGCGCGGACCAATTGGCTGGTGTTTTTGTGGAAATCTTCAACCTCTCATTACTGAGGTCTGAGGTTCCCACCTGCTTTAAATGGGTATAAATAATACAGGTGTCCAAGACGACTAAGGTGACGTGCCTCAATTACTACTGACCGATAGCACAAATGTCTGTGGTGATGACGTGCTTTGAGAAGTTGGTTGGCGCATATCACTTTCCACCTTATCAAAAACCTGAACCCTCTACAATTTGCCTAGCACCGATGCAATCTCGCTGGCTCTCCACTCTGCACTGGACCACTTGGCCAATAAAACATGTCAGGATGTTCCCAGGGACGTCTTTGGAGATGGGCATCAAGTGCTGCATGAAGATCAAGTCAGAGCAAGACACTTTGATCTCTCTGAAACCTGTTGGCCTCCCAGCACAGTGAGATATCTGTCAGGGAATGTTGCCAACTAGCCCATTCCCGACTGCAGGAGTACATGCTGGACTAATATTTTTTTACATTTATTTTGTTAAATGGTTTTATTATGTTATCTATTGAGTACTGTGTTTACAAACCGGTTATGCTGCTGCAAGTAAGAAGTTTTGATAACATTTGACAATTCAACACTCCTGACTTTTGATATTTTGATATTGAGTACAATCAAGCAATAGGTAGTGGTCCAACAGGTAGTGCAAAGAAAAAAATAATAGAATGCGGAATTTAGTGTTACAGCATGGTAGTGTTATACTTACAAAGAGAAAGTTCAACGTCTGTAATGAGATTGGAATTACACCCTGACTTACAAGAGGACCGTTCGGTCGTCTGATGCCAGCACCTCACCCCCTACCTCCGCGCTGGCTGCAAGTCTGGGGCCGCCTCCGCTCCAGGGTGGCCCCGCACTGCCGGCCAACCCGGAGGGAAAGTCCAGGACTGCCAGCGGGACAGGCAGAGCTGAGCTGGTGCCAGCTCCTGCCCCCCCCCCCGCGCCAGCTGCAGGTCCGGGGCCACCGACAGGACACCTGGGAGAGGACGGGGATGGCCCAGCAGCATCTCAACAGCGCTGGAGACCTGGGCCCGACCCCGACCATGGGCGAAACACAAGCTTGCACACAACGCAGCACCACAGTTGCCAAGAATGTTTATAGCGAGTGACCTATGACCTGGGCATTCGCAGGCGGAATACCGAACTTGCTTATTGTGAGGGCATCAGGTTATGGGAAGAAGGCAGGAGAATGGGGTTGGGAGGAAAAGATCAATCAGTAATGACTGAATGGTGGAGTAGACTTGATGGGCCGAATGACTTAATTGTGTAAGGGGACGAGGGTGGGGAAAACAATGAATTAAATGTGAGGATCCAGATGCATTGAGTTTCTATCAATGGGGGAGGGCGCTGCCAGCATCAAAGATGGCGGGCATTGTTCGCCGCGCAGCTGCGTGCCAGCAGGCCTGGGGGTCAGAGGTGGCGATGAGCCACGTGTTGCTCGGTGCGGCTCACGATGGCGCGGCTCTTCCGCGCGCTGGTGAAGGCGCTGAGGCGTCGAGTGAAGGCTGAAGAGAGGAGGAAAGGGGCGGCGCTCGGCGGCCCCAAGGACGCTTGGCCGGCCAGCTACAGCACGGCGCCGACCAAAGCCGCCCTGCACATCCCCGGCATGGATTACCAGGTGAGGCCGGTCGGCCCGCAGCCGCCGCCGCAGGGAAGCGGCCCGGCCTCCCGGTGGATGGGTCCGGGACCGCGGGCGGCGGGAGAATGTGCAGGGGAGGGAGACTGGGACTGGGAGACCTGATCAGGGGCCATGGGGACGTCCAGGGTCGGAGAAGGGAGACGGGACCCAGGAGAGGGTCCGGGCAGGGGGGCGGGGAACACGACCCACGCCGGGGCAGAGGGAGAGGGGGGGGGACGGTACCGAGACCACCGGGCCTGAGTTGGCGGGAGTAGGGCCTTGCGGGAAAGTCTGAGGGAGTAATGTGGGGGGGAGTGGGGGCAAGAAGTTGGCTGGGTGCCGCAGACCTGTTGATATATTTTTTTTGGTGGGGGGGGGGGGGCAGGGGCAAAGGGGGTCAAGGTGGGTGCGAAGCTGCCCCGGGACAAAGCAGTAACTTTGTGCGGATGAGCTCCGGAACCCGCGCTTTCCCGCCGAGCGGCTTTGAGCGCGGCGCCAGCAGCCGGACCGCGGGGCAGCTGCTCCTCTTCAACCCCCCCTGACAACTCCCCATGACCTGCAGAGGAAGGAGTTCCGACAGGTGGTCTGGAGACAGACCTTATATCGCAGTAAACTTTTTATTAAAGTGCGGTTAACAGCTTTTTGCAACAGTGGGTGGATCCTTGTTTCACATTGCGTACTCCATACAGGTGAGTTGCTTTGGGACGGGCTCCAAAGTCATTTTCCATGTCTCTATGGCAATTGTTCCTTCTATCCTTCCCTTGAGAAGTAGACATTATACTTTATCAGCTGGCTGCTGGCGGGTGCCAAGTATAGATAGTAACGTGGAGACTAAAGGAACAGCAGGTGCTGGTTTAAAAAAAACAGTACAGGAGTAACTTAGCGGGTCAGGCAGCATCTCTGGAGAACATGGATAAGCGATGTTTCGGGTTGGGACTCTCCTGATTCTAAATAGTTAGCATTGTCAGTTCCCCGTGAGATAAAACGGAAATAAATTCCTCGAACTTGCTTGAGAACAATATTTTATAATCCCGTTCCATGCTGTATTTTTGACTTCTGATAACCGCACATGTTAGAAACAGCTTGCATAAATAGTAATCATATTCATTAAGGCATCACCTACCAAAGAGAACATCACACAGAGCAAGAAGCAGAGACAAAGATTGGTCAGTGAGAACATTGAATTCTCCAATTTTAGGTAACTAACCTACACCATTCCTGCTTCTCTTTCTCCCCCCCCCCCCCTTTTTCCTCACCTGGATGCCCATCCCTTTCCACTTCCACCTATATTCCTTACTCTGGCTTCACAATTCACCCTTCTTCTATCCTTATCTCACGCTTTTGTCTTTTCATCTGCCGATTTCCCCCCCCCCCCCCCCCCCCATAATCATACAGTAGTTCAAGGCTGGATAAAAATCCATACACCTGATTGTGGATGTGTTTCGTTACAGTGAAGGTCATGGAAATGCTGATAGCCTAGCTCCATGGTTGCCCTTTGATCCTCTCGCTCTGTCTGATTCTTAATGTCTATTATCCCTGCTTTGCAGTGAGGATTACTGAATGTTGATGAACAGTGATTATTAGCCAATTCCCATGTTAATTTAATACACAGCAGTGGTGAGCCCACGTCTGTCAGTGATTTTTACATGACGACATTAAAGATTGCACTTCAAAAATATTTAGATGAATGTATTTTTAACCACTTGTTTTTCTTCATGTTCTGGAGTTCAGGAGTCTGACAGATGGCATACCTGCTTTGGCAGTGGCAACTTGCATTTGGGATATTTTGTTCCTGAGAGTTATTTTAGATATCGGATCCACTTAGATTATTATTACAGAGCTCCTGTGAAAAAACTTTTTTGCGTGCTATCATCTACATCATACCATACATACATGAGTACAACGGGTATTGCAAAATAAAAAATAAACAGAGTGTAGAATATAGCATTGCATCAACAGAAAGTGCAGATAAAGGAAAGGTGCAAGGGCTGCAACAGGCTGGATTGAGATATCAAGAATTTACCTTTTTTGTATGATTCCATTGAACATGAACAACACAGAGATTGCTTACTTTGAATATGTTGTATTCTAGGATGCAGTCCAGGCTCTGAACACCTTGCAGACCAATGCCAGCACTCTGGAGCAGATCCGCCGGGATCGGGAGCGTGGTCAAACACAGGGCACGTTGGAAGCAATGAAATCCTTCGTACGTCGAGCTGGCATGACGGTAAAAAGAATTAAACATTGAGAGATTAGTGAAAATTGCATTGATATGTTAGTACTAATATATCACACTGCCAGTCACTGGGAACATTCAAACCTATGGTCTGTGGTTGGGGTGCAGAGATTAAGCAGCTGAATCCATCTTGCTGATTTTGCATGTTGATGGCAGCTACTTGGAACAAAGCAACATGTGTTGTGGAAAGGCGAGAGAACGGAGATAGTAAGCAATGTCTGGGACCATAGTCAGGGCAATGGTCTTAGTGACTGTTGATGTTTCAAGAGGGGAGAATTAACCAGAGTTTCCTGCTTCTCATTGGTGTTCAGTTACACCTGCAGGAATATTATGTGCGAAATGGTTGGGTTTATATCTTTGCCCTTATTTAAATTGTAGACACTGGTTATAGACTTATTGTGTTCATCTTCAAATTGCATATGAATTCTATCATATCGTGGGCACTACCCCATTGGGGATATTTAACCACATAATCTCTTAATAAGATCAAATCTGAAGTACCATTCCAGGGTAGGCTCTGCAATGTACTGCTCTAAAAAGCAAACCTTCATACATTCAAGAGAGATATAGCTCTCAGGACTATTGAATCAAAGGATATGGGGAGAGAGCAGAAATGGGGTACTGATTTTGGATGATCAGCCATGATCATATTGAAAGGGTGGTGCTGGCTCGAAGGGCCAAATGGGCTACTCCTGCACCTATTTTCTATGTTTCTATTACACAAATGCTTCTACTGTACCTTTGCCAGTTTGATTTGTCCAATCATTATGTAGAATAACATTTCCCATGATATTGCAGTTCCTTTCAAACATAACCTTGATATTTCCCTATTTATGAGAAACGGATGTATTGAGAGGCAGTTTTGGGGCTCCATCAACTATTCCCAACCGTATTCTGCTTTATACAATTTCAACCCAAGTCTATCCCACAGCCTCTCTATCACAAATCAAGCCATCCAGTACCTACCTAATTTTGTCTGTTCCTTTGGAAGTGTATAACTTTGGAACAGTGTATAACCTGTGTCTTGTGTTGGCAGATCGAGGAACTGGACCAGCTTGCCATCATTCATGTGACTGGGACAAAGGGAAAGGTCAGTTCTTAACAGGAGCACCATAAATACAATTTCACATCATTCAGTCAATGTTTTGTGTTTACATGATCTGGAACTCACTGAAGTTTTAATTGACCTGATGATCCTGATACAAAACTAACTCGGGGGCTCAAACTGCTTGATTTATCTCTCACTTAAACATTTAGATCTTGTGTTTTCCCTTACTGAAGGGATCGGTGCAAGAATGTGCTCGAGGAATTGGTAAGGTGGGGAGAGGTAAGGAAGGCCCTCCTGAATGCATCCTCAAGCTAATTTGCTAAGTGGCAAAGTCTTGGAAGTTTGGAGGTTTGCAACCCAACCCCATGGGTGAGCCTTATTGGAAGAAGGGCTGTAGTTCAGCTGAGCTGAATGGAGATGTGGTTGAGATGAACTGCAGAAGGAAATGAGAAAACAGCCCTTTTAAAAGACCATCCACTCTCCCTTTGGGAAATGCCTGGACAGAAGGTGAAGGGGAAGTGGCTTTAACCCCTGCTGTTGTTTGTCCACTGTTATTTGATCGCTGGGATTATTATTTACAGGTGGGACCTGCATCTTTGTGTCAATGCCCAGATGATATTCTGCAGATCACTTATGGAAGTTAATGATCCACACTTGTTGTTTTGTGTATGTAGTTGTCAATCCTTTGGTGACTTGATTTTCCTTGGCTTATGACAGGGTTCCACGTGTGCATTTTGTGAAAATATATTACGTAATTATGGATTGAAGACTGGATTTTACAGGTAAGATTAGATTTGTTTTGATCTTGTTCCTCTTGAAATGTTTAATCCTAAAAGTTTCCAGGTTATATAGAGGGGCTTGTTGTAGTCTTTACTAAGGCATTTGTACTAGGTAATTTCATCACTTCTGGTATTCCACATTCCTGCACGTAAGCACTTGATCATGGTAACATTAGGTAAAATGTGTACCATTGCCACTGCCAGTTAATAAACGTATCCTATGATGTAGTTTAACCAAGTCATAGGGCAGCACAGAAACAGGCCCTTCGGCCCACTTTGTTGGCATAGTGACCATTAGTCCCATTTGCCTGTGATTGGCCCCTATCCCTCTAAACCATTCTAATATATATATATAGCTGTCTGTTTTTTAGGGCAATTAACAACAATATGTTCATAAAAGCAACATTTTAAAACCACTTTTAATATTAAAATTAAAATTATTTGTACATGGTCAAATGTTTCTCTGGAAATTGGCCTTGACAATCTCAATTGGTGTAGGAAGCCGATGCACTCGTATTGGATATGGTGAGGAGCAGACATTAGAAGGGATTAAGGTGATTCATGATGGCGGTACAGAGGCACCATTACAGCTGGCTTTAAGACTGAACCCTGTTTATAATGAATCCAGGATGACAGAAAGTGGAGTGTCCCCACTCTACAATGCTGCCGGTGAACAGATCATTATCTCATCATTAATGAGAAACACGAGCTGACATGGCTACAGAAGCTGTTTGTTTCATGAATGATGCATTGGTTCGTTCATCATCACGCGTCTGGTGCTGGTTGGCAGGCAGGGTTAGAGCAATGCTTGTTTCTAGATTAGAATAATTGTGTTGCTTGTGGCTGTAATTAGTTTGAACAATGGATTCTTTCTACTTTATTGATGATGGAAAGTCACTGTCATGCTTTGTGCCAATTTTCTATTACACATTGGTATATATTTTGAAAGAATCACAAGGCAGTAATTAATAATAAAACATACATACGCTTCCTTTTTTAAAGTCCCTTTTCCTCCTTTTATGTTTGTTTCATTCCTCCATTCATAACATCTTCCCTTGATGTAATTATGACTACTTTGCTCTTGCTATCTGGATTTTGTGTTTATGTTATACCTCCATGCCCCAGCCGTACCATTCTCTTTCCCTGGTCCATGGTTTTTCTACTCTGGTTCTTGTGAGGGAGGTGCTATCTTTCAGGTTTCACATTAGACCAAGGCTGCTTTTACTCGGGAGGATCCACGGCATTTTCAAGAAAAGCAAAGACGTTGTCCAGAAACCTGACCAATAACTATCCCATAACCCGTAACACAGTAGCAGGTTTAGGTCATTAGGTGCTGCTATTTGTTGGAGCTTGACATGCAATAACTGGTTGTTCCATTTCCTCAACAGCAGTAATGACAAATTTGCTCTGAAACATAGGGAAAAGGTGCAATCAAGTTGCAGGTCTGGTTCAGTGCTTTTGGTTTGTATACATGAGCATTCTTACTGCGTTCTTTACTATTTACCTGTTATAATCATCTCTTATAAACAGTTCCCCACACCTTGTACAAGTGAGGGAGAGAATTCGGATCAACGGCAAACCAATCAGCAAAGATCTCTTTACAAAGTACTTCTGGCAAGTGTATAACCGATTGGAAGAAACAAAGGTAAGAGGTCATCTTTCGTCTGGGTATTTTCTGTTTGTTTTTTTGCAGTCTTTCTGCAAGCATTAACCTTTGTCACAATATTTGTGATATGAAAAAATGCTTCTGGATCTGTACGGTGTGCACTGTGATGATTGGCGGTAGCATATACTCCCCCAATGAGAAACCTTGGCTTCCTTTTTCTATTTTCACATGTTTGGCTTCTAACTGTGTTTTGAAAGTACTTCCAGTTTGATAAGGTAGAACGTGAGTGGATCTTGATCCAGTGATGATGAAAACATTAGCAATTTATTAGTTCGGTATTGGGATGATTTGAATAGTCAGTGAGTTTTCCCATGCATCGGTAGTTCTTTTACATTGAAGAGGTGTTATAGTTTGTGTAAATTGTCACATTGACCATCTTGTTGTCGATACATTACATGAAGACCGGGTGACATTTTCCTTTGTGGAATACGTCTTTAATGCTTGTGATTTCCTGATTTGACTCGCAGAATGTAATTTGCACACACAAGAATTTTGTGGTGTTGCAGCGATAAAGGTTGAAATGGAGGCCCTGGAATAAATCACTTTGGAATTCTCCAGAAGCAGGATATGAACCAATACTAAATGGTCTTTTTTTTTCACCCCACCCTTCCCTCTTGTCTGGATGTCCTCCACAGGACCGTGACTCCGGGGCCATGCCTGCGTACTTCCGTTTCCTCACCATTCTTGCCTTCCACATTTTCCTGCATGAAAAGGTAAGGTATTGAGTTGGGTGAGTAGTCTTGAGATCTGCCCATTATGTGACTAATATTTATAATTAAAAGAACACAATTTTCAAGTATTATTTCTCATGTTTCTTCAGATTGATGTTGCAATATTAGAGGTCGGAATTGGTGGAGCTTATGATTGTACCAATATAATCAGGTAATAGATTTCAGTTTGCTCGGGGATGTGTCTGTGATGTCCAATTTCATCTGTGTTTAATTTAGAGTCACAGCGTGGAAACAGGCTGCCCGGCCCACTGAATCCATGCCCATACACTTATTCAATCCTAAATACTAGGGGCAACTTACAGAAGCCAGTTAACCTACAAACCTTTGGTATGTGGGAGGAAACCGGAGCACCAGAAGAAAACCCACATGGTCACAGGAAGAGGTACAAACTCCTTACAGATAGCACCAATAGTCAGGATCGAACTCGGGTCTCTGGCGCTGCAAGGCAGCAACTGTGCTGCCCCGGTGGTCCTCCTCATTTTCACCAAATATTGCAGATCTAAGTATGGCTGTGTCTGATATTTAGTCGCCTTCATTCACCCTGTGATATTCTCCTTGTCTGTTTGTTTGAATTGTACAGGCGTCCCGTAGTGTGTGGAGTGTCATCACTAGGAATAGATCACGTCAGTATTCTGGGCGACACCATGGAGAAAATAGCATGGCAGAAAGGAGGAATATTCAAGGTAAAAGGAAGCTGCTGCCAGGCCTGATCTAACAAGTGGACTGTAAATACCTTGAATGTAAGCGTCATATCTCCAGCCCTGTCCTGCTCACACTGTGGCCTGACAGGATTGGGCACTCAAGAGCTCTCTTTTTGAAAGCTGGGAATCTCTCCTACTGAACACTATTCATTCAAAATGTTTTTTAAAAATCTGTTTGAATTTATTGGATGTTTGCCCTTTTGACTCTTCAAAAATATTTTGGCATGGATCAATTTGACATGTAAATGCAGTTTTTTACATTAGAGTTACAGCGTGGAAACAGGCCCTTTGGCCCACTGATTCATCCCTGACCAGCGATCACCCCGTACATTAGCACTATCCTACAACACTAGGAGCAATTTACAATTTTACAGACGCAAATTAACCTGTAGGTCTTTGAAGTGTGGGAAGAAATCGGACCACGCGGAGAAACTCCAGGTGGGCAGAAGGAGAACCTACAGACTCCGTACAAACAATACCCGTAATCAGGATTGAACCCGGGTTGCTAGTGCTGTAATCTACAGCTGCTCCACAGTGCTGCTCATTTCCATCTTTGTGTGGCACTTTGCACCTCTGGCATTGCTTAGTAACACCAATCTCCACTTCTGTGGTGAACTGTCTAGTTTTCATTCTGTTTTCCAGCCGGGAGTCCCAGCATTCTCAGTGCCACAGCCCAGTGGACCAATGGCTGTCCTCGTTGAAAGAGCAAAAGAGATTGGAGTAAGTTATATTGGAGTGGTTGCGAATGGAGTATTCCTGTCTTACTGATCATTTGAAAGGGCTGGATTTACTGTCCAGTTCCATTTGCCTTTTGGGAAGACAGTGTTCCCACAGTGCTAGGACCCTGGGGAGTGTACATAGGTAGATAGGATGGTCAAGAAGGCAATTGATACATTGCCCTTCATCAGTCAGGGTATTGCGTCTAGAGGTTGGGATGTTACGTTACAGTTGTATAATACTTTTGGCCGCTTTTGGAGTATTGTGTTGAGGTTTGGTTACCCTGCTATAGGAAGGGTGTCATTAAGCTGGAAAGAGAGCAGAGAAGATGTTGCCAGATCTCAAGAGCTTGAGGTATAGAGTGAGGCTAGGCCAGCTAGGAATTTATGTGCAGGAGGCTGAGGGGTGAACTTGTAGAGGTGTATTAGATCATGATAGGCAATAGATAGGATGAATGCACAGCTTTAAGGTAAGAGGTGACAGTTTTAATAGGAACCCGAGGGGACTTTTTCACATGGTGGGTCGTGGGTATATGGAACAAGCTGTCAGAGGAGGTAGTTGAGGCAGGTACAATTACCACATTTAAAAGACATTTAGCCAGATAGGAAAGGTGTAGAGAGATATGGGACTAAATGGGCATCTTGGTCAGATTGGACAAGTTAGGTCAAAGGGCCTGTTTTGGTACTGTATGACTCGAGTACTATTGGGTAGGGATTTACATATTTAGATCCAGAGTTGATGAAGAAAGGACAGTATATTTTCAATTGAAAATAGCGTGCACGTTGGAAGAGAACTAGGTGTAGGTGTTCCCATTGTTGTTCATCTTGGTAGTAAGGTTTGGGAGGTGCTGTCAGGCCTGAGTGTAATCGCAGTGTACTTGGAATGATATACACTGTGGATACAATGGGTGTTCTGGGCATTGGAATGGCAGAAAGCTGTGAGTGGTTAGCTCAGCATGCATACAGGCAAGTGGAACATTCTACATTGTGCTCTTGCTTGTGTCTTGTGTATGGCTGAAAGGTCTATGAATGTCAGAAGGCCAGTCACTCAGAACAAGATACCCAGCCTCTAACGTAACCTCATAGCCACAGTATTATTGTGGCTGCTTCAGTTGTCGAAGGTACCTATTATTGCTCTATGAGGGTCACTATTAATCAAAATTATTAGTGACCCTCAAGATACTTATGGTGAGGGACTGAAGGTCAAGGATGGGTAGCTGGACTCCCCATTGTTGGAAGTGTCCACTGCCTGGTAATTTGGTGACACGAATCCTATTGCCTGGAAGCATAGGCTGCTACATTAACTGAGATGTGGTGAATGGAATTGAACATTATAGTCATCGGGGAACACCCTACTATGGTGCTTCCACAACTGAAGATGGCATCACCTTGTGCGGAGATCTCTGCATATCATTACACAACAAAGATGCATGTCTCTTAGAATTAAAAAATATATATATTTTATCCTGTTCCTAAGTTATTACTTGAGGCTGTCGAAGGTACCTATTATTTCTCTATGGTGGGTCCAGGCATAAAGGTTACATTACCATGGGTTCAACCTCATATAGTCTGCTGCATTGGCGTGGCATAGTATTCTATTCATTTAATCATAGCATTTACAGATTTCAGGAGGAATGGATAAACCTCCAACCTTGTTTCCCCTGATCAGGTTGCTGAAGCCATTCTGTTAATATACACTTGACCGGTGTTCCTCATTTCCTGGCTGTACCTCAGGCTGGACTCTAGTTCGTGCTTCATGCCATGTTCACTGGACACAGCTTTTGCCTCAATGGTTTGTGTGCTCACTGAGTCGGAACGGAATTTTGTGCCAAAGCTTTGAGCACAAAGATCTAGACGTGCTCTAGTGTGGCGCGGAAAAAGGTGCTGTCTCTCAGATGAAATGTTTTTATCAGGCCCTTGTTTCATCTCGGGTGGAAATCTGATATTTCAACAATTTTTCCCCACATATTCAATGTTACATAAAAGCAATCTGGCTATTTTTTCATATGCTGGTTGTCTGTAGCTTCTACATTACAATAGTGAATTCCACCTTCCACCTACCACCTCACCTGATTGCCATCTTAAACCTGACAATCAGTGGTGATGTTTGGTCACAAGAGCTGAGACTAATTGGGATGCAATCACTATGAACATTGACGTCCTCCTGAATTCTTCTGTCCTCAGTGTTCTCTGCAGCTATGCTCAGATCTGGAGGACTTCCAGTTTGAGAGGGAGAAGCTGACCTTGGGTTTGGCCGGAAACCACCAGAAGTTAAATGCATCGCTGGCGTTGCAGCTATGTCGGGAGTGGCTCCAGTATCATCACCACCCAGGTTAGTTAGTTAGTTTATTTATTACCAAGGTACATTGAAACGCTTTTGTTGCGTGCTAACCAGTCAACGGAAAAACAAGAGGTCTTCAATAGCCTTTGTTCTGGGGTTTATTAATTATATATCGAATGTAGAAACCTTATGGTTTGGGTTGAGAAATTTTGGATTTGATTGTCCTGGATAATTGCTTCACTTAATATGATTTCCTTCTAACCCTCGCCTTGACCACATCCCAGCACTTGCATTAAACAGTCAGGGACCCACCGAAGTTCTCCTTTGTACAGAAAGCATTATGGCTCTCACTTGAATTGATTTTTTCCATGCTGGTTCTTCGCCACATTGGTATCTCTAAGATTGGTAACTTCCACTAGTTAAACTGCACCTTATCTAGCACTCGCTTGGGTCATAAAACTGTGCAACATGGAAACGGGCCCTTCGGTCCACTTTATCCATGCCTACCAAGTTGGTATACAGGGCTAGTCTCATTTGCCTATATTTGGTCCAGAGCTCACTCAAACCTTCCTATTCATATATCCAAATGTCTTTTAAAAGTAGTAATTGTGTCCACTTCTATAATTACCTCTGACAGGTCATCCTAGATATGGACTACACTCTGGGGGAAAGTTTTGCCCCTCGGGTCCTAACTCTATCTTCTCACCTTAAGCCTATGCCCTCTAGAATTAGAATCCTCTACTCTGGAAAAAGACTGAGTGTTTAGTATATCATGATCCGCATGAACTTGTACACCTCAATAAAATTTCCCTTTGGCCGACTGTGCTCCGAAAAAAAAAAATCCAACTTCTCCCATAACTCAACCCCGATTATTAGGTATACAATTATAACAATTCCGAACTTGCGGTAAAGGTTAGCAAAGCTTGAGGATGGAACTTTTCACAAATAAGCTTTTAGCCCAATGTCAAGAAGATCTTGAACAGGATTATAAAATGATTTATGTGTAGCATTCTGAAAGTCAAGAACAGCTTGATGTGGATACAATATCCAGAACATTTAGTTGAGGTCTAGCAAATTTAGCTGCAGTATCCAGCAGCCGTACAGGGTCGTACATCAAAAACAGTATCTGGATGTGGGGGATAGGATGAATGCACAGAATCCTTTTCCCAGGGCAGGGGAATCGAGAACCAGAGAACATCGGTTTAACATGATTTATGCAAGATTTATTAGGAACCTAAGGGCCAACTTTTTCTATTTGGAGGGTGGTAGGTATATAGAATGAGATGCTGTAAGAAATAGTGGAGGCAGATACAATTACAACATTTAAAATACACTTTGACAGATAAATGGATGGAATGATTTAGGGGTGTATGTGCCAAATGCAGGCAAACAGGACTGGCTTAAATGGGGCAACTTGGTCGACATGGATAAGTTGGTCTGAAAAGGCTGTTTCAGTGCTGTATGACTGACTTTATGACTGATAACAGGTGCCGCACAACTTGGCTGCAGTGTCCAAAAAATCTCTAATGTTAGAAGAGGTCTTGCATCCTTTGGGTGCAGTATCTAGTATTTCTTCAGACAGTTACAGCTGCATTTTTCTGGTCTCCCAAATTAGTTTGATAGATCAAATCAAAATTACGCCAATTTTTGTTCCCGGATAAAAATTGGCAGGCCCATTTTGCACACAGCTCCCGTAACCATCAGAGAGTGGAGACTTTGATCTTTGATTTTGGCGTAAACCCAGATGTGGGCAGATTGTTTTGCAATGCAACTGCGAAACAGTCTTTCACTTACAGGGGTTTATTATTAACTTTTTTTATCTTTACTTCTGCTTATTCTTGTGGAATGCATGTCTTTATTTAAACAGTAACTGAAGGTGGGGACAGGACATTGACACAGCCCAGTCAAAGCTTAACATGCCCCCTTCACCCCATATTTGGCTAAAGTCAATGATTAACCCAGGGTTGAATTCCTCTGTTATCTCAGCAAAATCTAGTCGGGAAAGTTCTGAGTGACCAATCACTGATTAAACTGAAGGTTGCTGAAGGTTCCAGCATCTGCAGTTTCTCAAGTCTCTATTTTACTGTTCCACTGCAAAATCTCCTCAAGGTATGGCTACTTTGAAGATGTAGTCTCAGTCTGAAGAAGGGCTTTGTCCCAAATCCCGCCTATCCATTCCCTCCGCAGATGGTGCCTTACTCACTGAGTCCCTCCAGCAGTTTATGTTTGTCTCGCTCCTTAAACTACAGCCTTCCGGCTAGACACATATCACAATTGCTTAATATACTCTGTCCTTCAGTAATAGTAACCTGAACATTGAGGACATTTGTGGGTTTAATATAATGAGTTAGCTTAGTTTGAATTAAGATAGAACACAGTTTGGGCAATACTTGGTCTTGTGGGAGAGAGGAGAGGGCTGAAGGGTGAAAATCAGCCAGGTGTCCAACTGTTATTCACAGCTTCCATACTCTATGGTTGGATGTTTCTGGGCTGGCAGGAGAGACAGTGCTGGAACTGCTCTAGGGGTGAGGTGATGTTGGAGAGATGACATCGCCCATGGATATTTACTTTCATATATTTGTTTACGGGTCTTGGTATCACTGGCAAGGTCCATCCCTGATCATCTTCGACTTGAGGATATATTTTATAGTGAGCCATGCTGCTGCCTCCTAGCACCAGAGATCTGGGTTTGATCATGACCTCGGCTGCTGCGTGTGTGGATTGTGCTCATTCTCCCTGCGTAGGTTTCGTCCGGGTGCTCTGCTTTTCTTCCCACGTCGCAAAGACGTACAGGTTTGAGGGTTAACCGCTGTCTGTATATTTTTCCCTGGCGTCTTGGGAGTAGATTCAAAAGTGGGATTGCATAGTTCTATATTGATTATATGGGTTACATAGAACGTAGTCAGTGTGGACTTGGTGGGCCGAAGAACCTGTTTCCATGCTGTGTCTTTCAATCAATTGTCCAGAGTCACCTATAAGGCAGATTGGGTACAGTTGACAAATTGTCTCCCATTTCACATTTCATACTTCAGTAGTTTTAGGATTACCATTATTTGGACCAATACTCTAAACTTGCTGAGCAAAGTGTATCAGGGTGGAATGCAAAATAAATGTCACTGTTGTTGGAATCCAGCTGAGATTTGCCTACTGCTACCCAGGTCAATGGGGCTTGTTTTCTGTGGAACTACCTGTGTAGCAACAGTTGGCCATGAGTTGAGACAGTAAATGACCAGTTGGTGAAGAAGTGTGGTATTACATTATATCTCTAAGTCTGGCACAATGTCAACAAAAGTTTATATGTATGTAACTTACCCAATAGTGGGACTATGTCCACATGGACTAGTTACTGCAGAAGGTGGCTCAGTGCCACCTCCTCGTGGGTAATTTGAGATGGGCATTAAAATGCTGGCTGTACCAGCTCCCTCCCATATGAGGGCATTCTGGTGAAGGCCTCACCCTGCTTCCCTTTCTCAGATGCTGCATATCCTGCTTGGCATTTCCAGCATTTTCTGGTTTTATTCCAAGAATTAACTGCCGGGCAAAACTCTCCTGGTTAAAAGACGAATACTCAAGTCTAGTGTATAGTGTAAAAGGAAACACTATAGAAACGAAACAGAAATGGGAATTGGAAATGAACATTATCATTACTGACGAAATGTGGGAAAAGATATGTCTTTTAGGTCATGTTAACAAACATCCCCGCCTGGAGGGAGTTTGAATGGAAAATTAGAATGAGAGTATTTAAGACTCCTGTTAAGTTAGCAAGATACAGCCACACCTCAGATTTATGCTGGAGACAATGCGGGAAGATCGGCGATCATACCCATATTTTTTGGGATTGTCCCAAATTGTATCAATATTGGAGAAACATTCAGGTGGAGATCAAGCTAATCTTGGGGGTGGATTTATCACTGGAGCCGGCATTCTTCATACTAGGAGAGACTCCAGAAAATATAGACACCAAAAATTAGACATACTTGCTTGGGGTGTTGCTGTTGGTTGCAGAGAAGATGATTACAGTGTCATGGAGAAATGTAAAGCCACCAAATGTTCAACAGTGGAGGGAAAGACTGAAAAATGTATATTTGATGGAAAGCATAACAGCTAAACTCCAGTTTAGGACTGATGCTTTCAACATTATGTGGACACCGGTATTACTACAACTGTCAAGACTGATTAAGGACACAATTTCTCCATAGCCCCAGTGGAGGGGAGGAGGAACCATATGTACAGACATGATTGTGACTGTGTATAAGTACATACATAGAGGCGATCAATGTCAAAATAAGTTCTTCAAGTGACATACAAGTGTCTGGTTTAACATAATGGGTGATTATATATTAAGTAGGATTAAATATGATGAGCTTGCTTGGGTGCCTGTGAATGCGGTGCTCCTATGACAGAACTCTAGGATGATTTGATGCTGACAGCTGCTGTGTGATTTGTATATATTGTTTGTACATGCACTTTGTTTTGTTAATAAAAGTTGAGTGCAAAAAAAAAAGACGAATACTCAGAGCATTCTTTGTCCTCATTGAAGTCCTGTGGGAAACTCAGTCCCTGCTACACACTGAATACTTTGCTGTTGGAGGTCAGGATCATGGTCGCTCCCGGTGTCTTAGCTCGGAGTCATGGTCTCTGTCACATCTCATCGCTGCAAGAGGGAGGTCACCTAAATTCCACATTCCAGGGGTAGAGCTTCTGCCTACTTTCCCTTCAGCCCCCAGAAGCAGACACAGACACTTCTCTGCATTGCAGGCTTCCCCAATATGTAGGCGTCCTATAAAGCTATCCTTATAGAGACCTTCCTGAAAAATGCAGGAGACCACACGTGTTTTGGAGATCCCTGTACAAACAGCCTTCCTCAAACCGCATGTTGTTTTGCCTGGCTGTATCTCTTCAAGGTCTCTGTGGCCTCCCTGCACAAAGACCATGCTTCCAGTGGTCATTCTTTGCCAGCCCTACTCTCTGAAGAGGTTACTCTTTCCTTTGTAGCACCTACCCACCCCTTCCTACACATCCAGCAACAAGTCCTTCTCAGAGCTGGAAGAGTGTTACCATTCTGTTATGTCCCTCTGAGGGTTGGCTTCGAATACTGAGCGAGGGGCCGGGGGGAGGACACTGATTGACTGACTTACAGTATGCAATGATGGGAAATTTGATGTTTTATGTAATGAATGTGAGTGCTGTCAATTTTGATATTATTTTCAGTGGTTGGGTTGTTTCAGGTGATGGGTTCCTGACATCTTGAAATCCTGTTTCTTGCAGATTTCCCACAACTCCAGGGAAGGCAGGACCATGCTGAGCAGCACTTGAAACGGAGCTTGCCTGTCAGCTCAGCTTTCTGCCCAAGCACAGCCATGGTGGAAGGTAACCCTCGTGAATCCCATGTGTACAGCTGTAACTGGCACTCCATGCTTTGTAACCTCAGGACCCTGTGCATATAACGTCCAGTTTGTGGAATTTCTAAAGTGTAGCAGTATTTCTGGACCATTGGGGCAGCTCCAGTGATTTTCCTGCATGTTTCTGGGAGGTTGAATTGGGGCCCTTGATACAGGTCTGTCCACTCTCGAATCATTCTAGCCATGCAGCCACTGTGAAAGGATGGCTGTCTCACCATGTTGGACTTGCCAGTGTTGGGTCATTGGGCTCACAGGATGGGGAACTCGACATGGCTTTTATAATTAGCTGCTCCCTTTTCAGGAACACCCAGATGACCTTGTGCTATTTCAGTTGTAGTTGGGGAGAGTGGAGAGATGGAGGAAATCCCATTTATCTGCATTGACTTTATTGACTAAGCGAGTTTGGTATTCCGACTGCGTATGCCCAGGTCATAGGTCACTAGCTATAAAGCGGTCTTGCCAACGGTGTGCAGGCTTGCGTTTCGTCCGTAGTCGGGTTGAGGGCGGCTCTCCTGGTGGTGTTGAGGCGTCCCCGTCCCCTCCCTGGTGTCCCATCCCTGTCAGGAGGTGTCGAGGGTGGCCCCGGACTTGAGCCGGCGCTGCTGCGGCTGGTTCCAGCTTGGCTCTGCCTATCCTGCCGGGTTGGTCCCGGCAGCCCTCCACCTCCACCCCCCCTCCCCTCAATCCGACACCGAGATCCTGCTGAAGATGAGCAGCCGCCGGCCCTGCTCGAAACCGAGAAACTCGGAGCCGCTGCAGCTGGAGACGTTCTGGTCGATGAGTCTGGGGACGGGCTCCTGCCGGCCATGGCGCAGGCCGGACGCCCGCTGGAGCTGCGGGTACTGTTGGTGATGGTGGTGCTGGCGGCAGCAGCATCCTTCTCCCCCTCCCTTGCCTAGTCTCAAACCCAGAGTCCGGGCCAGACCCAACTCCATGTCGGGGCTGAAGGCAGCCTGCGGCCCAGGCCGGTGATCTCGCTCCTCCTTGGGGTTGTGGATGAAGTGGAAGCGGGTACCATAGGGGCAGAAGCTGGTCGTGTGCAAGGTACGGCTTGTACTTGGTATGGCGGCTGGAGCCGTGGGTGCCTCCCCTGGCCTGCCTGGTATTCGCCCTCCCACCCCCGGCCCGCCTGATCTCCCCCCCCTTCGTCTCCCACACAAAAAAGGGAAAAAAACGGACCATAAGTATACTCACTGTATCTATAGCGCTGAGATCTATTTACTGTTACAGCTTACGACCTTTGACAAATCCCATGATTCCTTGCGTTTTTCGGAATATCGAACTGGCTTATTGCAACAATGACTATAGTTCAGAATACGTCCTTGTGATAAAACATGGATACATTCTTTGGAAAGGAATGTAAAAAAACTGCTTAAAAGTACACGTAATTTTCATTCCAATGATGGGGTAAACCAGTTGGTGTATTTTGACAATCAAGCAGGTTTAGCGAGATTACTGCTTTCACCAGGCACGTGCCGTGAGTAATTACTCGGGGTAGATTTTTAAAAATCTTAAACTGTGCATGCGCAGATTGTTCTCTCCATAAGCTGTGGGGAGGGCAGGAGCGTTGAGAAGGAGGGGGTTGGGGATCATGCTGGTAACTCACTCACCGCTGCCACGGCGCTTCGGGCGCGGAGCAACCACATTGTGGCTGGAGAGGGAAGTAGCTCGGGTGGCTGCGAGCGGCTGCCGGGACCTCAGCGCTTTCTGACGGCAAGCTCACCTCTGGCAGTGCTCTCCGTCTGCAAACCTCTCTCCTGCCGCTCGCCGGCCTCGCTTATGTCAGCCGCTTCCCGCAAATCCTTAAATTCCGACAGCCGAGTAACCTCAAATGGTCCCTTGATCGAGCTGTCGGAATTTAAGAATTTGCGGGAAGCGGCTGACATGAGTGAGGCCGGCGAGCGGCAGGAGAGAGGTCTGCAGACGGAGAGCACTGTCAGAGGAGAGTGGGCTGGCAGAAGGCGCTGAGATGGTGGCCGGTTCCACTGTCTGATCCTGGCGGCCGCTCACTGTGACCCGAGCTGCTTCCCTGCCCGGCACAATGCGTTGGCTCTGCACCGGGAGGTCGCTGCAAGTGAGTTGCTGGCATGATCCCCAACCCCATCCTTCTCAACTCTCCTGCCCTCCCCGCAACTTTACCCCTGGCCAGACTCCCCACACGCTGTGAAAGGCTATCCCTCAGTACAACAACATCGTTCTTGATGTTGCTGTACTGAGGGATAGCCAAGTCTATCTTTCTTGGCTAACAATCTTCCAACTTCGGCTTCCAAGACACACGTAAATTTTCGTGCCTTATTTTTGGGTAAAAAATAGCATCTTCATTGCTGGGAAATATGGTATTTAAAAACATATAGCACCAAGAAATCTACTTACCACATTATTGGTACACAAACTCCATTCTTCTCTCTTTGTTTCCTAAGATAGTCTTAAGATAATGACAATCCATGTTTGAAAAACCCGCCAAGAAACCTGCGCTGCGCATGCGCATTTGGCTACAGCGCATGCGCAGTCTGCAGTGCACGGTGCAATGGCAGAATTTCAGCTGCCTTCAGCTCCCCTTGTCATTGACGGCTTGAAACAGCGTCGATGGCACTTTCACGTATTACATGTACTGCGAATGAAAGGCATGGAGAATTATGCCTACGGAAGAGATCGATCTCTTAGGTAGGTATAATTCTCCCATGCCTTTACTACTTATATTTAACAATTTCCATTTTATAATTTTAGTCGGGGTAGGCAATGCCTACCCTGACGGCACATGCCTGGCTTTCACCCATCTCTCCCTTCCCCTGGCAGCAACACACAACTTTACCATATGTTCTTGGTGGGAAGAAGAACACACGGCATTTTGTGTTTGGTCAAGGATCGTGTGATAATGGTACTCTTGGTAATCGCACCCCAGTGGATGTCTGTGGGTGCATGGTGAGGAACTAGACAGATCAACAATAGTTGCTGCAACATAGCCTTGTGCAGGTGCTGCCTTCTGGTGGCCTTCAGTGGTAAATCACTTTATAACGGCAGCTTAATCCCAGCACAGGGAATGTTAAAGCAGAACACCATTCAGCCCATCAAGTCTTTGCAGGTTCTTTAATTCATGCTGCTCCCTTAAATGGACCTTGGGGCATTTTAGGACATTGGGTTCAAATAGAAGTGCAATTCAGCATGGTTTGGAAGAGCATCGTGTTACAGAAGCTTCATTCAGATGGAAAAGGCAGAGTTATTTATATCGGGATATATTTACAGTAAGTTGATGTGCGGTGGTTTGGCTTCAAACCAGTGCTGCAGGAAGCGGATCAGGTTTCAAGGCTGGTTTCAGGGATCAAGCTGATTCCTGCATGAGTTATTCCTGGTTTGATTCCCAGGTGGCCCAGCTTTTAGTGTAAACATGCCCCTTTGTTCTGGAGGGGAAAACGTATCGGTCTTCTACATGCATGAGTTAGATCACAATTGGCTTCTTTACTCAAGCAAATAGTCAAATGTATTCAGTTCATTCTTATAATTAACCTCTAAGGTTTGGCCGCATCACTTTGGTTTCAGTATTCTTGGAGTCTACAATCTATCACCAATGTGGGCAGATGATGATCCATTCTTCTCTCTTTGTTTCCTAAGATACTCTTAAGATACTGACAATCCATGACAAAGCCAGCTGAGCAGTTGGAGCTTTGAATTGGAATGGTATTCAAGCTTTATCAGATTTGGTCAATGATGTGGACATTGCTGGTGAGGACAGTCTATGTCCTTTGCTGAATAAACTTAGAGCTGAATAAACACAGAGCTGAATAAATACGGAGCTGCAGCCTTGGATCTCACATAGAAACATAAAAAATAGGCGCAGGAGCAGGCCATTGGCCATCATAGAGAGTAGCTAATATTTGTTACCCTTGCTGTGGGTCAGACATCACGTATGGACCAGTCTGGGTAAAGATAACACACTTCCTTCCTGAAAGGAATTTCGTAAGTCAGGCGGTTGATTCCGACAATCCAGTGGTTCAAACGTTGCCAATACAGTCGCAGGATTTTTAATTCCAGATTTATTTAGTGAGATGTATTTGAATTCTCCAACTGCCATGGTGGGATGCGAAGATGATGCCTGATCACTTGTGGTCCAGATCCCTTGCTTAATAATCCAGTAACATGACAACAGCAATGCAAGTTAGCTGAAGAGGATAAGAGAAAGTCCGTGTTGAACATAAATTTCACTGGAGATCTGTTTGACGGACTGGTGTATTAATTGGCTGAGTACTTTCCACTGGTTATTATTGCTGTTGGAATTTGCTTATTTTTAATGTTAAATAGGATTCACTTGTTTCTTGTGTCACCCTTGGCTTGTGGATCCAACAGGAAGGTTTGAAGGTGTTATTCCAGGGAGGAGTGTCTCCATTACCAGGGAATAGAGAACAATGATTCTCATTGGACTGTGTGACAACGATCCTAAGTGGATTGGGAGAACGGAATGGGTAGAAGTTTGCTGCAGACAGGGTGAGATTAATAGGTCATAACTTCTCATTGAGAATTACGAGCTAGCGACTGAGGAGGTGCTACCTATGTCCCACCAGATGTTTGAATGATTTCTTGTGGAAGATGAAGAATTTGCAATCAAAGTACATGTTTCTCCACAAGGTGATCTGGGATTTACTTGACATGTAAACCTTTTGTCTCTGATTTTACTCCAGGATTACGCAATACTGAATGGCTGGGTCGTTCGCAGATCCTGAAACGTGGCTCTGTGACATATTACATTGATGGTGCTCATACGATTGGTAGTATAAAGGTGTGTTGGCATAACATGGGGTCTGCCATCTTTATTAGAGCTGCTCAGAGTCTGTATTTGTCAGAATGGTTTGTTGAGTGCCACAAACCCTAACAGCTCCTCACACAGAGGTTTTCTGAGCTGTTAAAGCTTGCTTCTAAGGCATCTTGCTCCAGTGCTATCCATCCACTGCCCCCAATCCCCATAACACTGAGCTCCATCACTCACTTGCTCATGGTGCACACTTGCAAATTAAATCCAGAAACTCCTTCACCAGAGCAGGGGAAAAGCTGCTAAAGTTTGGTTGTGCATTGAGTAGTACAGCACAGGAACGGGCCCTTTGGCCCACAACATACGTGTGGAATATGATGCAAAGATAAGTTAATTTCTGCCTGCACCTGATCCTATATATAAATGTACCTCTCTGAAGGCCTCTTAAATAACACTATCGTATCTGCCTCCACCATCAGGCAACTGAACCATCAAATAAAGAGCGGGTTCTGAGCTTGACCCACGAACTATCTTTAATGAAACTTTACTGGACTTTATCTTGCAGTAAATGTTATTCCCTTTATCATTATCTGTATACTGTGGATGGCTCGATTGCAATCATATATAGTATTTTCGCTGATTGGATAGCACGCAACAAAAAAGCTTTCCACTGTACCTCAGTACACATGACAATAAACTACCAGACTAAACCGCCCCAAGCAGCATGTGCCAGGCACCCACCATTTTGTATAAAGAAAAAAAATTGCCCAGCACATCTCCTTTAAACTATGCCTCCCTCACCTTAAAGCTATGCCCTCCAGCCTATGACTTTCCACCCTGGGAAAAAGGTTCTGACTGTTCACCCTATCTATGCCTCTCATAACTTGACATATTTCTATCAGGTTTTCCACACCCCAGAGAAAACAATCCAGGTCTGTTCAACCTTTCCTTATAGCTAATACTCTCTAATCCAGCCAAACATCTTGGAAAATGTTCCCTGCACCCTCTTCGCAGCCTCCACATTCTCCTTGTAATGTGACAATCAGAACCACACACAAAACCCCCAAATGTGGCACATACACCCACCACCACCATTCAATAAAACGGCTGATCTCTTACGTCAGTAAAGATTAATTACCAACTAAGAAAGGAGAGATGTAGAAATATGGAATGGTGGTTTACAAAAAAAAAATTGCGGGAGTAACTCCGTGGGTCAGCGAGCGTCCCTGGAGAAGATGGATGTGACATTTTGGGTCAGGACCATTTCTTCAGGAAAGAAAGAACCCTGTTTTGAGACGTCCAGCCAGTGCAAATGTCATCTTTGCATTTGCCTTGCAGTATTCTCTTGCAATAAAGGCCACCAGACTCTTTGCTAGCTGTTCCTGCTCATCGGTTGCAGTGAATCATGTAGCAGGATGCCCACATCTCTCTGAATATCAACTCATTTCAATCTCGCATCATTGAAAAATACTCCACTTTAGTTTTTCTTCTACAAAATTGATAACCTTGGATTTGTCCACATTAAAATCCATTTGCCATGTCCGCTAATTAACCTAGCTTGTCAACATTGCTTGCAACTTCTCTGCTGCCCCCGTGCTCCCACAGAGCCTTTGCTGGTTTTGGCAATATTCTCAGCCTTTCAATCTAATGCTGCCCTCAACTGACTTTGTTTGTGACGTCTGGACCACTTTTCCACTTGAGTGTTTATGCTTTGGAGGGATGTTTGCTCCAAGCTATGTATTCGTTCTTCCAAGTGTTAGCTATTGCTTTTTTTTTTCGGTTGATTCTTTTAAGACAATTTTCTAATCTTTTAAAGTCATCTCACACCTTTGTGATGCGCTTTGTATAGGCTTAAGACAATCATTTTGAGCTAAACTAAATTAATTTCAGTGCTTTATGCAACATTATTTTATGTTACAATTAATCTTCTCTGATAGCAACATGATTAAAAACATTGCTTCCTCTTCAATTCCTCCAGAGATGCTGCCTGACCTCCAGCACTTTTTTTTGTAAATTAACATCTGCATTTATTTGTGTCTCCTGCTAATTAATACTTTCTCATTGTAGAAACTAAATGTAAAATAGCCTCAACGCAATGATCTACAAAACCAATCCTTCCATGCCCTTAGGAATTAGCCCAGCACCCCTGCTTCTTGTTCAGAGTCCTGATCTATTTGTAGATTGTTATTGTCCCACTTTTGTTAAATGCGTTGTTTATAAGCGAGTTCGGTATTATAACTGCGCATGCCCAGGGCATGGATCATTCAGCATAAACATTCTCGCCAGCTGAGCTACTGTGTGTGGGTCGCAGCTCTCTAACATACGGGACCTATTCTCACTCACTTTGAAGGAGGTGCCAAATACTCTGGTTATCCTTACTGATCTCACCACCCTGTCCATTTTGTTCTGACTTCCTTTATTTCCCGCCTGCCTGCCTGCTGTCACCACATGCACCCGAACATATAAAACCTTTTACATAGCTGTAGTTATTAATTTTGTGAGTATCTTTTTCCAGCCTATCCCATGAATAAAACCCATTTATCCCAGATGAAGCTTTGAGCCATGTTGTCAACGCTCTGAAATAATTGACCCTGGTGCCAATCTGTTCCTGACTTACCTTGTTGGTTGTAATTTTTAATTGAGACCTTTGCGTTTCCATAGTCCTTCCCCAGAACCTCCACCTTATATGCTGTCCTCATAATCATTTTCCACATGCGCCACAATAACCGGATCTTTATTCCAGTTCCTCTGCTATCCTGAGAAGATCTTAACTTTAGCACCAGGAATGGGACATATGATTCAGGACTCGTGCTTAACTGTGGGGTGGATAGTGGGAGGGGTTTTATTGAGCAGTGTTTTGGAGCGAAGGAGAGTTGGAATGATTTTCAGCAGGGAGGAGAGTCTATACATTGTGGGGAATTGGTGCTCTTTGACGAGAGCGTTCTAACTCCGTTCTTGTTTCAGGCCTGTGTCACGTGGTTTCGTGAGCAATCGTCGAAGGAAGCTAAATCAGTGAAGTAAGTATATGGGAGGGTTATAAGGGTTGCTGACCATTCCTCTCAGCTGAAGTATCCGATACCTGTGTGGCGTTTTCCTGGATTCTGACTTTTTTTTCTGATAGGGGTCCTGTGGTCCGCTTGCTGCTTTTCAACACTACAGGCGAGAGAGATGCTGCTGCGCTCCTCAAGCTGCTTGCGGTAAGCCTTGCTTGATGATTATGGTAGGGGTTCCCAGTGTTGAAGGGCTTGTGTATTTGCTGGTTGTCTTTACAGCAGAGAAGGAATGTGTGTGTCTGTGAGTGGAAAAGTATCCAGATAACACCGGCCGCTAAGCTGGGCCAGTGTGCTGGGCTAAGAACGTCTGCTGCTTGGGCAGGTCCCGTGTCTGTGTTGGGACTGACTCCCAGTGAACTGGTGTCTGCACCACCCACTGGATCCTGTTAAGTGCCAGCAATGCGTGCTGGCACCTTGTGTGACGACTTGAGCTTTGAAGTCGTCACATTCGTGGTGCAGTGTACATGGATGGGGAAGTATTAACCTGGCAAGCATGTTCAAACTGCCCATCCATTCCCTCCCTCATCCATCCAGGAGTCTCATTTCACCTGAGGGTTATGAATCTTTGCAGATCCACAGCTGGGGAATAATTCCAGTCTTGGATGTATTTATGATGAAGATCAATAGATATTGGATATCCAGGGTTGTGAGGATTGGGCATGGGAATAAAATTAAACCGGCGGCTTGCGTCTAGTTTAATTGCGGCACCTCCTGCATTGTGTGGGTGACTGACCACTGCCAATCTCTCCCAAGGCCACGGACCCCCAGTTAAGGGGCCCTACTACCATAGATCAGCAGATGCATTGAGCTGAATGCTGGGGCTGGGAGAAAATGATACGTCTTGCACTCCTCCGGTTTCTCAAGTTCTTGTCTGGGTGGGACCTCTTCTTTCTCTCCCCCAAAACACCCTCTTCTGTTCCTTACTGTCTTTGTTGAGGCAGCGCTGGGAGTTAATTTGCCTCCTGAAATCCAGTCCGATCGCATTCAGTCAGGTTTTTGCCTTGGTGCTGGCTTATATCAATTGTGGCTGAGAAAATCGGCTTTAGAAATATGCCAGTAGGTGCTGCCGATGATAAAAAGGTTATTGGGTACCAAGCGGAAATGTAACCAGTCCAAACAGACAGGGTTACTTCAAGCACAGGATAGAAACTAGATCTGGCAAGTGATTTGTCCGTTGACTCCCCACGTTCTAAGTCAACACGAGTCAGGAGTGTGATGAGATGTTTCCACTGCCTGCATGAGTGCAGCTCCTGTAATCTTGGCACCTTGGCATCCACCATCCTGCCAAAGCAATCCCACCAGGTTGGCACCCGTCCTCATCCCCAAATATTTTCATCCTCCACTGGTACAGCGAGGCTGTGGTGTTTGCCACCTTCAAAATATATTGCAGGTGGGCCCAAGTGCACTCTTGACTGTACCTCGTGTTAATTTTACTTTGCAGTGTGTTCTCATTCCTCCTCCATTGCTGAATATAATTCCTGGGACTCGCTATCCGACAGCATTGTGAGATCACTCTCACCACCCAGACCACTCAAGAAGGTGACATCGCCATCTTCTCAGTGTTAGAGAGGAGTTTACTGGTTGAGGACATGGCTGGGATTCAGCCTCCCATTGTTTATCCTTGCTGATTGTACTGATCCAGGAATGAACAAAAATAAACTCTTCACTGTGTTTCTATGATGGACATTTCTATGGATAAGTTTTACAGACTGTCAATCCTTCACAACATTATCTGTGTTCAGCTGTGTTTTAAGATGGTGTGCCTGAGATTGATCATTATAGTAGTGTAAATAGTAAACTTCTGCAAATTGCTGTGTATGTCCTGCATTTACCAATAAGCTGATGGGATGTGGTTTAAATTTTGAATGTACGTTTATATAGCACCTTTCGGTAGCAAAGTATCTTTTGGTAGCTGACAGAGTGCCAATTAACAACCCAGATATATTACAGCAGATACCACGCTTGGTTGGATGTGTAGGTTTAAAGTGGTATCTTAAAGAAGGAAAAGACTGAAGGATCTACGTGAATTGCAGAGTCAGGGGTTTGGCAGTAAAAGGCAAGACCACCACTGGTAAAGTAAATAAATGTGGGGATGAGCGAAAGGATAGGATCAGCATCATTAATTACCAGACCAGCATCAACCTTGAGTCAGCTGCAGTAACCCTCCTCTGGGTTGTCGGTCCTTCGGTGAAGGTGAATGCTAAATATGAACCATTTCTGCTGTAGCTTCCTGAACAAATATCTTGCAGCTCTGAATCTTTTTTGGCTGCTGGGTTGACAAAACAATTCTTTAACCTTCTGAGTAACATTGAACTACTCCAGTGACGTTTACAATAAAGGGAGAGGGGAATAAATGGTTTTTCTGCCAAAGTGTGTAAGCTACAGATAATAATGTGATATTACTTTTGTTGGAAAGAGAATCTTTAAGTGAATGTCACAAGTTAGCTTCCTAAAGTAACACACATTTGATGTAATCATTGCCCCTATGGCATTGTCAAATTGCTGATTTTGGGAGTTGCAACAACGACCATGACTGTTCAATGATTAGATATGGGAGTTGGTTGTAAGGAAAGTCCCTCTTTTATCTAGGGTTGGTGCTTGGCACAGGCAGACGAAAGTAGGGAAAGGAAATGTTTACTGTCCAAAAAATAATCTGATTTGCGGTTTCTTTCAGCCATGTCAATTTGATTTTGCTGTTTTCTGCCCCAACCTCTTGGATGTAGCTCAGAAGAATCCGAATCCTGGTAAGTCCACTGTTCATAAGCAGTTTCCTTGTAGTAGTATGACCCTGTCCCACTTACACAACTTTTTCGGCGACTGCCGGCACCTGTCATAGGTCGTTGCAGGTCGCTGAATTTTCAACATGTTGAAAATTCAGCAGCAACCAGAAAGACGCTATGACTGTTTGGGTGACTGAGGAGACTACTAACAACCATAGAGGCGGCACCCTGGCGGCATGTCGCGGGGTGAAGCCTGTATGGTCGTGATTAGTCGCCCAAAGAGTCATACCTTGTTCTGGTCGCCGCTGGATTTTCAACATGTTGAAATATTTCAGCGACCTGCTGCGACTGACTAGTGCCGGTAAGTTGCCGAAAAAATCGCGTAAGTGGGACAGGCACATTAGACTAGAAACTGGAACTCTTATTGGCTCCTTGACACGCTAAGTTGGTGAATATTTCTGAGGTTGTGTTTGAGTTACGTGGGTGAACATTGTAAAGTATCGTCTAGTATCGGAAATGTTCGTGTGTGGTGGGATGTGAGTTAGTCTGATGTGGCGGCACATGGAGGCAGTTCACCGTGCCCTTGAAACAGTTGGCACACAACGTAGCTGGAAACTTCACATTTATGGATATCAGATCTATGAAAGGAGCCTGCCTCACGATCAGTATCATGGGAAGTATAAAAATAGGTGTTGCATTCACTGAATTGGAAAATACTTGATGTGCCAATGGAATCTAAGCAGTGTGTTCAGCATTACTGGCTGGTTTCAAATATTGAAAAGCAAAATGTTTCTAATGGTGAATATTACGTGGCAGCTGTTCAGCTGCTGTGGCTCATTTTGAACCACTATTAGCCGAGGGCCAGAGAGGGCTGGGGGTTGATGTGCCATCGGTAAAGGTCATTTCATTCTGGATTCGAATGATGGAAAGATTACTGAGGGAAGGCTATCTGACACAATGATGCTGAGATGCTAAGAATATAGCTTGTGTTTATGAGCTTGGCAGACTAATTTTTAAATCTTCATGTAAATTTCTAATAATGGGTGCAATCTATTGATTTGGTAGTGTTGAGCCAGTTGGTAGTGTGGGTTACCGTAAGAGTAGCTTAAGACTGAATTTGTGTAACTTCTTGCAGATGCTATTTTTGGGAGAAAGATTGTGTTCTCTTCTCGAATCTCAAGTGGATGGCTCAAGTTCCTACCAGCTTATGTTTAAGCGACCTAAATCTAATTACGTTCTCGTTCCCCATTGCTGTTGGTGGAATCCTGAGCCTGCCCTCTTCTTCCAGTGACATTTTGATGAATTATTTCCAAGCTTGGCATCCTTCATAAGAATGTGCAGGATAGTTTTTCAAGGTCTGGATTTGATACACACAATTTTGTAATGTTGCAGATCAGAAAAATTACACTGTGTCTTTGGAGAATATGCTGAGCCGGTGCCTTGAGAATCATCACGCTTGGTGCAAGCTGACAGAGGTGAAGCGGGACAACTTGTGGGGCTCATTCGGAAGTGCTCTGGAGAGCCCAGCCGTGTTGGTCAAGAATAGTGACTTCGATGGGGGAGCGTTGCTGATGAATGAACTGCAATGTGAGCTGATGACAGCCCGTGCACTTGTCTTCCCCTGCATCAACAAGGGCTTGCTGTGGGCGACCCAAGGTCGCGACCCTGGCCTCCAGCCTGCCTTGGCTACCCCCCTTCACATCGCGGGGCCGATAGCACTGAAGGAAGCTTCCACCGTACAGATCCTGATCACGGGCAGCCTCCACCTGGTGGGTGGGTGCCTGAAACTTCTGGACCAGTCTTTGTCTCAATAAACGCCAATTGTGCGTGTGTGTGCGAGTCAGACACGGCTTCACAACCCTCTGAGGAGGATGGGTGGACGGTTTCCAGGTCCAATGTGATATTGATTGTACTTGACTATATTCAAGTGCGATAATTTGAAATGTGAAGGGACAGCATTAACGGAGTCCGGTAGAATCTGCGATGAACTCGTGCTTTCATTCAGCCCAAAGTAGATGTGTGATTGGATCTTGGCATTTTATTTTTCTGGCATGATTAGTGTGTGAAATGAACATCCAGTTTTCAAGCCTAATAATATGTACAGTTTAAAAAAAAAATTTGCACATGCATTATTTATTAAAAGAGAGTTAATTGTCATGGTTGTTACGAATAAGGCGGAGAGCCAGGGATTGTGATCTGGGTAGTGTCACTTTGAAACGTTGGCTGATAGTGCTTGTATGGCAATGGCTGAGTTTTCTCAATCGCTTCCTTCCAGGCACTGCTAGCTCAAGATGGAGGGGGGGGGGGGGTGGATGTTTCAATGCACTTTGTGGCTCTTTTTTATCAGATTTTATTTTGAAGCCATCCAAAAGATGGCATTGCAAATTATCATAACGTGAAAGAAACAACCCACATCACCAACAATGTCTGTGAACGGTGAACTCGCAGCGGAGCAGCCCAATGCATTTCAAAGTGAAGTGAGACTGGTTTCGCTGTTGGATAACTGTAACAAACAAAGCAGGATGGGTTTAACTACACAACACCCCTCAGTGCAACCAACAGTGGAAAGCTGTGTCAGTGGGATTTCACCATGTCAGGCCTGGAACCGGGCAGGTGGATGGCCTGTCGACACTGCTACTCCATGTCATTGACGATGCTCGGTCAGAGTTGGTGAAGTCTAGGGACGTTCTAAATCAATCCTTTTTATCTGTGTAAATGTCAACAGAATCAACATCTGCAATAATTTAAAACGCATTGGATCCAGCTCCTCTGTTCCAGAGTTCTGAGAACTTACTCCAAGAACTTTCTGGAATGTTGTGCTGTGGAGAGATCATGTGCCTTATACCATATGCAAACTAACATGTTAATAAATATACATTTCTTTCACTGTTATGTGTTCATATTCAGGTTATAATGATGAATTGCAATGTGCCAAATAAGGCTCGATACCGTTCCATTTGTGATTCCACTGTGTGGTATATTTGAATCTCAGCAGTGCCGTAGAGGGTGAAAGAGAATTTTAAATCAGGATTGCAGGGGATATCAAAGGAGGAGCTCTACATCATTTAGTACATCATCTACTCTGAGCAGTTGCTGCTGGTTTCAGTAATTACCACCGTCTATAAGCATTGTAGCACAATCTGTAAACGTGTTTTAGTGCAGAGAGTAAAATGCACATAGTTAAATAAGATAATTTAACTTGAAGAATTAAGTTGCAAAGTGCTGCATTAATCAGCAGGTCAGGCAGCATCCCTCAGACCAGTCGAGTTACTCTAACACTTTGTGTCTTTTTTGTAAGCCAGCACCTGCAGTTCCTTGTTTCTACATCTTGAGGAACAAAGTGCTTGTTCCTGATTCCAATTCAGTGGCTCTAAGGCCATGATGTAACTAGTACTGTGCGTCAGTCTACAACGATCCCTTCTGTTGACTGGCCTTAGCATTGCCAACTGATGATTCCTTTGGTTCCATTATGCCGTCTTATGTTCCTGATCCAGAAGATATTCCCAGAGGCAATACGGTCAGGTGTTGTAACGTTCCCTTTGAACACAGTGAATGGATGCAGAGTGCTGACCATGTTTCAGTTTGTGTTCATTCCCATTGCATTGCCACTCGTGGAGTTCACCAAGTGCAGGCCTCCAGCAGCTCAGAGACAAGCCGAAAGCCTTGCTTTTCACATTGCAGGTGCTAACTTCTTTGTCTTGAGTATGGGCGTGCACAGCCTAAAGTTGTAGGTCAACTTGTTCTATTTGTTTGTGCACGTCAGTTGATTGCATTAGTCGAAACAGGGTGGATCACGTAAAGGTTGCAATCTTCCACCCCAGGAGCTAACTGTAAAGTAGCTGTGATAGCAGGTTCCAAGATGTTCTGAAATTTCAGACTGGTGACACGAATAAGATGATCTGTGAATCCAGGAAAAGATGAGCATTCAAATGGTCTGTTTTTGATTTTAAAAATTCTGTTTTTGAAAAAATGTCTGGAACTGCGTGCAATTGGCAGTTGAAGAGGAATGTTCGTTCTGAAAATAGCCAGCTGTAATACATGGATCTAAATGTTGACAGTAAAAACAGGAAACTATTTAAGGGTAGATTTCAAACTTTAATTGTGAAGTGGAAGTTCAATAAATCACTAAAGTTAAATGGGTCAAGTCAGCTGTGTTAGGGAGAATACATTTTAAATTCAAGCTTGTGTTCCTGGTCTACAATAATGCCCCATGGAATATTAACATGAAATATGTGCCATCCACAATGGGCATGGAGTTCCAGCTGCTTTGTATGTAGGGATCCATTGACAGAATAATTGGGTTCATTTTTTGACTCATGACAGCATTTTTTGGTTTATTTAATTTTATGGTGCACCCATCTCTAAACCTAACGTAGTTGTTGATCTGTGTTGGAGAGTAATTAACTGATAATTATCATAGGTGACCAAAATAAAAGCTCAGGTTATCGGAATAACAAGACCTCCCTCATGTTTTTGTGTCAAGGTTATTTTCTTGATTTGTTGCTTTACGTCATTAAACTTGCTATTGAGTGGGTCTTTGAGTGGGCTGCTGCCTTTGAAGGTACATGTCCATGATGGGAATAGAGTAACCACTAAAGAGGACTCTAATCTGTGGGAGAGGCTGAGGAACAGCTGGGAAGGAGAAATTGTTCAAAGTGCCATAATTCTTATTAAAGAATGTCTTTTCGAGACAGCTGTGCTTTTCATGCAAGGATCATGCAGGGAGTATTGACTGCATTGTTTCCTGTTTCTTGAATGCACAACTTTTAATATGAAAATAATCACAAATTAATTTGTCTTAAGACATTGCATTTTTGTCTTATTAAAGTTTTTATTAAAAGATGCGCCACATAAGTTAACATTTAATGCATTGTCAGGTTGAGGCCGTCAAATGTTGTTTCTGTATAAATGGTTTTAGTGATTTAGAAATGCTCATGTTGATGAAGGAAATAATTCCTATGTCTTGTGTTTTGATTTTGCTGTAAATTTTAGTTTGACTGCAATATTTAAAGTAAAATCATTAAAGATCTGACCTTTTTTCTAGTTTGGTTTATGCAAATCAGTTCAAATAAATTAGAATTGTATCCGCTCTCCCATTTAATGTCACAGCTGATCTGGTGTAATCTCTGCTCTAAACTGCCACCTACCTCCACTATTCTTTCATACCCTTGCCTATGGAGATTCTATCCACGTCAACCTTCAACGCTGGTGAGGCCGCACAGAGTATTGTCTTCAGTTTTGGTCACTATACAACATGAAAGATAATAATAATAATGCATTTTATTTATGGGCACTTTTCAGAACACGCAAGGACATCTTACAGTTAAAACAAGCAAATTACAAATATATAAATAAAATGAAAAAACAACATATCCATGAATTTGACAGAAAGTGGAGTTACGTGGGATAGGCCAGCCTGAATAGGTGAGTTTTGAGTGAGGTTTTAAAGGTGGGGAGAGACTCTATGGTATGGATGGATAGTGGGAGAGAGTTCCAGAGGTGAGGGGCAGAACGGCTGAAGGCTCTGAACCCCATCGTGGACAGGCGGGCAGATGGAGTGGAGAGCAGGGAAGAAGAGGATCGGAGAGTTTGGGATGGAGTGTAAGGCTGGAGGAGTACAGAGAGTTATGGAGGAGCAATATTGTGGAGGGCTTTGAAAGTGAGGAGGAGAATCTTAAAATCAATGCGATATTGGACAGGGAGCCAGTGCAGTTGTTTGAGGATGGGAGTGATGTGTTCGGTGTATGGGGTTCTGGTGATAATGCGGGAGCTGAGTTCTGGACCAATTGGAGTTTATGGATGGACTTGTGGGTTAAACCAGAGAGGAGAGAGTTACAATAATCAATACGGGAGGTGACGAGGGCGTGGATGAGAGTAACAGTGCTGTTATGTGTGAGTGATGGACGAAGACGGTGGATAGTGCGTCGGTGGAAGTAACCCGACCGAGTGAGATTATTGATGTGTTTTTCAAAAAAAGTGCTATCAAGGATGACACCCAGACTCTTGACCTGAGGGGAAGAGGGACTATAGAATTGTCAATAGTGAGTGAGAAATTGGGACATTTAGATAGGTTGGATTTGGAGCCAACAAGGAGATTTTCTATTTTGTCACTGTTGAGTTTGAGGAAGTTGTGAACAAACCAGGTTTTAATTTCCACTAAGCAGTCAGACAGGGAAGAGGGAGGAAGCTTGGAAGTGGGTTTGGTGGACGGGTAGAGCTGGGTGTCATTCGCGTAGCAGTGAATTTGAATGTCGTATTTCCTGAAAATAAAACCAAGGGGAAGTAAATAAATTATAAAAAGGAGGGGCTCTAGGACTGAGCCCTGGGGAACACCACTGGTGACGGGAAGGTTGTGATTGGACATTTTGAAGTTGTACAAACTGAGTGCGGCCGGAGAGGTATGATGTAACCCAGGTGAGTGATGTGTTGATGATACCAATGGAGGAGGATGTTGTGAGAGATGGTGTCGAAGGCAGCAGTCAAATCAAGGAGGATGAGTATGGTGAGAAAACCGGAGTCGGCAGCCATCAGCAGGTCGTTAGTGACTTTGACTAATGCTGTCTCTGTGCTATGGAGAGGGCGAAAACCAGATTGAAATTGTTCATAGAGGCTATTGCTGATGAGATGATTATGAACCTGTGCAGCAACTGTTTTTTCTAGTATTTTAGAGATAAATGGCAAATTGGAGATTGGTCAGAAATGATTTAGATTGTTGGGATTGGCACCGGGTTTCTTAAGTACTGAAATTATTCCAGCGGTTTTGAGTGAGGAAGGAAGATGAGCAGAAATAAGGGAGGAGTGGATGATGTTAGTTACGAAAGAGGAGAGGGAAGGTAGACAGGTTTTGACTAAGTGGGTGGGGAGGGGGTCGAGCTGGCAGGTGGATGATTTGGATTTTCGGATGAGATCAGATATTTCAGTAACAGTTGGGAGTTGAAAACTAGATAATAAAGAAAAGGGACAGAGGAAGGTGGATGGAGTGCACTATTATCGGTATTAGATAAAGAGGGGAGCTGTTGGTAAATGTTTTCAATTTTGATTTTGTAAAACGACATAACAATATTTCATTGGGAAGTTGAGTACAAGTGGGGTGGAAGAGTATCAGGTGGTCGTGAGATCATGTTAATCGTGGAAAACAGGGCTCGAGTGTTCCCTTTGCCAGATGAAATTAAATTAGCATTGTGTATGGATTTAACTGTGTAGAGGGCTTCCTTATAGTGCAGTATGTGGTTGTCATTCACATCCTTGTGAACAAAAGTCTGTTTTTTTTGTAGAGACGTTCCAGGCGAAGTCCTTTTATTTTTAGCTGGCGTAAGCCGGGTGTGTACCAGGGGGCAGAGTGAGTAAAAGAAACAGTCTGGGTTTTCAGAGGAGCGAGAGTGTCCAGAAGATTGTGAAGTCCATCATTGTAATGTGAAACCAGACCATCAGTGTTGACTAATTTATCTATCGAGGAGATTGTTAATTCCAACAGAGAGAGCAGGTAGATCAATATTCTTGATGTTACGAAATGAGATGGAGCGAGACTGATTTGTTTTGGGTGGTGGTAAGTTGACATTAAAATAAATTAGGTTATGATCAGAGATGGGCAGATCAGATGCAGTACAGTTAAAAGGAGTTAAACCAGAGCAGCAGATGAGGTCCAGGATGTGACCTTTGTTGTGTCAATATGTTGCTGTAATCCAAAACTGTCTAGAGTTGAAGAAAAGTCCCCTGTAAGAGTGTTGCTAATATTGTCCATGTGAATATTAAGATCACCCAGTATTATGACATTTGGGGACATGGAGTAAATGGATGTTAAAAAGGAAGAAAAATCATTAAAAAATTATTATTGGGCTTGGTTGGGCGATAGATAGTGGCTAAAACAGTAGGGACGGGTCCACTGATTTGTAGGATTATGGATTCGAATGAGTTGTGGGCAGGGACAGTGACAGGAGACACTGTCCACTTGTCATTGTAGAGCATTGCGACACTGCCCCCTCAGCCTGCGGCGCGTGATTGACAGGCATAAGCAAACCCAGGTGGGATAGCCTCGTTGAGCTGTGTGTAGTCATTCTGACGCTGCCAGGTTTCAGTTGGGCACAAGAAGTCGAATTTGTTGTCCTGTAAAAGATCGTAGACCAGGGGACCCTTGTTGGTGAGTGAGCAGATGTTGAACAGCCCGACGGAGACACCAGTGTTCCCGAGATTAGCGCTAGGCAACCTGGCTAGATTAGTTAGAACATTGTGGTCAACAGCACAGTGGTGCTTTCTTGGGGGACGAGGTGACGATGACCAGAAGGATCCTGGCTTTGTGTCATCAGTGTTGAATCTCCGTGCGGAGCCATGGTGGATATATTTCCGACGATAATGACGAGCCAGATCCTGGTGAAGATGTAACACCGGGGGTGGGTTGGACAGGTGGGGTCGCAGCTGGAGAAGTTCATCCACCGAGTATTGGAGAATCGGTGTAACAGGATTGGATGGATGAGAGAGTGATCCAGACATGCACAGTCCATAAAAACAAGCTGTTAATCCTCATTGTGGCCAACGATTAATCCAAACGCCGGCAGCCGGAAACAGGAGCGGCATGTAGTGGAGGTGAGATCATGGGCTCCAACAACCAAAAGACGAACGTAATAACAGTCAATATCTGCAGGATATTCCATTAAAGTCATCAGACAAGTTGCTCAAGTGTGTTGACAGATAGATTCCCTGCTCAAGTTGCGATAAGAAGTAGTAAGGACAGCAATAATACATAATTCGGAGAGAGAGCAGCGGCAGCTAGTCGCTCCAGCGTTAACTCTCACGTCCGGCAGATGGAAAGATGCCATTAAGCTGGAATCTCATTGCAATCCTGATGTTGGGGTGTAAGAGTATTGCTTTCTTCTTACCTAAGAAATATTAAGTGGCTGGCCAAGTTGAGTTTCTGCCCATGCTGAACCACTTCTTCCCCTGTCCCACCCTTCTTTTGCAATGTTGTTAGTGGGCATCTTTGTGACTGTAGGGAGTATTGATATCAAGAATAGGTGATTGGATTCTTGTTGGGAAAAATCGTCTGGCAATATTTGGACAATAAATCAAGGGTACACAAGGGCCAAAGGACTTCAGCCTTGTGTTCAATCGCTACAATTGGTTTATAGCTAGTAGATGACTAATACTAAACTGTTTTCAGTATGGATTGTTAGTTTAATTGGTACCTTTACTGTACCTAGGTACAGTGAAATTCATTTTGCAACCAGTCGGTGACAGTCTTGCTATACATTAGGCAAAATCAGTAATTGATTATGTGTTGGTAATCCCATGTAATGTTTATACTGTACTTCACAACCTCTCTGGAAGCTACATTATCCTGGAATAGTAAATCATTCATGTCCTGTCCATGACTTTACAAATGCAAGGACTGGCTGACTTCAGTTGATGACTGAAATTGTAACCAGTAACAAAAAGTATAGGGCAATCCTATTTAATTGCCAATTTGTTTAATTTTATAAATATCTCCTGGATTAGACGTAGTCACAAAAATGATTTTGAGCCAAGATTTTTTTATTCTTTTAACAAACTGCCTGAGAAATTATGTTTATTATGAAGACACTGGCACAGATCGGTTCGCTCCACTTTTGTCCATATTAGTCAGCTGTCAGCTCTCTGGAAGAGTGCAGAACTAGTTCACTTAGTCCATGCCAGTGGCGTCATCACCTTCACTCCAAAATAACTCAATCCTGAGAACTTGGTTTGGTAAATGGCAAAAACAAATTGATATTTTTCAATTAAAAATACTTGTTAATCTAAATCATTATATCGACGTAACATGCTGAGTGTCAGAATTTCAGGACACCCTTGCGAAAGGAACATATTGAGCTGTATTCTGCCACTGAATTTCCTCATGGAGTCAGTACTGGAGTAGAATATTGCTCACAACCATAATTCTGGAGAGCCTGTTCTTGGATTCAGCGCTTGATCCACAAGCCCTTCCATTTAATGGGAATTGCTGGGCAGCATCAAAGACGGTAAGAAAGCTGCATTCTGCTTTAAATTATTTGTTCTTTACTTAATTTGTTTAAGTTAATTATTTCATTTGAATACATTTAGCTGTTTCTGAAATCAGGGATATTCAGAAACATTGTATGAACTTGGCATCTGGCAAACTGGAAGTCAATTGCAGTCAAACCATTCCAGAGAAGTTGCAGCAGGACATGTTCTGGCTTGTCCATTTAATGGTTCAAGACCTTGCCCCCTCTCATGATCTTGCTGCTCAATCTGGGACCCTCAGGCTAAGTCAGATCAGCTTTCCAGATTTTGTTAAATGCAGGTAGTAAAGGAAGTGAGTGAATGGAGAATGTGTGATGGGACAACCAGTTAACTCTGGGCCTTCATATCATCCCCTTCCAACATCGCTGAAATTAAGAGGTGAAAGGATTCTACATTTAATCTAGGAGGTTTCATTTATTTAAGACATTTGGACTGGTACATGGGTAGGAAAGGTTTGGAGGACAATGGACCAATTGCAGGCAAATGGGATGAGCCTAGATGGAAACCCCACACTCAGTAATTGCATTTGTAGAGGATGATTTCATGTTCTTAAGCTTTGGAAGTAGAATTGGCCCATTCAGCCTATCAAGTCTATTTCACCATCAATCATAGCTGATCTATCTTTCCCTCTCCTGCCTTCTCCCCATAATCCCAGACACCAAGCGTATTGTAGGAATTTTGGGCACTATATCTGAGGAAGGATATGCTGACTCTGGATAGGGTCCAGAGGAGTTTTACAAGAATGATCCCAGGAATGAGTAGGTTAACATAATGAGCATTTGATGGCACTGGACCTGTACCCGCTGGTGTTTAGAAGAATGAGGGGGGACCTCATTGAAATGTACAGAATAGTGAAAGGCTGGGAGCAAGTGGATGTAGAGAGGATGTTTCCACTAGTGGGAGAGATTCGGACGAGGGGTCATGGCCTCAGAATTAAAGGACTTTTAGGAAGGAGATGAGGAATTTATTTTGTCAGAGGGTGGTGAATCTGTGGATTTCTTTGCCAAAGAAGGCTGTGGAGGCCAAGTCTGGATATATTTAAGGCAGAGATAGGTAGATTCTTGGTTAGTACAGGTATCAGAGGTTACGGGGCAGGGGAACGGGTTAGGAGGGGGAGATAGATCGGCCATGATTGAATGGCGGAGTAGACTTGAAGAGCCAAATAGCCTCATTCTGCTCCGATCACTTACAATATGATCTTTGTACATCCAGTAGCCTAAATAGGAGTTTGAAAGACAAAAATGTATTCACTCCTTCGCCTGGTGGAACTCGTCCACTCCCTCAACTACTCCTCGTTTGACTCCTCTCATGTTAAAGGTGTAGCCATAGGCATCTTGCATACATTTTTGATGGTTATGTCGAACAGTCCTAGTTACAACGTGAACAGACACCATACCCCAACTTGTTCTCCACTACATCGGGGCTGCCTTCTGCACCTGTGCAGAATTCATTGATTTCATTAACTTTTCCACTAACTTTCACCCTACCCTCAAATTCACTTGGACTATCACTGACACCTCTCTCACCTTTCTTAATCTGACTACATTGTAATTCACACTTCTATTCTTAACTCGCACCTTTTGTCTTTTCATTTCAGGCCTTTGTCCAACCATCTGCCTATCAAACCCCCTCACCATATCCACCTATAATTCACAAGGTCTTGTCCTGCTCCTCCCCACCTACTTTCCAGTTCTCTTCTCACCCAACTCCTCCCACACATACACAATCAGTCTGATGAAGGGTCCTGATCCAGAGATGCTGCCTGACCCACCAAGTTATTCCAGTGTTTTCTGTAACCGTTCCTTGTTTCTTCATTTTTTGTGCATTGCTTTCATTTATTTATGGAATTAATATTTAAACTACTCATGATTTGACTGATTTTATCCATCGGTTTCACACTACTCACAGTTTATCCATTCACACTAGTTTGGATGGGACATCTTGGTCGGCATGGATGTGTTGGGTCAAAGAGCCTGTTTTCTAGCTGTATAACTCTATGACTCATGAAAGATGACAAACTCACTCGGATCCAAATCCTCCTTGAGTTTTGGAGTACTTTAATGAGAGTATTTGGTCCTGTGTAAACTTTTCATTCAATGTACTTTACAACATTTTAAAAGGCTTTACATGATTTCATTTTGGTCTACATAATTCTAAGTTCAATTTCAGTATAGTTAAAACAAACATTACACAGAGTAATAATATATATATCTCTTGTATAAGACTGATACAGGTCAATAATTTCCAGTCTTCTTCGAAGACATTTGAATCACTTATTACTGCAGAAAATACATAGGATAAGAGTTTTCATAAACAGTTTACATGAACAATATATTTAGGATTGTCCACCAGCTCTATTTTCAATTAATATGGAGATCGTATAGCTCTTTAATTTTTAATCAATTTCTGATATCAAATTATTATTGAAAAAGAAAGCTTCAGAGACTGAGATAAATGTTATATAATTTTGAAATTAAAAAATGGACAATTTTCTCTTTGGATGTGAAGAAAATAGTCAAACATTTCTGGTGGTAAATGTAATTCTGTCCCTTCTCTGCGGTATCGAGTAGATAGCATGACAATAGCCACATTGCACACAAAAAGAATGCAGTTATTTCTTTTTAAGTATACATATGGCCATTATATATACTTGGTATAATTATGGGGGATTATCTGAAGTTGTTTTGTATTTGTTGTAATTGTGAAAATATAACTTGCACTTCGAAGAAATACAAGTATCACCAAACATTTTGTTTTGAAATTATATAGATGTAGAAATGTATAGATACCATAGAAAATGCTTAAATTGTATGATTTTCCAACCCGATGTAAAGTCAAGCATTCTAAAATAAAGGGAGAGAACACACACATAAGACTGCAAAAATCGGAGAAATTCTGAGCCATCTGCTTCCTGGAATGTGTTTTGGATATAGGAAACTAAAGATAGACACAAAGAACTGGAATACCTCAGCGGGACGGGCAGCATATCTGGAGAGAAGGAATGAGGTTTTGGGTTGATGTTTGTTCTCTTACAGCACAGGAGATATGATATAGAGATTTGTTATGGGAGACCAGGAGATATTTTAACTTTTAGGGAAACCAAAACTAGGAACTGCTAAAAATGAAGTAAATTAATAAATCCAGTGGAGAATTCAGAATAAACGTCTTAACCCTAAGAGTAGTGAAACAAACTCTCAGGCGAGTTTATGGGAGATCTAAATAAGCACAAGGAGGAGAAATAAATGGAAGAATATGCCAACCTGTTTAGATGGAGAAAAATGCTGGAGAAACTCAGCGGATGAGGCAGCATCTATGGAGTGAAGGAAATAGGTAACGTTTTGGGTTAAAACGTCACCTATTCCTTCGCTCCATAGATGCTGCCTCACCCGCTGAGTTTCTCCAGCATTTTTGTCTAGCTTCAATTTTTCCAGCATCTGCAGTTCTTTCTTAAACAAAGTTTAGATGGAGAGTTGGGTGCAGGTTATTTGGAGTTTAAACGCCAGCATAAACCTGTTGGACCAAATGAGCTGCATCTGTCCTATAAATTTGATGTAAATTATTATGCCACTGGTTACTTCTAGAGAAGGTAGGCATTTATATGCTTCTCAGTTCATATTTTTCAACATTTTTATGTAGTCTATATGAGTTATATCTCATCTGCTTTCAATATATATTTTAATGTTAGTTCCTACCCCCACTGCTGACACTGGCTTGCAATGTTTCCCACATTTGATGCTGTCTATTTAAGGTCTTTAAATGGTATGGTAAGGAAAATACATGTCAATACTGTTTTTGAATGCTGGGTTGTATGTAAAAAGCTGGTAAACTGGGGAATCGTGTTGACATATAAACAATCTTATTTTCAAAGTAAGGAAATGCCAGTCAATAGCTCAGTTTAAAATGGAAAAGGACCAACAAAAAGCTCTTGACAAACTTGTGAATAACTGAATAGTTCAAGGATAAACCAAGTATGTTTTGTATATATATTTGCTGCTGATGTTGATGCTAATTTTGTGAATTATAAACAGGTAGTATAAAAATATCTGGTGACAATGCTAAATGTTGTCAGCTCTGTAGATTGCTGTTGTACAAATCTCAAAATGTTTGAGTTATCTAAAATTTTACCAAAAAAGTTACTAACTGAAAGCACAATAGCAGTATTTCACAAGCTGTACCTCGATCATTCCTGCATTCTTTGTTAGATTCTCCATCACTGCTTTAAGTTTCCAGCAGAATTAAATTCTTAATATTTTTTAACCACTCAATGCTTCACCCACAGCAGTAATTACAGCAAAACAATCTTCTCTCTGACCCTTTAGTCCACTGCAAAGTGTTGAGTTGATACAAACTAGGAGAAAGCTTTTGGAACAAACTTTCAGCAGGCCACCAAAGCAAAAGCTTGTGTATCACAGCCAGTGGAGAATGCAGTGTAACAATGACCAAAAGTTTGTCAAAGTGATCGCAATGAAAACCGTTTTAACTTCTATTTATGTCATGCTATTAGGCGCTGTAGTTAAATTACTATCTGTACAATACATTTGTCTGTTGTCTTAACTGTGAGATTTTACAAAAAGTTAAGATTGTTTCAAAGGACAGGAAATCTTGCATTATTAATGTGCAAATGCCAGGATTTCATTTTGAAAAAATACTTTAAATGTTCAAGGAATTCTCAAATGTTCTGTTGAATGTCACATCCTCTGGAAAATCTCTCTTCTCTTCAGAAGTGTAGCAAAAGTTATGCAAATTTATATGAGTAGATTCTTGATTATTCAGGGAATCAAAAGAGAGCATTAGTGCCAGAAATGCTACAGTGTGGTAAATTAGCATCCGTGGTCGTATTGAATGCGTTTTGAGTCTATCTTCACACATATTTAAAAAAATGGGTTCTTATCACCTCAAATTTTGCTAATTTCACTTGGTTAATATTAGTCAACTTTTCTTTCTATCTCCAGTAGTGGACTTACGTGCTATTCCCCATTACCCATAACAGGACATGGATACAATTTCTGCCTCCAACCTTTCATAATACAATGTACAGGTTTATATGCTGTACAAGATTTAATTGTTATTTTTGTTCATCAAAATCTTGCATGTGTTCTATACCATAAATTATCCTTATTCCTGTTTTTTTTTAATTTGAATGACACAAGCAGAAATTTTCTCTAAGGTGATAAGATTGGTGTTATTTCAGTGCAAATAACTACAATTGTTGTAATTTAACTTTATCAAATTTGATAATTTCTAAACATGTTAATGTATTACCAGTAATCAAAAAAAATATTGATTTCATTCTGTCAATAACAACTTGATTAGCATCATCAACAAAATAAAACATGTCAAAGGTGCAACAAGAAAGTAATGAGACATGATGGTGCTGAGCCAGAGACCAGTAGGTATTAAGTGTGTTTGTACTGAAGGGAGATGAGAGAAGGGATAACAGAAAACAGAAATTGGGCTGCCGGTAAAGAAGGCTTACAACGGGGCAAAAAGTCCACACAGCCCAACAGTGGAGCCGAGCGAAGTTCTCAGAGGAAGGGAACGGCAGCAAAGATTGGCAAGTACAAGTCCACTGATGGATTTAAACATTGGGTCAAGGATTACTAAGGCAGGAGCCAAACATCACATGGATGATGGTAAATAGATCTTGGGTTCTCCTACATTTTGTACAATTTTGAAAGAGATTGTCTCTTCCCATTTACCTTTCCTATTTAAACAAAAACTAATGTTGGTTTAAGTTCTGGTTTTCTACATTGACTAATATAATAACCTGCAGAGTATCGATTGTAATAAAGACAAAACATATTTCTTTAAATATCAGAAATTAAGAGGAGAAAGTGCTAAATATTAAAATTTCATTTGTTATTTGTAAATTCATACAATAAGCTTTTGGATATGAGTTTAGACTGTGGTGGCACTTAAAGATGAACTCGTTAATCATCATCACTAATGTCCATCAATAGGATTGTCAAATATTCCATTGACCTTGCATTAGCTATGAAACAAATTGAGGGTTTTAATAGCATTCCTGGTATTAACTATTTAAAAAAAATATCTAGTAATCATAAAATTTGGTTTGACTTTCTGGACTCTTTCTTTTACCATAAATTATTTGTAGAATGTAACATCACTAAGTTATTTCAAGAGATCTTTCAGTACATTTACAATAAATCTTTACTATTTATATTGCTGCAATGTAAGATATACAGGATAATAAATGTCCCAATAATTATATACAGACGATAAATGGCATTTGTGCAGGAATGTCTCCACCTCCCAGCAAATGCCCATATTTCAATGAACATCTGAATGCTGTAGGCTGGGAGTCAGAATTTGTCATTATTAAAATTATTTTACTGTGTAAAAGTTGTGCTTTGCTGGATTTTAAGAGATTAAATCACAAATAACCCCCTCTAATTGGCACTGGAATCAACAGGCTTTCTGGCATGAAATATGGAACCATGTAATCCCCACAAAAAAACATTTAAATTGTATTTAACTACAACAATAATAATAAACTGACTTTTTGTCTAATTCTTGTTCTCTGTGCAGGCAATAGAGTTAAATAGTTCACCTTTGTGTAAAGGGTTTAAAACATCACCTGAACTGATTGTGAATAATTACTGCATTATAATGACTGTCCAATATCATTATTCTCTCGATCCCAGGCAACCATGAGTAGGTAGACTTCTATGTAAGTTTTTGATGATGCAATGTAATAACACTTCTGCTACATTGTTACACCTATTTTCTACATTGCTGCCACATTTACCAAAGATTGCACATGATTTTTGATGAAATGTAATAGTACTTAATAACCATTGTTGGAAGTCTTGTCGATGGCTATGCAACACTGCTGGAAGAACATGGAGTACTCTGGGTGCTACCAATACTGTGGTTGGTGCTACTGTTCTCGGATGCAGGCGCATTGGTTGGAATAGCCTGTTTCTTTTCGGAAGAGCCTACAAGCACAGAAACCGATCCAAATTAGTCATTCTTTACCTGTATTATTATGTTGTGAGTTTGTATAAATTACCATTTCCTTTATTCTTTTCCAAAAGCTCTGTCATCAGTATGTTTAGCTACATATCAGGTATCCAGTGGATGATTTCAGATTCTACTTCAGACTAAACTGCTTACTGAAGTTTGGTACAGTAGAAATATCCCACCAATAACCCAAAATGAATATGTAGGTTCATTTTTAAAACTGTTGAATTAGGCTTGAATATTTAAATCTAGCTATAAATGGGCGAACTTCAAAAATCTAATAAGAAATTACATAGATAATTATTTAGTTTGCTTAATTGGAAATGGAGAGGAGGAGGAGGTGCCATAAAGCAAAGATAGACACAAAGTGCTGGAGTAACTTAGCAGGTCAGCCAGCAACTCTGGAGAAAAAGGATGGGTGACGTTTTGGGTTGGAACCCTTCTTCAGACTGCCATCAAGTCTTATCTGAAATATCGTTTAACCTTTTGGTACAATTTATTAAAGCCCATTAAAGGAAATCAAATGGAAGAAAACCTGGTTTTGAGGAATTAATTTGAATCCAAATATGTGTCAAGATGATGAAATGAGAATGTTAAAAGGTTTAGGTCCGATAAGTAAGTCTGTTCACAATAATTTGTAGAGATGACAATAAATTCTTCACTCCGTTTCAGCAAAGAATTCCCAACTACCATTCACGCTTGAACCTGAACTTAAATGTCAGGTTCTTCCTGCTTCATCTCTTGGTCAGTTTGTATCCATTTAGTTATTCATTTCATATATTTTCAAATGTGCAAATAACAATTATTGTGTTTTATTAAACACCTTTCAACGTTTTGTATGCATATGAATTGCACTCAGTGTTGGTTTGTCTGATATGACCTCACGTACTCCATCCTAGAATTCATTTAACCATGCATTTCTCAATTTGGGCTTGATTCTCGACTGTAGATGTTTTCCTATCACTGATTTAAGGCTGGCCCCAACCTATCAGGTTTATACGCTCCTTGTTATCAGTTGTATAAATGCAGCAAACTAATCCTGTGGTAACACACTAACCCAAGAAGAATTACATGATATGTAGCTTGCTGCTGAACTATTTTAAGTACCTCTTTGTCTTTAATAAACCAATTTCTCTGCTCCTTCATCTTGACATTGGCTGCTGCCAATTCTTTTGTGAACACAGAAGCAAAGTAGTCTTTTAAAAATCACAGACACTCCCTCTGCCTCTGCTAGATTTATGTTTTATCCACAAACGAACCTCACCCTTCCTATGACTGTCGGTTTACTATTAATGATCTTATTTGTTCGACAACTTTCTGCCAGCACTTGGGATTTGCACAGGAACGACAAAGGGTAGTCATTAGGCAGCCAGGATTTAGATTTGTTCAGAGATACAGCACAGAAACAGGCCCTTCAGCCCACCGAGTGCACCGACCAGTGATCCCCGCACATTAACACAATCCTCCACACACTAAGGACAATTTTACATTCATAACCAAGCCAATTAACCTACAAACCTGTACGTCTTTGGAATGCAGGAGTAAACCAATGACCTCAGTGAAAACCCATGCAGGTAACGGGGAGAACGTACAAACTTCGTACAGACAAGCACCTGTAGTCAGGATCGAACCTTGGTCTTTGGCGCTGTAAGATAGTAGCTCTACCGTTATGCCACCCATTCATTTATATTTTCTGAATTAATTGAATTTGGTTAACTATTTTAAAAGGTTATATGTTGTAAACTTCCTAAATGCTGCAATACCATTTTTCCTTGATTTTTTAATGCTTGAGTGTCATTTTCGACAGATTAGGCCTGGCTTAGACATAGATGGATGCAAATTATTTTATGCCAGGGTTTATTTCCTCCAGATTCAGGCACAGTTTCTTCCCAGCTGTTATCTGGCAACTACTACCTATCTCATGGGAGACTATCTGACTATCTCTGAACGGAATTTCCTGGCTTTATCTTGCACTAAAAGTTATTCCCATTATCATGTACAATGTAGATAGCTCGGTTGTAATCATGTATCGTCTTTCTGCTGACTGGTTAGCACGCAACAAAAGCTTTTCACTGTACCCCACTCAATCCAGCCACATGGCAGCATGTACCCACGATTGCTGCTGTGCAGAGGTCTTGCCATTGAGGATTCCATTTACATTTAGCAGGTAATCTAAAAAAGGCTAATTTGGTCTTATTTTGTATGGCAAGAAAAGCTGGATTTAAAATATTTGTGAAGATCTTTCTACTATTACTTGCCAATCTTTTGTGTATTATCTGCCCAGTATACTACCTATAAAGATCCCCTCTCCAATTTCTATGTTCTATTTTTTCTACTTATTGGTGAATATTTATCTAGATGCCTTTTAATTGCAATTTCTTTGGCCATCCAGCCAATTCTGGATTTGGGTGTGTGATTTTTCTTAATACTTGTAACCATCTTTAATATCTCCAATCTTTTGTTTGCAATCTAACTGGTGCATCATTTTCCAATTTAAGAAAGTTAGCCCAGAATAAATAACGCTACATAATCACACTAAACCCCCTAGTTCATGTGCCCTCTATACACTCTCACCAATTTAAACATTGGATTAGGCCCTTTGGCCTGCAATGGGTATGCCGAACATGATGCCAAGACCAATTTGTATCTGCCTGCACATAATCCACATCCCTTCATTCCCTGCATATCCACTTGACTATCAAAAAGTCTCTTAAATGTCACTATTGGATCTGCCTCCATCACCATGCCCAGCAGCACAATCCAGATACTCGCCAGTCTGTGTAAATAAAAACATGTCCTGCACATCTCCTTTAAACTTAGCCCCTCTCACCTTAAAGCTATATTAATTGTACTTCAGATGAAGTCTATACATTTTCTCTCCCAGATTGCTAATTTTGCAGAATACACCATTTTGTTTTCAAATTTTACTTCTTCAACAACATTTGCAGCTGAGTAACTCTACCCATATTTGTTGTTTCCTCCCCCCCCCCAAGAGGAACATCTTATCTTATTTCAACTTTTACATCTGAGACCACAAAATCATGCTTTAGACTATATCAAACCATTCTGCTGAAAAGCCATCAGCCTGAAACGCGGTTGTCTTTAAAAACCTTGTTTCACCTGCTTAAATATTTCCAGCATTTTCTGATTTTGTTTTATATCATGTGGTGAATTCATTTTCGGGAGGGGTAAATCAAGAAGAATTCATCTTTAACTTGAAAAAAAATCTTATTTGTGGAAGTGACCCAGAGTGTACTTGTTGGAATTGCAGAAATGAACTGTCTCACAAGTAGCTAGGCAAGGAGGAGAACAAATTGTGGTATTTTTTGGAAATTAAATAGAGAATGCTGGAAACCAATATTGAAAAATACTGAAGCAATGTCAAATAAAAGGTATCCATCAAAACACTTTGAGGTGAATATGAAATTGCAACTCACCAGTGTGCGAATATATATACCATAGAGCTGCAATGAGCAATGCGCCAATGATAAAGGCACCAAACACAATTCCTAATACAGCTGTCATCTCCAATCCTTGGTTCTCAGAGGGATCTATAGCACAGAAAAGAGAAAGAAAAATATCATTAGAATCTGGCTACCCAATCTCTTTCTGAGTCAGTAAAAAACCCATTGTATTTCTACTCAACTGCATTCTGCAGAACTTGCAATTATCACCATTGATTTTTAAGAGAGGGTTTCATAGGAGCAGAATTAGGCAATACGATCATGGCTGATCTATTTTTCCCTCTAAACCCCATTCTCCTGCCTTCTCCCTGTAACCTTTGAAGCCCTTGCTAATCAGGAACCTATCAATCTCCCCTTTAGAAATACCCAATGTCTTGGTCACCACCACCATCTGTGGCAATGAATTCCACAGATTCTCTACCGTCTGGCTAAAGTAATTCCTCATGTTTTTCATTGTATGATGGTGGGAATATATGGTCGTGTGAGTAAATGATCACGCAAGTATGACTAGAAATGGGAATGATAAATATAGGTCAATTTTTTAATCATGAATCTGAAGAAAGCCTGGCCTGATTACAGGGCCAATTATAATTTCCAAGATAGTAAAGATACTGATAACGATACTAATGCATTTAAAAAATATAAAGTTGGGATTAAACGTGCAATAAAGAAAATTCTAAACATTTCATTTTAGTTCTAGCATATGAGTTTGTGAGAAATTAAAATAGTGAAGAAAGGAATGTGGAGTGCTTGGAACACTTACATGAAGGGTTGCAATTTATTTTTAAACTCCAGCAAATCAAAAAAAGAGTTAAGGACACTAAAAATATTTAGAATGCTATTTAAAAATGTGTAGCTAAATCATAATACTGTTCACAGCAAGATAAATTGAACCACCAAAAATGCACTACATTATTATTTTGCTAACTAGCATTTTATGAAGCAAACACTGGGTCCACAACAAAGTGATTGCAGCCACCATAGCTCCAATGATTTTTTTTATAGTTTTTAAAAATATGATACCGAAAATCTAGACCTATGGTTGAAGTGCGAATAATGGGAATATTCATGATATAAACATATGATTATTGTCAGATATAAAGAGAGATGTAGATAACTAGGCAGTTGCCATTTTAAGTAAGAATCCAAAGACAAAAAATCTGGCATGTACATATTTAATATCTTGCATGAACTATCGATCCAGCTAAGGTACTTAATTAGTACGTATATAATTTTTGAACCCTGTATTTTCTGAAATGTACTTTCATAAGTTCATAAAATATTTAAATGTGCCTATAATAGACTAATCAAACATTTTTTATGAGAAGCAGCCTGATAAAGGACTCACCTACTGGCCTGGAAGTTGTAGGGTCTTGGGATTTGGGACACTCTAGACAATAAAAATAAATTAGTACATTATTGTAAATATTTCTTATAACTATATCTTGCAAGTCTTTCTAAATTATTTTTTGACATTCATTACTGTTTGCAAATGCAAGTTACTATTCAATTACTATTTCTGAAATCTTTGTGGAACTCCCAGATCAGTCTGATATTGTAGACCGGGAAAAATATTTAAAAATGAAGGAAATGTGGGATATGACTATTGCTATAACCATTTGCTGCTTGATGACTGCAATCCGGTTTCCAGTTTAGAACATAAACTAAAACATAATTTATATTTTATCATGTTGCAAATCATCACAGAGCCAATGTTTTATCAAGGAGCAAAATTCATAGGAGGAAAATGATCTTTCCAAACACTGCAACCAGAATATAGTAAGACAATGACCATTTGGCCTATTATGTCTGTGTTGGGTCCAAAGTTATCATTTATTCTATTAGTTCTATACTGATTTAACTTGCCAAATGCAACACCTCACATTTGTCAAATTTAAATACCATCTGCCATTCTTTGGTCCATTTTACATCGAGGTACTTTTGTAATCTTAGATAACTTTCCGTCCAATACATCATTAATTTTGTGGTCGCCAATCAATTTAATCGTGTTAACAATGTTTTCATTCAAATAGTTAATGTAGTTGACAAAAAACAGTGGACCTAGCACCAGTCCTTGTGGCACATCAACAATCTCAGACCTCTGAACAACCACCCTATGACTGCTTCCACCAACCCAATTTTGTATCTAGTTGACCAGCTCACCTTGGATCCAATGTTAACAAACCTTCCAGACCAGACTACCATGTGGCATCTTGTCACCTCTTCAAAAAGCCCAATCAAATTTGTGAGACACAATTTCCCAGGCACCAACCCATGCTGACCTAGTAAATCTATCACTTACTGTATTCCTCTACCTCGTATTCACTGTCAAAATGTATACATTTCATATATTAACATTAAATTGTATCTACTGTCCATTTGACTAATCTGAAAGCTTTAAATATTATCCAGCTCCGCACTGTTTATTAAAAAAAAAGTGGTCCCAAATCAATCTGGTAACACAACTAGAAATACTACATAGAAAATCATCATTTATCATCACACTGCTTTTGTTGCTCGGCTAATTTTGTATCCATTCTGCCATCAATTTTCAATTCCACGTTTTCATTTTATTAAAACTAATTATGTTACTTCAGCAAACGCCTTTTGTGAATCCTGATACTTCATAAGTGTTGGTGAAATCCACCCCACTATAGTGTAGGTGCATGGTAGGATATTTGGGAAAGTAGGGGAGGGGGTGGAGCGCACATGAGAGAAAATCGTTTACAGGGAATCAAGTGGGAGTATGGTACTGAAGGAATGCTGAAAGCCAGGAAAACTCAATGTGCCAAATGGCTTCCTCTTACGTTGTAAGATAATTAGTTGCCTTCCCAATTGAACAAAAGAGCTTTTATTTTAGCCATAATTATGACGTTTTCCCACTGATGCAGAACATAATTAAACATGATCCACACAGATATGTACATTCCTTTTCAAGGTAACAAAGGCCTTCCACTTTTTGAACCTATAAATGTGGTCTGAAATCAGCAAAGATTCATGCACACATGGGAGTTATCGATTCCTTGATCTGTACCTATTCTCAATTCCACCCCCAGTGTCAGGCTATTGGATAGGTAATATTGTTTATTTATTTAACAAGGACAGCAGGGATAAGTAGGTAACTACAGGCTGGTGAATTCTTAATACCCATACATGAATGGTAGAAGAATTATTGGTGAAAATTCCAAGGAATAGAATAGTCATCAAGGGTCAGTGCAGAGGAAATCCTGTTTCACTAAGTTGAGTTTTTTTGAGAAGGTATGCAAGAAGATTTTTGAAGGCAAGGCAGTAGACATTGTAAAGAAATTGTCAAGATCCAACACGGTAGGCGAGTGTAGAAGGTTAAGACACATGGAATCCTAGGTGAGCTGGGTTATTGAATCTAAAGGGGCTTTCTACTGGGAGGCAGTGGTACCAGAAGGATACCTTTGATTAGCAGCAGTATGATTAGTAAGATTGCAGATGGCACAATCATTTTGTATAGTGAGGAAGGATGTCTAAAGCTACTGCAGGATATTGACCTGAGGGAATGTTGGCAATGGAATTTAATCTCAACTGTGAGATGATGCATTTTAAGATACTAAATAAGAGTAGGATATATACTGTAAACAGTAGGATATTAAGCGACCTTAGGACACAAATCTATCATTGCTCTAGTCATTGAACAACTGGAGCTACTTGCAAAGCTCTCTGGATTGTGCAGTAATACAAACAGAGAACGCTATAATTATTCACCAGGTCAGGCAGCTTCAGGGGAAAGCAAAATGGTTAACATTTCAAGTTCATGATCTTTCATCAACATTCTCTTTCTACATTAGATTTCCAACAACTGCAGTTTGATTTTAAGATTATGCTGCATTGGCAGAACTCACATCGGACAAACCCACGCTGTTCAATGACCTTGCAATGTCACATGGATATGCCAGAAGTGGTCGTTCTGCTATAACGTGTTTCCATAATGCTAATTAGTGAATTAAAGAACATTGCTTGTATTAAGCGAGTCAAATTGGTTATAATGCAATTTCAATTGGGAAATAAGGAACACATCTACCAATTTCACCACGGGAGGTCATTGAAGTTGACAAGCAATCACAGCTATTGACATTTATGATATAATTATGAAACAATGTTACATACAACCTTTAGTATTCCTGGCTTACAGTAACAAAAATAAATTCTCAATAAAAAGATTTGTTATAGAAAAATCTTTCCGGGAAAATAACTTGGTTATTGCGATCTGAAACTCTAGCCCTTAATCGCCTTTTCCCTTTGACACTATTTTAGAATGTGATTTTCTATAATGTGAAATTTCTTAGGAATGCAATTATCACTTTGTAGCACTCTGTATTGTGACTTTGCATTCTCACCAATGCAGCTTAATAGAGTTTCAGACACGATGCATTTCTGATGTATATTATGGACATTTAAGGCTCCCCATCTGAGAAAAAAAAGAAGAAAATTATCACAATGAAGAATGTCCAGGAGAAGAAGATATTAGAGGGATGCTGGACAGGAAAAGCCTTTGTCTGAAATCCAAAATCTTATGCTCCAAAAGATTGATGTATCATGAAAGCCCTAATCTTAGCTTTACTTGCTCTTGTCATGTTAGGATTAATACATTTGTTTTTTCTGGCATCTGTCCATATGGAAGATACAGACAATTTCCTGCATCCCCCTCCTCTGACCATAATATATTTGAGATGCTTGACATCTTGCCAACAAGGTCATCTTCCATTTCTTCCTCAGGGCAATCCCACCCTGACCCAATGTTAACATTTCAAGCCCATCTCCATAGTTACTTAGTACTTGGAAAATAAATTGAATACAATGACCTCAGTGGTGCATGTTTTCAGGGAAAAGGAAGTCAATTGCAAAGCTTCTGATCATTGATAGTTTTGCAAGGATATAAACCAGGATACATTGTTCCAATCATTACAACAGTACATTACAAACTACATAACACTTTCTAATCCAGAGTTCCAGAATTACCAATGGAAACAAATATATTAGTGAATACAAACCTGCCTACCTTCAACAAACTTTACATTTAACTATAGTGTTCCATCTACTTCATAAACAATTCTGAATGCACCTGATTTTATTTCCCCTTCTCTACCCTACCATTCCTTCATCTCTCTCAAACACATTTGGAGCTAATAATAATGTAGCTATTTCTGCTTTCACTGGAATATAATGTGCAAAATAATGACAAATTTAGTTGTCCAAAGTCCCATGTCTGCTACCTTTAAAGGGAACCCAGGCTTCTATCAGATTTTGGGGGGGGGGGGGGGGGGGGGGGAACTGCAACTCCTAGAAATCTGAAATACTCAGCAGATTAGACAGCACCGATTGAGAGAAAAACAGAGTTAAAGTTTCAGTTCCGATGTGAAGATGAGGTGTTGTTCCTCAAGCCCGAGTAAGACCTCATTGTAACAATACAAGCGTCTAAAGACAGAAAGGTCACAGTGGAATGGGGTCGTGAATTTAAAGAGCAGGCAGCCAGAAGCACAAAGTAATTCCTGCAGACTGAAGGTGCACCTGTCCAAGATTCACAAGCAGAGTTTTCTGGGCAAACACATTTTTCCAGCCTGCTCTTGTCTCACTAAATTATTTGTTCCTATCTTGACTCCATCCTTTCTCCCCTGGGCCAATCTCTCTTGATTACATTTGTAACTCTTTGGATGTTCTTGATCACTTTGACATTTTTCAAATCTAGTTCATCAGACTGATACTCGACTGCTGCTATTTTTCTGTGTTTGTGAGAGCCGATATTGTGTATCAGCATAATATTCACAGAAAACCTACATAGGCCCAATATGTCCATACAAAATTTAATGTGCTCTCCGTCAAATATTTTTGCAAAAAATCATAAGGATAATCCTCTGACATCTTTTTAAATCATGAATGTTGAGAATATCTATTCTTTGCTAGCTCAGGATTATTCAGTATCAGGCCATGTTTAAAATTACCATATTTTGATATACTTGTTTTAGTGCAGCACAGTTTAGTATTTTTTGCCCACTAAGTAATGCCTGTCAGTCTTCAGTTAAAGTTGTGGACTTTAATGTTTTCTTTTAACAACACGAATTTGTAAAAACATCAGTGATATCTTCTTAGGCATGAGGAATTAATATAAAGAACGAAACCTGCGTTTCTGTTGGAGAAGTTAAGATTTTGCATTCAAGTACCTGAACTTTTCAAAATTATGAAGTAATGCTCACACAAGCAGATTTGCTGCGAGGTTGAAGGGCAAAACACAGGAAAGGTGTCTGAAGGTCATTTGGCTTTTGTGAGGGTGGAAAGCTAATCAATTTGAGAAATCTGTTGACCGCCGGGGAGGGTGAAGAAGCAATTTAACTAAGCAAAATAGTCAATTTCAAAATCAACTGAATGCCATTCAAGAAACAAATTGCTTAAGAGATACCGAGAGAAGAAATGTGGGATTTCCTCCACAGAAAGAGAGTGGACTTATGGCCCAATATATTTTTCCCACAGCTGAAAATATATTGGGGAAAAAATGCAAGCAAGGAAATCGATCAATACGATTGCAAATCCAACAGGCAGCTGAAAACCTGACACATGCTTTGCACTGGTGACTAAAGATGAACTTCCCACCAATTATGTTGTAACTGTTGCACCACCACATGACACTCTTAACTGCATTTGAAGAAAGTATATAAAATCTGTGTTTATTATTAGCAAATTATTATATTCTCAGAATTCAACTCAACTGTTGCGAGCAATGAAAAATGGACATAAGTCCCTGATGTGAAGCAAATAATGCAGGAAGACCTACAGAATCCAATTGAATATGGAAACAATATGGTGCAAGCATACAAATATTTCTCCTCAATATATTCCTTTGGTAAAATTCATATTTAAAATGGAAATATGAATTGTTATACTTAAAGTGCAACTCATGGCAACAGTATACATTTTGTTCTCTAAATACATTCCAACCTTGACGTCTGCATCCATAGAATGTGCAAAAAAAAGCTCTCTATTGCACAAATTAAATTTCATATTTCCACAGATCATAAATCAAAATATATGTAATAAATGGGTTTGATTAATGTTAGAAAAAAAATCTTAATGCAAGTTTCAAAAGAGTTCTGCAAGCAGTGCTTGTTTTATGATGGCATAGTGGCATATTTAAATAGATAAACACTAGGTCATGATTAATTTTTAACATGTTTATACTTTTTAGTGATTAGTTTATTAAGTTAGGTTGGTCACAAAATCAAAACAGAAGAGGAGGTATATTGACCCTGTTAATAAGTGTAGCATATTTTTTAATATGTGTACCATCATCTTTTTGTCCACAAAATAAAAGAACTAACAGCAAGTATGTATTGTTAATTCCAATACTTTGTTTACTTTGAGTGCCTGGTGCTGCCAATTGTTGATTTGAAGAATTGTAGGCACTTAAAGAACTTTTCTTTTAAGCTCCATACATTTGAGGAGGGTAATCAGACCATTCTGTTAAATCTGAACAATGAGACACATTTGTCCGTTTACTCTCCATTATAATAGTTTTTATTTTATCTTTCATGACAAATTAAATGGGTAATGCTGCTGTTCAAAATAAAGAACTAATACAATAATATGAAATAGCTTAATAATAAATAGATTCATAATTATGGCAAATGCTCATCATCAAAAAATTGAACTTACCAAGTTGTTTCGGACTATTGTTATCTATTTTTAAAGCTTTAGATATTTTCCCCACAAAATGGCATTTGTTCTGAAAAAAAACAAGATCTTGGCTTTATTTTGCATGCCTCGGTAAATGGTTTTATACAAAAATTCCCTCATGATGTTAAACTGCATTTACATTTTTTGTTACCCTTGACATTCACAGGAAATATTTAAGCAGTGATATTTCATGCAAAAAACATTCTTCTGCAGTTGTATAGGGCTCTGGTGAGACCACATCTGGAATATTGTGTACAGTTTTGGTCTCCTAATTTGAGGAAGGACATCCTTGTGATTGAGGCAGTGCCGCGTAGGTTCACGAGACTGATCCCTGGGATGGCGAGGGTGTCATATGAGAAAAGATTGAAAAGACTAGGCTTGTATTCACTGGAGTTTAGAAGATTGAGGGGGGATCTTATAGAAACTTACAAAATTCTTAAGGGGTTGGACAAGCTAGATGCAGGAAAAATGTTCCCAATGTTGGACGAGTCCAGAACAAGGGGGCAGTCTTAGAATAAAGGGGAGGTCATTTAAGACTGAGGTGAGAAAAAACTTTTTCACCCAGAGTTGTGAATTTATGGAATTCCCTGCCACAGAGGGCAAATCACTCGATGGATTTAAGAGAGAATGGATAGAGCTCCAGTGGCTAGTGGAATCAAGGGATAAGGTTAGAAGGCAGGCACGGGTTATTGATAGGGGACATGATCACAATGAATGGCAATGCTGGCTCAAAGGGCCTCCTCCTGCACATATTTTCTATGTTTCCATGTTTCTACATCAAAGTTCTGATCTAATTTGGCTGGACAAAACAGAGTTGCAAAGCTGTCAGAGTGACATAATTTAATCTACTATTTTCATTCTGTTTTACTAATTATTTATCAGAAAACTCAATGTTTCTTTAAAGATATTTTCTTATTTTAATTAAATACCAAAAAGGTATGCAATTGAACAAAAATAAATCAGAAATATGTTACTGAATCATAGAGCTGTACAGCAGGAACCATCTTCCATCTTCGACCCATCTTGTCCATGCTGACATATTCTAAACCTTTCCTTTCCATATATCTGTCCAAATATATCTTTTAGAAGTTGTAATTGTATCAATTTCTTTAGCATCCTATATGGCAGGTCGTTCTAGATACTGATTACCTTCTGCTTCTGAAATGAGCTGCTAGAGAAAGCTATAGAAGTTCTAAACTTCAAGAGGAAAGGAAAGTAGAGAGGTGTATAGTTTCTAAGGAAATTCCAAGACCTTTGTCCTCTGCAAATGAAGGAACAATTACTAACAGTGGAGAAATAAAGTCCTAGTACAATCTAGGAGGAAAAACTGGTAGTATATTATGATCTCCGAAAGCTGTAGGGCTAGAGAATATTACAGGAATAGGATGACACAAAGCTGTGGTTTGCAAATTAAAATGCGAATTTTAAAATCAACATTTTGCTTAACTGATTACCAATACAAGTCAACAAACACAGAAGTGATAGGTAGTCAGGACTGGTTCAAGCAATAATAAAAATATACAGCAAAATCTGTACTAAATAATAACACCAACAAAACAGTTGATGATGTTAGAACACTTACTGGTAGAATAGAAGTCGTTGTGCATGTTGGCACAAATGACATGAGTAGGAAAAGTAATGAAGTCCTGTAAAATGATTATAGTGAGTTAGGTAAAAGGTTTAAAAGCAGGACCTCCGAGGTAGTGATCTCCAGATTACTCCTGTTGTCACATGTTAGTGAGGATAGGAACAGCAAAATAGGATAGATGAATGCATGGCTGAGGATTTGATGCAGGGGGAAAAAAAAATAATCAGATTTTCAGACCATTGGGATCAATGGGTGGGTTTAAACTCGATTGGAAAGGGGCAGGATCCAATGCAGGGCCGAGGCAGGTGAGAGTTTGGCATTCAGAATGGAAGATGATGAAAGAACGTTCAGTGGACAGAATAGGCAGGAGCATGGCAGGGAGTGAGGAAGAACTGGAGGATTGAATCGCATCTAATTTAATGCATGAGGCCTGACGGGTAAGGCGGATTAACTCAGCGTCTGGATAGGTATGCACGATTGGGATGTTGCGGCCGGTTTGGAAACATGGCTAAGAGAGAGACACGTCTGGCAGCTACATGTTCCAGAGTACAGGTGCTACAGGAGAGGTAGAGGTGGGGATAAAAGAGGAGGGAGTGTTGCTGTATTGATGAAGGAGAATGTCATGTCAGAGGTCCGAGATAACATTACTAATGGTTCGTCCAAAAAGGCTATATGGTTGGAGCTGAGAAATAAAAAGGAGATGATCACCTTGTTGGGAAAGTACTTTAGGCCCCCAAATAGTCAATGGGAATAATAAGAACAAATATGTCAGGAGATTGCAGGCAAGCTGCAAAATAGGTAGAAATAAAGAACTGCAGATGCTGCTTAATACATAAAAGAACGCAAAGTGCTGGAGTAACTCAGCACATCAGGCAGCATTTGAAGAATGGTTTTGACCCAAAATGTTACCTATCCATATTTTCCAGAGATGCTACCTGACCTGCCAAGTTACCCTAGCATTGTATGTCCTTTTGTGTAAGACTAGTAACTTTACCAATATAGACTTTGACTATTATAATGCCATGGGCCTACATGGGGTGGGATTTGTCGAATGTATTCAGGAAAGTTTCCTCAGGTAATGTGTGGAAGCCCTACAACGGAGTAGGCAGAGCTTCCTTTTCTCTTAGGAAATTGGGACGGGCAAGTGACTGAACTGTGTATGGACGAGCCTTTTGGGACCAGTGACCTCTATTAGCTTTAAAATATTTTTGGATCAAGTCAGGGCAGACACATGAGTTATAATTCTGAATTGGGGCAAGGCCAACTTTGATAGTATTAGACAGGAACTTGCTCAAGTTGATTAGAATGGGTTGGTTGCGGACAAAGGGACATTCAGAAAGTGGGATGCTTTTAAAAGTATAATGGCAAGAGTTCAAGGTTGCTGTTAGAGTGAAGGGCAAGAAAAGTGGGAGTAATGCATCTTGGATGATAAGAGAAAATGAGGCTCGGGTCAGGAAAAAGGCAGCTGGGATTGAGTGTATCCCTGGAGCAGTTTTGGGAACCAATAAGTTTTAAGAAGGAAATCACGAGGGAAAACATAAAGCATGAGAGAGCTCTGGCAGATAATATTAAGGAGAATCCATAGATATTTTAAAGAGGCCAACTAGAGAGAGAACAGGGCCCCAGAAAAACCAAACCAGTCATCTCTGAATGGAGCCACATGAGATGGGCAAGGTCTTCAATGAATATTTCTTCTCTGCTTTTGCCATGGAGAAAGACATGGGAAACTTAAGACATGAAGACTCGGGAGCAATTAATGGAAATGTCTTGAGGACAGTCCTTATTACGGTCAAGGAAGTGCTGAACGTCCTAACGTGCGTAAAGGTAGATAAATCTCCCTGGCCTGATCAGATATATCGGAGAACATTGTGGGAAGTGTTGTTCCTTTATTTAAATGTACGGTCAATGTACACTGATGAAGGCCAATGTCATTGGGGGTATTGAGTATGGAAGTTGGGATGTTGTGTTACAGTTGTATGAGGTGTTAGTTAGGCCACATTTGGAGTAGTGTGTTCAGTTTTGGTCACCTTGCAATAGGAAGGATGTCGTTAACCTGGAAAGAATGCAAAGAATTACAAGGATATTGCCAGGAAGGAGAGGTTGGGCAGGCTAGGACTTCATTCCTTGGAGCGCAGGAGGTATGAATGGTAATCTTGTAGAGATGTATAAGATCATGAGGGTTATTTAGGGTAAATGCTCAGTCATCTACCTAGCATAGGGGAATGAAGAACCAGGGGACATAGGCTTAAGGTGAAAAGAACAAGATTCAACGGGAATACGAGAGACAATGTTTTCCACATAGAGGCTGCTAGGTATATGGCCAGAGGAGGTAGTTGCGGCAGGTACTATAACATTTGGCCAAGTACATGGATAGGAAGGTTGAGAAAGACATGGGCCAAATGCAGGGAAGTTGGACTCGCGTAGATGGGTCATCTTGTTCAGCATAGGCAAGTTAGGCTGAAGGGCCTGTTTCCATGCACTATGACTCTACTTCTAAAAATGATGTAATAGCAACTTACTGGTTCAATGCAATAACCTGTATTGCATTCCATGACTACATCCTCAACGACAGGGCTCCAGACATTATGGAAAGTGAACTGGAAGCGGTTATACAAGATTTCGGATTTACCACACATGGCTTGAAGTGGCTCCAGGTTAGTAAGGGTCAATGGCATGTCACGAAGACTGAGACCATTTTGTACAGAACTCGTCGTAACTTTCGGGATGAGGGAGCAGTTATGTTGTATTTGTTTAAACATGCCCGAGATCAGCGAGGCAACTGAAACCTGTAAAAATATGAAATTATTATTAAAGTTGTGTGGTATATTATACCAAAAGTTTTTTTTAAATGACAGGTTAAACAAAAGAGGCTTTCATATTTTATCATTTTCATTTAGAGCTCCTAGCAAGGATAAACCACAATCAATTCTCTACAAACACTAATGTTTAAAAGAGTATTAAAAAGTGTGGTGGAATACCAAGGAAGACTTGTGTTCTGAGGCATTGTAAATATGAATAATCACTTTCCTCTGTCCTATTTGATACGTGAATCATCCTCTGTGGTCAAGAGTGTTTAATGTACAATGCACCAGGACCAGAACAATGAAATAATTTCTTGCTAAAGCTTAAAGGGGCTGTCCCACTTGGGCGACCTAATTGGCGAGTTTAGAAGAGTTTACAAAAAAGACATGTTGAAGACCTCCTTCGACTATGTAGAAGACCTCCTTCGACTATGTTGAGGACTAGCTACGACTAACTACCGGAAAATTGGACACCGAATAGTGGAGCGTGAAGTCGACCTCCTTCGATCTCCCTTTGACTATGGTGAAGACTATCTACGACTTCCTTCGACTAGCCTCGATTACCTACGACTAAGATGCCGACTTACTATGACTAAACATACGAGTAAAAAAAGTATTGATTTTTTCCCATGGCAACCTTTTTTTACTCGCGGGCATTTTTTCACTTATTGAAAAAAATGCCGTGACATAGCTGAGGCCTCGAGTACGCGGAGACTACCCTCGAGCATGAAGGAGTGTTACGAAGACCTCCTATGATCTCGTGTCGACCATGCTGCGAGTACGAGTCGAGAGCAAACTCGCCAGAACTCGCAGATTAGGTCGCCCAAGTGGGACAGGCCCTTAACAAACATTTCAAAATGCAAAAACACAACAAATAAATATACAGTAAATTATTAGTTATTCTAAGTTGGCCAGACTCTATAGTTGGCCAGACCACAGTTGTGTAATCTTCGTACATACTGCAAGATTACACAGAGCAGACAGGAATGCAGAGAAGTTACAAATCAGATCAATCGTGACCGTATTAAACCATGGAATAGACATGAAAGGCTGAGCAACATATTTTGGAAATACAAATGCATGATTTACTTATAAATTAATTTTAACTGGAAACATCTCTGAATAGCATTCAAAATAGATTTTATTTCTACCCTGTTCTCCTCCGACCGGGCTCATCAGTAATAACACTGAAATAATCTCACCTACCATTGTCTTTTGCAAGTGGAAATCACAAGAAGTTGTCACTCGTATGGAATAAATCTTGAACCTTTTTTAAAATGTTCACTGAAATGGGCATCCATCAAAATGTTATATAAACTCACAGTACTCTTATTATCCTTACAATATAGCATGCTGTCTTATACTCTTATCTAAGAATTGGGGATCGTATCATGTTATAAATTTATTTTAACTGGAAAAATCTCTGAATATCATTCAAAATAGATTTTGTTTCTACCCTGTTCTCCTCAGATCAGGCTCATCACTAATAACACTGAATTAATCTCACCTACCATTGTCTTTTGCAAGTGGAAATCACTAGAAGTTGTCAGTCGAAGCAGCATAATGGTTGAGGCAGAAAGTGGGCTACTAAGACAGCACACTATATTGCTAGGATAATAAGAGTACTGTGAGTTTATGTGACATTTTGATGCTGTCACTTTCAGTGAACATTTTAGAAAAGATTCAAGGTTCCAGAAATTGATTAAATCTTGCACTTTCTATTAATAATGTCTATTTTTAAACTATGTTATTACTCTCAGTGTATTTCAAAATACTTCAGAGACAATTCAATACCTTGAAAAGAAGTAACGGTGCAATAAGGGCAAAGGAAGGTCTATGTTGTATAGAACAATCAGTTAACACACATTTTGTATATCAAGATTCTTTTAACAGATAAGAGCAGCCAGTCACAATACAAATTCATAGAAGTTAGATAAGCCTTGTTAAAAACTAAAATAGTCATCATACCTCTCCATAGACAGTTGTGCAATTATAAAGCTTTACAGAAGGCTTTTTAAAGTCAGGATGCTCGTGAATTCTAATTTGTCCTCCATCATTTATATTGTTCAGCTTGAGGATATCACAAATTGTTTGTACACGAGGACAAAGTATCTGTTTAGAAAATATTGTATGATAAATCAAAATGAATGAAAACTTATTTTTAATTAGAATTTCATTTCTATTTAACAATTTTTTGGTATACGAATACATACCAAATTATAGCATAATTTTCCAGCCACCTGTTTAATAACTGCTATCATGTTCCACTTGAATACACAATATTCTACAACTTACTAATCCATTTTTCATGAAAGCAAGCAATAACTAGCACATATTTCCACTAAAGACACAAAGTGCGGGAACATCTCAGCGGGTCAGGCAGCATGAGTCTTCTCCATTTCATGTTCTCCAGAGATGCTGCCCGACTCCAACACTGTGTCCTTTCTAGTGGAAATATGTGATACTTAAGTAATTGCTCACACAGATTACAGTGCAGTATATTTTCTGTGGTTGACTTATACGGGATGCATGAGACAAGACTTTAGAATTATGTGACAAGAAGTCTCAGACTTAAAACATTCACTTTGTTCCTTTTACCGCAGATGCTGCCTGAATTGCAGGGAATTTCCTGCATTTTCTGTGGGTTTTTTTGTTTCAGATTTCCATCATCTGTAGCTTTCTATATCTTTCTATATACCATCTACACCTTTTATTTTCAGCAGAGGAGCATTCAGGTGGCAGGTATTTTTTGTCATTATTTTTTGTTGATGGTATTACAATCATCTAATATGCACAAAGAACTAAAGATTTTGAACAATGTTTAAGCTATGCAATGAGTGTTTTGATTGACATTGAAAATTTAAAAGCTGCTGTTTCAAACAATTTATTTTAATCGGAAAAATGTGTTCAAAAGATTACTTACATCATGAATTAATTCAACTCCATTGCTGAGCTTTATCTTTAGCTGTGTAGAAAACAATAGTTTATTAGTTGATTGTCTGGTTTTAATTATTCCAAATAAAACCAAGCATCAGGTCAGTGAGGTTGCTATATTTATTTATGTATTTTGATTTATTTGACAGTTCTTTTTCTCTCCCATACATCAGTCAACTTTTGCTAGCACCAACATCTTACACACTGTTCAACAAGCTTTGACAATCTCTTAACTCCCTGCTCATGTAATTCAGGGATTACTTGGCCATGGCAGGGGGAGGAGAAGGTTGGGGGAGATTGGGTAAAAGTCAACTGAATCCAAACCAATTGCTGCTTTAGTCCAGTATTCTATGGTCTGGCAACTCCCATGGTTGGCAAACTTTGAATCCATTATATAGATCAATACTAATTAACTAACTAAGATCTAGCAAAAATCCAAAATTAATTCAGATCTTTATTAATCTATAGCTAATCAACCGATCTGTGCAACTTTGGGGATCTTGGACGACAGAGTTTCCGACTTAACGTTCTTGAAACTCGTACCCTAGTATTACAAAGTACCATAGTATTACAAAGAATGATACTCCTGCTCAAGGGTTGAGGATTAGGGGCAATTTCTGTGGTCTGGATTTTTTGTCGAGCTAAGGGTGCCAGACTTGAGTGTTTCCACCTGTAGTAATCTATAATTGATCTGTGATTGGCTAATTGAAAGATTACCATTTCATTGAGACTAATATTGAAGAATCCTTTCAAAGGTGATGTTGCAATATGGGATTTTATTTTGTCTTTTTGTCTTTTTGTTTTTCCTCCTGTAGAGCAAATATGGAATGAGCTCATCATTTATTAGAAAATTATAATTCTGGAAATCACAGCAGGAGGATTTTGTATCAACTTGTGAACACAAAAAGTCAACACATGGTAACCAATAAAAGAAACAGCAAACATTGATTACGTTTGGCACTGGAATTTGGGGGAATAAGAAGTGATCACATTGAAATGTAAGAATTGGAAGGGGATTACTTGAAAGCATACAAGGAGGCTGCTCTCTCAATTTGGACCTCCTGTAATTAGTGTCATACAGCACTGAAAAAGGCCCATCAGTCTAACTTGTCCTTGTCGACTAAGATGTCCCTTTTTAGCTCATCCCATTTGCCCACAATTGGCCCATATCCCTTTAAACCTTTCCTATCCATGTACTTGTCTAAATGTATTTTAAATGTTGTTATTGTATCTTTCTCAACTACCTCCTCTGGCAACTCATTCCATATACCCACCATCCTCCGAGTGAAATAGTTGCCTCTCAGGTTCTTATTAAATTCTTCCTCTCTCATCTTAAACCCATGTTTTCTCATTCTTGATTCTCCTGCCCAAGTAAAAGACACTGTGCTTTGGAGGCTGTTGTCTCAGAATAAAGTTCAGTCATGTAAGACTGAGCTGAGGAAAATGTTCTTTATTCACAGAAGTGCAAATCTTTAAATACTTAGTTGATACATTTATTCAGATGATACATTTTACACAAAATGGAAACTGTGGAGTGAGTAGAAAAGTGCATTGGGTGGATATCCATCATGATCTTATCAAATGGTGGAATGGAGGCCATACCAACTACTCCTGTTTACAGTTCCTATTTTCTTGGTACCTACTTCATGACAAGCAGAACTCAACAAAGATGCTCCTAGTTGGCAAGGACATTGGATTTGCATTGTAACTGAACTATTATCATGTTATCAGTTGTTTCACTGCTCTCACCCATTTCACGCCCAATTGATTGAACATTACACAACAGAATTATTTGGAAAGTGTTCTGATGAAATGGCATTACATCCAAACCATCATTAAACCAGTAAATCATTATTAATTGCTACTAATTGCTGCTAAATGTACAAATAGCATTGTCTCTCAGGTCAACGCTAAACACAATCGCCAGGCAATTAATACTAGCATTTAACTATTCATAAACATTCACTTATTCACTTTTTCCCCCCACTGTTCTTTCCATAAACCTTTCTGATTGTTCTTATGGTTATAAACGTACTAGTTCATGCTTGAGTGCTATTCATTAATGTATTCGTAATTGATAGATATTTTCAAATTACCTCAGGTATTAAACGTATATCTTCTCCAGGAAATTTGCATACAATTCAAATACATAAAATATGTGAAGAGAATTACTATATCATGTTAAAATCATTTAACTTATAACAATCAAAATTATTACTATCAACTAAACACTTTTCTAAAATAGGAGGTAGTTGATAAAGATACAATAACAACATTTAAAATACATTTAGACAAGTACATGGATAGGAAAGGTTTAAAGGGATATGGGCCAATTGTGGGCAAATGGGATGAGCTAAAAAGAGATTTGATTTATGCCCGTACAATTAATCGGATAAAAACGTGACAAAGTCCTATGCCAGTAATATTAACAACTTGGAAATATTTTGGTAAGAGAGATTATTCATACCTTGTTCATGTAATTATGATCACTTTCTGTGGTTTTACATTCAGTGTAAGGAAAGTATTTTAGATAGAAATGTGTTCCATTACTGCTTCCCTTACATTTGTCATCCGATAGCGTGATTTCCAGAATTGAATTCTGAAAGGAGAGGAAAAAGTAAACAAATTCAAATATAAATGTACGTGCCAGGGTTTAGTGACTTTAAAAATCAGCAACAGTTCAGATCACATTCAACAAAGTCTTCAGATTGTACCATGTGATTATTGTATTTTGAATTGATGACCAATGAATGAAAGAGCTTACATTACAAAACCTTCTTGTAAGAAAGTTGCAATATGGTCACCTATTTGACTTTAAAGTTAAATAGTGACTATAGATGCAAACTATCTTAGGTAGAATACAATCAATGTCTTACACAACCAACTCCTGCAATTTTTGTAAATTTGTAAATGATGAGCAGCCTATTACTTATTTCAGGCACAAGGTTTCTTTAGCAAGCAATACAAGGTCTTAGGTCTCCTGCAAGATAATATCTGCAATATTTACACAAAGTGGCTGAGGCATACATTCCAGAGTGTGAATTTCTGCACTATTGTACCAATCTATGAGGAATACTAATGCATGTTAAAGGAAAAAAACACAAATACTTTCATGGCTCAGGTTGGCTGCTTCTCTCCTCATGTTAATTTGGGAGCTGCCCAACTATCATAATAGTCATAATCATAATATATTAGCAAAGTATGTTTTGCAATATATGAGGAATTTCATTTGCCATACAGTCATACCAATATCTACTCTCATACAACTATTGAGCTGAAGAAGGGAGCTCTTCTGAGTTTTTGCTTCTTGCCAATATCATTCAAGTTGGGCCAGAAACGGAGGTTTCATTGACTTTGTGCCGCAGGGGTACAAAATCTGAATCCTTCCATCTTACCTTCTTAAATTTACTAACAACGATTTCCATCCCCATTTCTCCACAGCTAACGAATTTCGTAAATTTACTTGGAGACTCCGGTTGCAAAGTTGAAATATGAGCAACATCTACTGAGGAAACAAATATAGCACATAGTCAAATACATTTTTTTCAAAAGAAAGTCTATATTTTCAATAGAATAAGCAAGACAATGTTCAACAACTAACTGTATGAGCACCATTAAATTAGTGTTTGACAATTACAATCAATTTTAGACTGCTTTCACACCACAAACTCTTTATTGGGACCATTTCAGAGTATTACTTTGCACTGATTTCAAAACCAAATTCTACATTTATTACATTAAATGCAAAATTAATTTCTAATTTTTTGACAAACCAAACCCAAAAAATTACAATAACAGCATATGGGAAATTCCTAAGATCCAGTGATGCACCTTAAAATGAATGTGACTTCATCTATATTTGTGGAGACCATCATGAGATTTGAAGATAATACAAAATATATTTTGTAAGCAACTTAAAATTTGAGACACAAGAAACTGCAAAAAACAGAATGCAAGAAGCGGGTCAGGCAACTTCTGTGGACAGAATTAACAGATAACGTTTCAGGTTATTCATGTGGTAAGTAGATTTCTTATTCCAACCAATCTCTAGGTGAAAACAATTCCTACAAGATCCCAAGCGATCATCTGTGATTTCAAGTCTATGGCACCCTCTGACACTTGTATCCACCCATCATATGCCTCACCCTCATCTCACTCTTCCAGATTTCTCACTCTTACTCCAATCTCAAGAAGGGACCCGACCGCAAAACTTTGCCTGTCTATTCCTTCCACATATGCTGCCTGACTGCTGAGTTCCTCCAGCACTTTGTGTTTTACTTTATTAATCCAGCATGCTTTGAAATTTGATGCCGGACTAGCAGATTTTCTGGACTGTCGGATGATATTCCTATTTTTCCAAATATACTTTTAAATCAATTTTTTTTTAAGATATTGTCATTTCAATAATGGAACAGATATTTTTTCTCATAAAATTCTGCAGCATAATGGGAACCATTCAACTCGTCAATCCTGTGCCAACTCTCTGAAAGACTATTCAACTAGATTGAGTGCCCCAACATCTGCCCAAAGTAATCTTGCCAATCCTATAATCAATGAACTCACTTTCACCTTACCACAAACTCAACCCTCTCATCAGGATCTTGCATCACAAACAAGATCACAACTCGTCTCATTCAAATCAGTGATCTGAGACACTATAACCTTTTCTCTTTCCATGGAGACTGAAATTTCCAGCCTTTTCTGCATTTCTTGCATTTGCAGATTTTTGCTTTTCATCTCATCTCTATTTTCTTTGCTAACTTACTGAAATTTGTACCTTCTGCATACCAACACCTGTCGCTATAAATCAGTTTTCCTTATTCAATCTATAAAATTAATTAGTATTACAAACATACAATTTATTTTCATGCGCGGAGCACACTGGACAAACAATGCCAGACTCACTAATATCTCCAATGAACACTTTTTGCACCTGCAACGCCACTCCAGCAAATGCCTGTTTCCATTCCAGGTTTCCAACATCTTTACCAAATTTACTTAGCCATGCCACTCCAGGCTCTAAATATTTCTATTGAAAGGTCCTGGACCTGAAACGTTAACTGTTTCCCCTTCTAGAGTCACCTAATCTGCTAAATGTTTCCAGCATATCCTATTTTTATTCTTCAACATCATGTACACGCCAACATAAATATTTAACTAATATTTTGAATGGCTATTTTTAAACTCTTGTTCCACTTACCATTAAGATTAATTTTAACTTCAATATTATCAACCAATGGAATCTCTGTTAAAGAGGTAGCAGGAAACCCATGGTCTTTGGCCCATTTCAATAGGCCTTGTGGAGTTTTTGGGAGATTAGGGTGAATTTCTACCACTTGTGATGATATTCCTTTGGTTTCATGAGATACCTGAGAAATTACACAATATTGTCATTTAATTCAGATTAACCTGAACACTCAAATTCCATTATCCATGTCACCACTCTACTTTTTGTACTTTTTCAAGCAATAAGTATGGTTTAGAAACATAGAAACATAGAAAATAGGTGCAGGAGTAGGCCATTCGGCCCTTCGAGCCTGCACCGCCATTCAATGTGATCATGGCTGATCATCCAACTCAGTATCCCGTACCTGCCTTCTCTCCATACCCCCTGATCCCTTTAGCCACAAGGGCCACATCTAACGCCCTCTTAAATATAGCCAATGAACTGGCCTCAACTACCTTCTGTGGCAGAGAATTCCAGAGACTCACCACTCTCTGTGTAAAGAATGTTTTCCTCATTTCGGTCCTAAAGGAATTCCCCCTTATCCTTAGACTGTGACCCCTTGTTCTGGACTCCCCCAACATCGGGAACAATCTTCCAGCATCTAGCTTGTCCAACCCCTTAAGAATTTTGTAAGTTTCTATAAGATCCCCCCTCAATCTTCTAAATTCCAGCGAGTACAAGCCGAGTCTATCCAATCTTTCCTCATATGAAAGTCCTGACATCCCAGGAATCAGTCTGGTGAATCTTCTCTGTACCCCCTCTATGGCAAGGATGTCTTTCCTCAGATTTGAAGACCAAAACTGTACGCAATACTCCAGGTGTGGCCTCACCAAAACCCTGTACAACTGCAGTAGAACCTCCCTGCTCCTATACTCAAATCCTTTCGCTATGAATGCTAACATACCATTTGCTTTCCTCACTGCCTGCTGCACCTGCATGCCTACTTTCAATGACTGGTGTACCATGACACCCAGGTCTCGTTGCATCTCCCCCTTTCCTAATCTGCCACCATTCAGATAATAGTCTACCCTCATGTTTTTGCCACCAAAGTGGATAACCTCACATTTATCCACATTATACTGCATCTGCCATGCATCTGCCCATTCACTCAGCCTATCCAAATCACCCTGCAGCCTCCAAGCATCCTCCTCACACCTAACTATACCCCCCAGCTTGGTATCATCTGCAAATTTGGAGATGTTGCATTGAATTCCCTCGTCCAAATCATTAATATATATTGTAAATAACTGGGGTCCCAGCACTGAGCCTTGCGGCACCCCACTAGTCACTGCCTGCCATTCTGAAAAGGACCCGTTTACTCCTACCCTTTGCCTCCTGTCTGCTAGCCAGTTCTCTATCCACATCAATACTGAACCCCCAATACCGTGTGCTTTAAGTTTGTATGCTAATCTCTTATGCGGGACCTTGTCGAAAGCCTTCTGAAAGTCTAGATATAACACATCCACTGGTTCTCCATTATCCACTCTACTAGTTACATCCTCGAAAAATTCTATCAGATTTGTCAGACATGATTTACCTTTCGTAAATCCATGCTGACTTTGTCCAATGATTTCACCACTTTCCAAATGCGCTGCTATCCCATCTTTAATAACTGACTCTAGCAGTTTCCCCACTACCGATGTTAGACTAACTGGTCTGTAATTCCCCGCTTTCTCTCTCCCTCCTTTTTTAAAAAGTGGGGTTACATTAGCTACCCTCCAATCCTCAGGAACTACTCCAGAATCTAAGGAATTTTGAAAAATTATCACTAATCCAGCATTAAACAAGTATAATACACTTTATTAAGCAAATGTGAATATTATACATTTAGCATGATAATCTTATTATTAACACATTTCACATCACGGAACAATACTGCTGCACCATATTTGAAAGTTTAAAGCATAATTATTGATAAACGATCAAATGGTATGAATTTGGGCAGAACTGTTCCAGCTTTTATTGTAATTTTCTCCTCACAAATACTATTATTTACGCTTATTTGAATTGTATCATCTTGTAAAAATAGAGATATCTCAGGAGATTAAAAAATCCAGGTGATATCTTCTGCACTGCTGACACGAGAATCTTGTATTGCCTTGTAGTTAGATAGGTATAGAGTTGGAGAGAATGGAGCAGTTTACTTAATTTTGGGGGGGGGGGGGAAACAGTTGGAATTCATAGTGCAAACTAAACACACCACAGGAATATCAGGAAAGAGTAGCACTATCAGGATTGTTCTTTGAAACAGCTAATAGTCCAAATGGATTCCTTCTGTGCTGAGCTATTATGTTATTTTAGAATACAGATTTGTCTGACAATGATGAAATAACTCCTTGTGCCATGCACTGATGAAGGTAGGAATAGGAGAAAAAGGCAAATTAATGTACGGCTGAAGAGCTCCTGTAGGCCCGAGGGATTCAGGTTCTTGGACCTTTGTGATTACTTTTGGGGTAGAGGTGACCTGTACAAGAAGGATGAGTTGCACCTGACTGGAAGGAGGTCAATATCCTGACGAGGAGATCTGCTAGAGCTACACAGGACGGTGTAAATTAATTTGGCAGGGAAGTGGCACCTAACACCTACGAGTCTATGAATCTAAATATATCCAACATATTCATGTACATATTTCATCTGTAACATTTTCTTTGCATCAACTTATCCTACTTTAGGTAGTGCTAATAAAGACTACAACATAGTTGCATCAATGCTTAGCACAAGAAATACTATTGAACAGTTAATGAAATTCTCCCTAAAGTGTTCTAAATAATTATGGTAACTTAGGTGATATAGGATTCTGATATTGATTTGTTACCTTAATTTTTAACGAGGGAACTTCTCCGGTGATGTTCAAGTTCAAGGGCTGTGTGCTCTGTATAACCAGCAAGATTTTGCATTCATGGCAAATATTTACATGCGTAAACTTTACGTCCATGTTAAAATGCTTCATTGGTGCGCTCCTAATTTTGTCAAGAAAAAAGTATAATATTGCATCAATGCAAGGCACTATATTTTTAACTGTACAATAGAAAAATTATAACAGAGCTACAAAATCAGTGTGTCCAAATATACAACATTTTCGCATATCTTGTCTTCCAATATTTTATTCAAATTTAAATTTGAAGCTGAAGCAGAGATACAAGTAAATAATAAATCCGGTCATCTAAAGGAATTTTCTATTTTGATGATGAGAGAAATTGGAATGTAAGTATTATTTATTTAAATTTTGAGACATATTTTTCATTAATGAAAATATTTTGCCACAATATTGACATGTCACAATTTGTTATTCACATTGATGCAATCATGCATTTTTGAAATAATTAGAAGAAAATTTGAGAAAATAAATAGGATACATTGCTCCTTTAGGCAACCAGTTGTTGAAGGAAGATGTCAGTTAAGCCTCCAAACCTGAACACCACAGTGTTATGTTGATATTATGATTTCAAAATTATATTTCTGTTATTTATTACAAAAAATAATATATACACCAGTCAGATTGGAAGATTCCATACAATCTGACATTTTATTCACTTTAACTATTTAATGGATTCTCAAAATTGTGAACATTATTAATAATCCTTTATTTCCACATTTTGTTGGTGGGTCAGTACCAAAAAAAAGTGAAATCTATTTTTTTTTAAAATATTCTCAAATCATATTTCTTTGCAGATTCCGCTAATTACAATCAACTTACTTGGATATCTGGCTTTGGATATTCATTACAATTACTTTTCACATATACAAGGCAATATTTGTTTCACATCGGTACGGAAAATGCAAAAACAAGAGGCAAGCAAAACAAGAGGTGAATTCTGTACCTTGATGCAGCTACCATAATGATGTGGACTTGAGAAGTGGCATGTTGATCAGATGTCACACAACCATGCAAATTTTGATGGAGTAGTTCATAATCTTGATAATATTCAGTATTAATAGGAGGCTGTTGTTCACATTTAGGAAAGAGCATTTCACCTTTTTAAAAAAAGTTTAATAAGTAGATTCAGATTAAGCCTCGGAAGTTTCAGCACTGGACATAAAAGTCTTTAAAACATTTCTCACTGAAAAGCAAGTTAATTTGAAAATAAAGAAGAGTTATAAGTTTTTGATTTGATAATCTGAAAGGAAACAGAAATTGTTATGTATTTACATGTTACCCTCTTCCTAATTCGTCCCAATAATAATGACAGTTGTGATGGGTACATTTTTATTCCTATATGCCAGCAAAGATACCAAGCTTCAATGAAGTATTATAAAGTTAGGACGATGATTGATGCCCCGATTTCCTGAAGTCTATGACTTTCTATTGAGAGTGGAGAATCGTCAAAATTGGACTTTGCACATGGAACCGATGCACTACAATGCTAAGAACTATAACTCTGTATGTTAAGGGCCTGTCCCACTAGCGCGCGATTAGACGCGACAAGCGCGACAAATTCGGACGCGGGGGTCACGTGGGGGTCAGGCGATCCCGGTGCGAGTGAAGGGCCTGTCCCACTAGCGCGCGATTACACGCGCGACGTCCGAAGGAAGGACGTTATTTTTCATCACGTGACGATGCGCATGAGCATGCGCGTTGCACGACGTCGGGCAGTGACGTCATCACGCAACGCCACGCTGAAGACGCACAACGTCAAAACGTCATCACGTTCTGCGCGACAGGATTTTGCCGCGCGTAATTTTTTGAGCAGTGTCGGTTTTTGGACACTACGCGCGATGTCGACACCAGCTACACACAACTCGACGAGACTCCGGCGATCGCAGTGGGACAGGGTCACGCGAGGCCGGGCGACTAAAGCGACCACGGTAGGTCGCGCTTGTCGCGTCTAATCGCGCGCTAGTGGGACAGGCCCTTTACCCTTTGCTCCTTCTTATGTTCTTGAGGTTGACTTATTTGTATTTAGGCATAGTATATCTGATTGGTTTGGCTTGCATGGAAAACCCAGTACACATGAGAATGATAAACATTGACCTTAACCTACAGTGTAAATATTTTTCCATTAAAATTCTTCAAACCCTTCAAACCTAAATGCTTCATTAAATCTTTCCTTGATGGATCCTGAAATCATGGACACTTACAGTGTATTAATCACTCAGCTCAATGCATGATGGAGATCATGAAAATTAAAGAACAAATTCTAAAATTCAGAAAAAGCTGGAAAAACCAACATCAAACAAAAAAGCAGGCTATTTTTTTCAAATCAGAGCAATTTTTAAGGACATAACACTATAAATGCAAAAAGCTTATTAAAAAAAAACAAAAAACAGAAATAGAAATCTGACAATGACACAGCATTGGTTAATACAGAATTAACAGGTCATGATCTATCATCAAGACCAGTCTTTGAAGATGCTATAGAACATAGAACAGTATATAGTACACGAATAGAATGTCTGTGCCGAACATGATGCCGACCAAATCTAATCTGCCTGCATCATAATCCATATCCCTCCATATCCATGTGCATATCTTAAATGCTACTTCACCACCACCACAGCAGCGTGTGCCAGGCACCCACCACCCTGTGTAAAAAAACTTGCCCCACACATCTCCTTTAAGCTTTGCCCCTTTCACCTTAACGTTATGCCATCCAGTATTTGATATTTCCACTCTGGGACCAAAGTTCTGACTCTTTACCCTATCATGCCGCTCGTAATCTTATACGCTTCTATCAGGTCCCCCCTCAACCTCTGGCATTCAGAAAAAGCAATCCAAGTCTGCCCAACCTCTTTCTAACTAATACTAAATAATTCGGGTAAGCTTCCTCTGCACTCTTTCCAAAGCCTCCAAGGATTTTCCAAAGACTTGTAAGTATTTATAAATGCACCAATTCGAAATATAATTTAGGTATTAAAAAAAGAAATCCAAATCCCTGGAGCTTTATTATATCCTTGATATGACACTATGCTTTTCAATTTCTAGGTAACAGAAAAAAACGTGCACAAATATCAAAGTTGTATGCATTTACCTTCTTTCACTTTTATGATGATTGCTTCAACATTTTCAGCCTTAGCAAAAGTAGTGAATGAAGTGCAAGTTCCTTTAAATCGATTCAATTGACGAGCTGAATTCGAATTTGTCTTTGGTTGGCTAGGTGATGCAATGGAATGGTTTGGGTACTGTATAAAGAAATGCTTGGATGAGTGGAATGGTTATAAATCACATTTATAATCAATAAATCAATAAAGAGTCTGAAGAAGGGTCTCGAGCCGAAACGTCACCCATTCCTTCTATCCTGAGATGCTGCCTGTCCCGCTGAGTTACTCCAGCATTTTATGGCTATCTTCGGTTTAAACCAGCATCTGCAGTTCCTTCTTACACATTTATAATCAAACTTATTTGTAACAATTTCACCGTTTTAAAATGACATGTGTTTCGTAATAATGCTCTTATTTCAGAAATTGATTAAGTAGCAATGGTTATTTTCAGTGCGGTCAGATGGAACCAATTGTTACACTATTTATAAGTGAAATTCCAGTACAGGTTGAACACCAAGTTTCCAGCAATTGATGGTCCCCTCACCCCTATAATCCAGACAAAATACGAGAGCTCAGTTGAAAATCCCTGGGCGGCCACAAAAGGCATTGTGAATAAGGAGCGCTCTTTCCGGTTGTGAAAGAATCAACTATGCTCTCAATCTTCTCTCCTAACTGTTCCGCAGTCAATAAAGTAAACCCGCGTTTTAGGGACCCCACCTTAAAACAGATGTCAGATATAGTGGGCAGACCTGCCAACCCATCCCCGGCTTGCACAGTCTTCCTGATCGTTTAGAGCCCCAGCTTCCAACCTCACCCCGACTCGCAAGATGCACCAGAGAGCCCTTCTTCACACACCGAAAGGACACAAAATGCTGGTGTAATACAGGGGGTCAGGATCTCTGGAGAACATGGATTGGTGACATTGGGACCCTTCCTCAAACTGATTTAATCAGTTGAATTACTCCAGCACTTTGTGTCATTTCACTTTAAAACTAGGCATCAATACAATTGGTCTGCACCAGCGAGCCCTCAAACACCACTTGATCATTTGCAGATACAGGCATGTTCCAACACATGATGGCAGTACATGCACACAGTACAGGCAGTAACAAGACAACCTGCAAGTGGTGCTAAAGAAGCTCCAACCTTTACTATCATGGCACTGGATTCCATCGTCTTCAGCTGTTGAAATATCCTAGTACAAGGTAACCTTAAATGGTCATGTAGAGAGAAATAATGCTCGACAAACTTTGAGTTTTTTTTGAGGAGTTAACTAGCATGGTGGTTAAAGGCGGAACCAGGAGGTAGCCTATTTGAATTTCCAAAATACATTTGAGACAGAGCTAATCAAAAATGTTATCATACAAAATCATGGCATATGGGGTAATATATTGGCTTAGAGGGAGGTTTGGTTAGTTTATTTTTATTATTTTATTACATTTTAATTTTAGAGATACAGCATGGAAAGAGGACCTTCAGCCCACCAAGTGCACTGATCAGAGATCCCTGCACATTAACACTATCCTACACACACTGGGGACAATTTACATTTATACCAACCCAATTAACCTACAAACCTGTACGTCTTTGGAGTGTGGGAGGAAACTGGAGCACCCGGAGAAAACCCACGCTGGTCACGGGGAGAACGTACAAACTACGTACAGACAGCAACCGTGGTAAGGATCGAACCCAGGTGACTAGCGCTGTGAGGCAGCAACTCTACTGCTGCGTCACCGTGCCACTCTTTTATTGCAATGGTGGAGTGCTATAGGGATCATTTCTCAAGTGGACACTCTCTCTCTGCCTTATCCCAACCCTCTGGCCCTCTCTTCCAAATGTTTTCCACCCACTAGACATTCTGCTCAGCTCAAGCCTTGATGGAAATTTCCCCACCCAGACCCGCCATTGTCCCCTGATCTGTTTGACCCTAATAAGCCTTTGATGAAGGTTTCTCTCCAAGCACCAACATTTATGGTGATATCTTCTCCTGCCCTCTGGCCATTTACCATCATTGACAACATGGCCCCAGGCCCAGTCCTTATCCTATGTTTCCCATTACAGGTTATAGAAACATAGAAATTAGGTGCAGGAGTAGGCCATTCGGCCCTTCGAGCCTGCACCGCCATTCAATATGATCATGGCTGGTCATCCAACTCAGTATCCCGTACCTGCCTTCTCTCCATACCCTCTGATCCCCTTAGCCACAAGGGCCACATCTAACTCCCTCTTAAATATAGCCAATGAACTGGCCTCAACTACCCTCTGTGGCAGAGAGTTCCAGAGACCCACCACTCTCTGTGTGAAAAAATTCCTTCTCATCTCGGTCCTAAAGGATTTCCCCCTTATCCTTAAGCTGTGACCCCTTGTCATGGACCTCCCCAACATCGGGAACAATCTTCCTGCATCTAGCCTGTCCAACCCCTTAAGATCTGTGGAGTTATCTGGCTCCATGGGGGTCATCATGTATTGCCCTTTGAAATGTGCAACGCAGCCCCATAGAAAAAACGGTTATTAACAAACCCGCTCCAACACCCATCTAGCACACCCGGTACTAGAATTTCTAAGTTATTACCTCTCGAGACTATGATAGAAATTTCATAATTTAAACCTGTAAAACATTTATTCTACCCCCACAACATCTAACCTTACATACCCTATACACTGTGTATGTCAGCACTAAAGGAATTAGAACTGCAACACTGAAGGAATTAGAACTGCAGATTGGGAGTTTAACTAAAACATAGAGCAGACAGTGAATGCTGGTCCTTGTGAAGGCATTAGTCAATGTAAAATATTTGTATGAAGCCATATGAAAAGAATACCGTTTAATCAACAACTGACAATTTATTATTGGGCACAATTAGAAAATACGTGATTATTTTCATAATGGAATCCAGACTCTGAGCTGAATAGTTTGGAGCCAAACTTCTTCCTAGGACAGGAAGCAAAACCTTTTTAACTTTTGTGCATCAGCAGCTCACAATCTAACCATTTTAAGACCCTTTAATAATCAAAAGTCAGGACAAAAGAATTAATGTAAGGGATATTAAGGAGATTGTTTCTGACACACAACTTCCTACATTGTTTTCTATATTAAAATTACTTTCAAAATAAATTGCCAATATGCTTCTTTAAAGTACACAAAAATAGTTGCTAATCAGTATTCTATTTTAAGCTCTATATTCAGTTTAAAGCATTAGTTTGTGATTTTAATATGCATAGAGTTATATGGCCTTCATTCCAACTCGTCCATTCCAACCAAGATGCCCAATTTAATTTAGTCCCATTTGCCTGCATTTAACCCATATGCCTTTCATATCTATATACCTGTCCAAATGTCTTTGAAATGTTGTTACTGTACATGTCTCAATCTATTCCTCTGGCAGCTCGTTCTACAAACCCACCATCCTATTGTGAAAAAGTTGCCCCTCAGGTTTCTATGAAATGTTTCCCAAGGCCTTGAAATCCTACCTTGTTATTTTAAACACCACAAACTGAAAAACTAGTGCATACTGAACTTTTTTTATTTTATGAGTATTTCCATGCTCTATCAGGCATCCATCATGCCAGACAGTCAGTAGTCAAGGAGAAGGGATATACAGACCATGAATAGGTGTCAGAAATCACTGGACAAAATCTATTTATTGTTCTATTTAATATGTCTGATTAAGGCATAACTTCGGCAACCGACGGAACAGGGCGGTTTCAACATGAAGTCTGCTTAGTATAGATTTGGAGCCTGGCGCCTGACTGACCTGACCCGTGGCCAGTCTACACTCAAACCAAGCTTTGATACATAGTATTTTTTCCAACCTGTTCATTCTTTTCATATGCCTGCATTCCAAATGCCACTCCAACCCCCATCTCTTGTATTCTCTTTCTCTCTTGCTCTCTCTCACTCTCAAACTCACTTTTACACGCACAAACGGACAACCTTGCCAGTCTGTGCTCCCCCCCTCTTACCCTTCAGTGCTAAACAAAATGCTTCACTAAAATCCTAACAAATGGCCAGCCTCTGGTCTTAACAATGCACAGTGCGGGAATTAGTCGGAGGTACGCAACAACTTGTGGCTTAGTTGAGAAGTCCAATGCAAATCAGCTCAGTTAAGCTCCTCCCAAAGATGCTTGTTAAACACTGCCCACTACAGTACTTTAAATTTATTGCTCTTCAACGTGGCTATTTTGAAGGTAGTCCTGCTGGCTTGGCAATGGGAGGCGAGGACCCAATGTCAGGAAGATCTTTCAGAGAACACCAAAGGAGGCATGGCAGAAGAGTTCTTGCAGGATTTTCCAAGGAAATAGTGCCACAAATCGGTCACCAATTTCAGCTAATCTCCCAACAATCTAACCATGCTTGAAATACTCTCTCATCCCAAACTTCATAACTTCCAGACCACTCCAGCTGATATCGCAGCTGATTTATGCCATATTCACAATTTGATGCACACCGTTGAAATAGGCCCATTACTAAAATCCTCCACTCAATCACCCCAAATCTACACAGGAAAATATTGAACATACGTTTGGCCCAAAAGACCAAGCGTATTTTGTGGGTTATATGATCTGAATTATTTTGGATCACAAATGTGATTTTGAACCAGAATAATTGATTTTGTTTGTCACCGCCTTTCATGACAAACATTTATCTCAGCGGCATGAATATTATTTCGCGCTGGGAATTTTCCTCACCATTGTTGCAATCTTATAGCTGCCGTGGGATTGAGGTTGATGGAGAACAAATTTACTCTTCAAGTATAAAATAACTGGAGGAAATTGATATCCAATGATATCCCCATATTTAGTAGCTTGTAGTCAATCTATTAGGTTACATGTCATAAAGTAGATTAACTAAACTTACTTGCTTTAACATGTCTGGAATTAGAGAGCATAGAGTTAAGGTGAAAGGGGAAAGTTTTAATAAGAACTTTTAAGAACGTTTTCACACAGAGGGTGGTGGGTATACGGAACAAGCTGCCATAGAAAGTAGTTGAGGCAGGCACAAAGACAAAATTTAAAATTAAAATATCTGTTTGGACAGATATATGGATAGGATAGGTTTAGAGGGATATGGGCCAAACACAGGCAAATGGGACTTGCTTAGATGGGGCAACTTGATATGCATGGAAGGCTTGGACCAAAGGGCCTGTTCCCATGCTGCATGACTCTATCGAGATGTTGGTGCAGTGTCCAGCCTAGCTGAATTTCCTACCGACTGTGCATTCACCCTTTTGATTCCCCTCCAGACACTGAAAAAGACCTGGCATGCACAGCAACCAAAGAAGTTACCAAATGTAATATTGCACTAGGCTAAGAGGGACCCGGGTCGCACGGGAGGTCTGGTCCCCCAACGCAACCCATTCCCCAAAGCAATATTCCACCACTCCCCCGTTCCCCCAATGCAATATTCCACCACACACCCATAGCCCCTAACTGTGCGGGCGCGGCTCATTTCCCCTCATCTCCGAGCACTCCCTTCCCCTCCTCTTCATGTGTGAGCGGGGAGGAGGGGGGAGGGAAGTGGGGTGTGTGGTGGGGGGGGAATAGGGTGGAAAAAGGGGTGTGGGCGGGAGTGTGTTGTGCGGGGAGGGGTGTGTGGAGAGTTGTGGGAGGAGAGGGGTGTGTGGGCTGGGGGAGTTGTGGGGGAGAGGGGTGTGTGGGCGGGGGGGGGGAAGGGGGGGAGTGAGCTCGGAGAAAAGAGGGGGAAGAGCCATGGGCGAGAGGGGTGGGTATCATGGGGAAGGGAGGGAGGAGCCAGCGAGGGGGACCAGAGGGGTAGTGGCTGGAATTGGCAGTGCAATGGGGACTCACAGCGGGCGTTGGTCGCTGGTCATTCTCCTCCGCCGGGATCAGAGTCTCTGCTTTCCTTTTGGCGACATCTCCGACTCCGGGCTGGGCTGGGTCTCCGACGCTGGGCTGGGTCTCTGACGCAGGGCTGGGCTGGGCAGGGTCTCTGACGCTGGGTTAGGTCTCCGACGCTGGGTTGCTTCGGGTCCCTCCGAACATTGTGTCCAGTTGGAAACCTCCGCCGGCCATCCTCCACTCCAGTAAAGACGCGATGGTGCAGACAGGGGTGGACCGTCTTGGTGAGTGACAGGGGAAGAGACTAATCCACGTGGCGCTGAACGGCAGGAGAATAGATTGATTTGCGCACGCGCGGTTTTAAAGATTTTTTTAAACCTCGCTAACTTTTACGACATTCAACCGATCGGAAAGAAACTTGGTGCAATCGCAGCATTGGAGAATGGTGAGTGAACTGGCGAAAAATCGTAGCGCTATCGCGAACCGTTTTTGCGCAAATAGAATGATCGCACTAACCAGAATATAACAAGATCAGAGTTTTAGTTATGTATAGATTATGCCACTGGCATAATCTGGTTCCTCTAGTGCGGAATCTACATGTTTTGTGCAACTCTTGATTGCGATCTCAGTTGACCATCATTAAACTCGATGATTAACTGAGATTGCATTACCAATATATAATTCTTCACCAACAAGTAAGAAATGAAGGACATTTTGACACTTGCTACACATTTTTATATTCATACTTTCTGACCAATTTTAAATATTTAATGAGTAACGCTGACAGGCTAAATAAATTAAATATGCAAGTAGCATTCTGACCAACACATGTTGCACAGTAATCATCTGATGGGACAGAAACTGACTAAGCATTGAAGAAGTCGCTCATAAATCTGAAAGTGCATGCGTAGCAAAAATATCATGAGCAAAACTGTAAATGTGAGTGTTCAAATTAATCAGACTATTCTGAGAAAATAATGTAAATACATTACATTAAAACATATCTTTCTTTGCAGGACTAAATGCTTGTAATTATGGTAATTAACAACATATAAATTAATAACTATATAATACTTACATGGGCTATAAATGGCATATTGATAGAACTCAAATTCCAAAATGCAGCTTGGTTACTATTAAGAAAAAGGATCATTGTCTTGTTGACACTAATGGGCTGCACAGTCAATGTTATCTGGAAAGATCAATAACAAATAGCTAGTTGAAGTATATAACATTTAATCAACAGTGCTTTAAGTATAAAATGAACAATTTCCGTACATGGCTTTATGAAAATAAAAGTGAGGTGCTGCAAAAATTGGAAATTCACATTCAGCAACAAAAAAAGGAAATATCAGTATAACGCTTTAATGGCTTTACCTCAGTTTTATTTTATATGTGTAGTACTTGCAATGTTCTAAAAACATGTTGTCAAGAGGAACCCCAACAACTGTTTTCATCTGTCTAATTTCATGAATGGTTAACTGTTCATTAACAGTTATTTAATATGGGAAACAATATCCAATAGGTTTAATGATAAATCTGAATTAATTTCATGCATTACTTTTTGATTGTATTTAAATGAATAATTCAATATAATATGTTCTCTTCCAACGTTTCTGTAAATGGAACTGAACAATGAATAAACAATTTTCTGGAGTTAGACCAGATTACGTATTTGTTTTATTTACGGTAGCTTAATCCATTAAGGTCCAGCTATTGTATCAGCCTCTTAAATACAATGTAACTATCATGGTTTCCTTTTTATACAAATTCGGAGTTGAATTGTCAGCCCTAAAAAATGTATTTGGCTTACTTCACTTTTTAAATATTTCTGATTATGATTGGTTCCAACTACATTCAAATAAACTTCATGTGATTTAATCAATAATTGAGTTATGAGTTAATTAGTTTAGTTTATTGTTACATGTACCGAGGTACACTGGATAACGTTTCCAGTCAGCGGAAAAACAATACATGATTACAATCAAGACATTCGTAGTGTACAGATAGATGATAATGGGAATAACGTGAATAATGTTCAGTGCAAGATAAAGCCAGTAAAGTCCGAGGGTCTCCAATGAGGTCGACTAATTCAGGACTGCTCTCTAGTTGTGGTAGGATGTTTCAGTTGCCTGATAGCAAATGGGAAGAAATTGTCCTTGAATCTGCAGGTGTGCTTCTTCACACTTCTATATCTCTTGCCCGATGGGAGAGGGGAGAAGAGGGAGTGGCCAGGGTGCAACTCGTCCTTGATTATGCTGGTGGCCTTCCAGAGGTAGCACGAGGTATAAATTGAGTCAATGGAAGGGAGATTGAATTGCCTCCATTTATACCTCATGCTGCCTCGGCAAGTCACTAAACAATATTTGTTTCTCAGAAGCCAATTTTAAACAAATGCAGTTTAAAATAGTTCCTGGAATGTATTACTGATACCCTAGGGGGGAAATGTGAACATACTGCAAGATAGAAAGATTCTACAAATATGGGCTTTCAAAAGGTCACACTGCATACTTTGGCTTGCTATCATGGTCAGGTTACATAGTATAATTGATGATTTATTATATTATTGAATTTTTTTTTGGTGCTCGAGTTCTTTCGCTTTATTTTACTCAAAATCCGATGCCACCTTCTTAAACCTGGTACATGCTTCATTTTACTTCCTGAACATGTTTGCAACCTGCTTGGCCATCCATGGTTCCCTTACCTTGACATCCTTATCCCTCCTCCTTACTTAAGCGTGTTGATCCTGCACTTTGATCAGATGGCCTTTAAAAGACTCCTATATGTCATTGTGGACCCAATAACAACTATTCCCAATCTACCCTCCCTAGCTCCTGAGTAATTGCATTGTAGTCTGCTTTTCCCCAATTAAGTTCCTTTCCCCTTCAGCCAGACCTATCCCGATTCAAAACAATCTTAAAACTTATGGAGTTTAATTGAATATCTCATAAAAGTGTGCAAATACATTTTTTAAATAGTGGTGTAAAATGTGTGCAATGTCTACTCACACAAGTATGAAAAAGCAGGAAAACTATAATAACAAATAAATCCTACTTAGCATTTCTGCCATTCAATATTCATTTCATAAAATGTATATATTTTTTTAATTTCTTGTTCTACATCTGATTAAATAGCTTTCTTCTGTAAATAGTTATTTTTGTTTTGTTAATTAATACATTTTATGCCAAATCATAGTTTAAAATAATGCAGTTAATTTAAAACTAGTCATTTTGGAATAGTGGTATAATTTCTTATCGGAAAGCATTCTCCTTTGATCAAATCACATCTAAAACTGGGTCATTAAAATCAGTGTATACAAACAAATAAAATAGGTCACAGTTTCTAATTTTGCTTGTGTTTCTTGTAGATATAATTGTTTTCTGTTTGGACATTTTATTTTAATTGACTGTGATTATGTAAACTGATTTCCAGTAATTCTTTGGTTCCATTTTAATAAGGACGGCTCCATTCTACATTGGGCTCTCTGCCAGCTATGTGCTTGCCAGACGTTGAACATTACCGCAGCCTCGGTATATTTTAAGATCTGTCTAGCAGATCTGTTTTTACACAATGTAACATGAATACTAGGATATCTTTATGTATCCAATTCATTTTAAAAATTATGGTAACAAGAAGGAAACTAAGCATACTATTTATAAAAAATGACCAAGCATAAGCTATTTGGAATACATTAGTTCTCTCTTCAAAGGGTACTTTGACTTGATGCAGGTGCAGGTTTGATAAGGAACTTTAATAGTTCCATATTAATTCTCTGACCTAATTTTCTTTTTGAGTATGAGTTTATGGGTTATAAATTAAAGTATTGATGAGATCTATATTTTTTTGTAGTGTCAAAAAAGTTAAGTGCAAGATATCTAATTGAGCTACGTTTAAACCAAAGCAAACCAAAGTTACCATGCTATGAAATTGTATCTGCAGCCAACTGGTCATTATTATATTTTGTGATATGAATATTCAATAATAAATTGTAATGTCCCTTTTCATCAAATATTTAGTAAAACTATTTTCAAATGGTTCACGTATATGAAAAACACTCTAATGCACAGATCTCAATACCTTTAAAATGCAATTTCAGATTGGGATTTTTCTTTTGCCTTTGTAGGCAAAATCTTAAACTGGAATGAAGTTCAAGTGCGTGAGCACCACTCTGGGTCGGAGGCTGTTATAATGCTACATTTGAGTGAGCTTCAGCCAGGACACTACAAATTTGTTTCTTAGAAACATAGAAAAATAGGTGCAGGAGTAGGCCATTTGGTCCTTCGAGCCACCATTCAATATGATCATGGCGGATCATCCAAAATCAGTACCCTGCTTTCTCCCCATATCCCTTGATTCCGTTAGCCCTAAGAGCTATATCTAACTCTCTCTTGAATACACCCAGTGAATTGGCCTCCACTGCCTTCTGTGGTAGAGAATTCCACAGATTCACCTCTCTGAGTGAAAATGTTTTTCCTCATCTCAGTACTAAATGGCCTACCCCTTATTATTAAACTGTGACCCCGGTTCTGGACTCCCCCAACATCGAGAACATTTTTCCTGCATCTCGCCTGTCCAATCCCATAAGAATTGTATATGTTTCTATAAGATCTCCTCTTATCCTAGATTCCTATCCTAGTGAATATAAGCCCAGTCGATCCATTCTTTCATCATATGTCCATCCCGCTATCAAGGGAATTAATCTGGTGCACTCCCTCAATATCAAGAATCTTAATGGAACTGGAATGTATTGCTTCATTAAAATTGATTCCAATCAATCACTGCTATTGTGTAACTTAGTGCCTCCAGCCAGCTCATCAATTTGGACCAAAATTGAGTCAAAATTAAGTGTGTCTTTTTGGCAAAGCACCTACCTGACAAAATATATGTAGTTCTGTATAACATGATATTTGAATTCATAAGAAATCTTCCATTATAGAAAATTGTGTTATAAAGTCCAATTGTGTCAATGGGGAAAGGAGGGGTGGAGTCCAGTGCTAGAGAACTTCAGACCTCACAATAACATCCCCCCCCCACCCCCCACGAGATTAAAAAAAAAGGAATTGTTAATAACTACAAGTTTATTTTTGTAACTGCAGGTTAAAAATACTAAAGGCTGCATGTTCCATTGTTTAACAGAGTACCATTGCCCAATTGGGGAGGTTATTGCAGGGAGGATACATCAAAACTGTTTTTTCTTCCCTAAACTGTTGTTTTTCGCCCCAAGGCAGCTTTTTTCTACTTCTCAATTTCCAATATATCTTTTAACTGGTTTTCTAGATCATGGTCAAAATCGTGTTTTAACTACCGGTAATTCAGCCCGTGTAATGCAAATAGTTCCATAATTCATCAATCGCATTATATCTAATTTGGGTTAGAGAAATACACGTGATAACAGAACTACCTGTATTCCCTGCAATATTCAATAATTCTAAAGAATTTAATGCAATTATTTAAATGTATCAATTACCTGAGGGAGTCCGCTGGGAGGAACAATCGAATCAAAGAAGTATACATTTTCATTGGTAGTGGAGTTGCCACGGCACACGCAATATCGTACCACTTGTGAGATGGTGACAGGATGGTTTGCTCCAACTTTTTCAATTTTACATTCTTTGCTTGCAGCACCTATTACACACAAAGTAATATTTAATCCAAAACACAATAGTTAGACACTAAATTAACCTAAGAAATCACATTCAATATGATAAAAGTTGAATGATGTAAAATCGAAACATACCTGATCAATATGGCAGCATATCAACTTTGACAAGCATAACATGGTTCATTAATAGAAAATGAATGCTTCCACCTACCCCTCCCCAATCACTCCCACCATAGAAAGCATACTATCGAGTTGCATCTCAGTATGGTTTGAGAACAACTCTGCCCAAGACTACAAGAAATTGTAAAGAGTTGTAATGGACCATAGGAGAGTGGAATAGTGTCCTTTATTCCCCGCATTGACATCACTGCCCGGGTGCTGGGTCAGAATCTTGGAACCCCATCACTGAGAGCCCAGTGGGACCTCCCTTGCTACACAGAGTGCAGCAACCCAAGAAGGTCGCCCAGCACCACCTTGTCCAGTGCAGCTGGGGAATGGCAGTAACTGCTGTGCCTGCAGCTGATTCCCGCACTTAGGAGAGATTGAGAACAAAATGGGAGGTCTGAGGCATTGGGGTTGTGGGGTGAGGAAACCTTGTCCTGTTCTAAGTGAAATTACCTTGACCAACTGCCTGCCCAGAATTCAGGGCGAAAAACATCGACCTTTAACTTTAACTTTGTTTCTTCTTCCAATAATCGTAATCTGCTGAGTGTACAAACTTCTTTTTAAACAGCTAAAAATGTATCTTTTTTACTTCAAAAAGATACTAAAAGCTGTTTGGTACATTGTTTAATAGAGTTAAGTGTCGATCAAAACAATTGCTTTTGGGTCCCTTGAAGACAGCAAGAGGTGAATTTATTATGGGGAAAAAGGAAATGGCAGACGAGTTGAAAAGGTATTTTGGTTCTGTCTTCACTAAGGAAGACACAAACAATCTCCCAGATGTACTAGGGGACAGAGGACCCAGGGTGATGGAGGAACTCAAGGAAATTCACATTAGTCAGGAAATGGTGTTGGGTAGACTGATGGGACTGAAGGCTGATAAATCCCCAGGGCCTGATGATCTGCATCCCAGGGTACTCAAAGAGGTGGCTCTAGAAATCGTGGACGCGTTTCCAATGTTCTATAGATTCTGGATCAGTTCCTGTGGATTGGAGGGTGGCTAATGTTATCCCACTTTTCAAGAAAGGAGGGAGAGAGAATGCAGGGAATTATAGACTAGTTAGCCTGACATCAGTGGTGGGGAAGATGCTAGAGTCAATTATTAACGATGTAATAGCGGTGTATTTGGATAACAGTAACAGAGTCGGTCCAAGTCAGCATGGATTCACGAAGGAGAAATCATGCTTGACAAATCTTCTGGATTTTTTTGAGGATGTAACAAGTAAAATGGATAAGGGAGAGCTTGTGGATGTAGTGTACCTGGACTTTCAGAAAGCCTTTGATAAGGTCCCACACAGGAGATTAGTGGGCAAAATTATAGTACATGGTATTGGGGGGTATGGTATTGACATGGATAGAAAATTAGTTGGCAGACAGGAAACAAAGAGTAGGGATTAACGGGTCCCATTCAGCATGGCAGGCAGTGACTAGTGGGGTGCCGCAAGGATCGGTGCTGGAATTGCAGCTATTTACAATATACATTAATAATTTAAATGAAGGAATTAAAAGTAACATTAGCAAATTTGCAGATGACACAAAGCTGGGTGGCAGTGTGAACTGTGAAGAGGATGCTATGAGGTTGCAGGGTGACTTGGACAGGTTGGGTGAGTGGACAGATGCATGGCAGATGCAGGATAAAGTGGATAAATGTGAGGTTATGCACTTTGGTGGCAAGAACAGGAAAGCAGATTATTATCTGAATGGTATTCTGCACATTCCTGGGATGTCAGGACTTTCATATGAGGAAAGATTGGATAGACTCGGCTTGTACTCGCTGGAATTTAGAAGATTGAGGGGGATCTTATAGAAACTTACAAAATTCTTAAGGGGTTGGACAAGCTAGATGCTGGAAGATTGTTCCCGATGTTGGGGGAGTCCAGAACAAGGGGTCACAGTCTAAGGATAAGGGGGAATTCCTTTAGGACCGAAATGAGGAAAACATTCTTTACACAGAGAGTCGTGAGTCTCTGGAATTCTCTGCCACAGAAGGTAGTTGAGGCCAGTTCATTGCCTATATTTAAGAGGGCGTTAGATGTGGCACTTGTGGCTAAAGGGATCAGGGGGTATGGAGGGAAGGCAGGTACGGGATACTGAGTTGGATGATCAGCCATGATCACATTGAATGGCGGTGCAGGCTCGAAGGGCCGAATGGCCTACTCCTGCACCTATTTTCTATGTTTCTATGTTTTCTATGTATCAAGTTAGGAAAAGGGGAAGTACAACGAGGCCTGGGTGTCCTTGTACATCAGTCACTGAAAGTAAGCATGCAAGTACAGCAGGCAGTGAAGAAAGCTAATGGCACATTGGCCTTCATAACGAGAGGAGTTGAGTATAGGAGCAAAGAGGTCCTTCCGCAGTTGTTTCTGCAGAGCCCTGGTGAGACCACACCTGGAGTATTGTGTGCAGTTTTGGTCCCCTAATTTGAGGAAGGACATTCTTGCTATTGAGGGAGTGCAGCGTAGGTTCACAAGGTTAATTCCCGGGATGGCGGGACTGTCATATAATGAAAGAATGGCGCAACTGGGTTTGTATTCACTGGAATTTAGGATGCGAGGGGATCTTGCAGAAACATATAAAATTATCAAGGGATTGCACACGCTAGATGCAGGAAACATGGTCCCGGTGTTGGGGGAGTCCAGATCCAGGGGCCACAGTTTAAGAATTAGGGGTAGGCCATTTAGAACTGAAATGAGGAAAAACGTTTTCACACAGCCAGTTGTGAATTTGTAGAATTCTCTGTCTCAGAAGGCAGTGGAGGCCGATTCACTGCAAGCATTCAAAAGAGAGTTAGATAGAGCTCTTAGGGCTAGCGGAATCAAGGGATATGGGAAGAAGGCAGGAACGGGGTACTGATTGTGGATAATCAGCCATGATCACACTGAATGGTGGTTCTGCCTCGAAGGGCCAAATGGCCTATTCCTGCACCTATTGTCTATATATCTAATTTATTTGGCCTCTGCAGTGTTAAAGAGACAGTTGTGTCTGATTACTATGGGGACGGTCCGTCCACTATATCCAAAATCCGTGATAAAGAGGTCCGTTATAAAGAGGGTAGACTATTTCAATTTATTTGATGCCATTATAATGAATAAGGTAATTTTATTATTTTGTGTTCTTCAATGAAAATAAAAAACAAACCACAATAAGATCCTACAGGCAAATCCACTGAAGACTTCAGGACTCAACAATTGAATAAAAGCTTTCAATCCAAGGACTGATATGTACAATCATTTTTCAAATATATTTCGTCCAGGTAACAAATCATCAACTTTGAATATCTGGTAATGCTTTTAACATAAACAAGTTCTTATCAAAGACAAACAGAAGGTCAGATCTATCCCTTCCTGCTCTGATTCAGCTTAACCTTCTAAAATCACGACATGATGCATTGAATCCATTTTAATTTTACAATTTTAACATTTTAAATCTGTATGTACAAATACAGTGTACTTTTCCT
>OY740813.1:15721223-15883352 GCA_963514005.1 Raja brachyura
GAGAGAGGGGGGCAGAGACGGAGAGGGAGGGGGGCAGAGACGGAGAGGGAGGGGGGCAGAGACGGAGAGAGAGGGGGGCAGAGACGGAGAGGGAGGGGGGCAGAGACGGAGAGGGAGGGGGGCAGAGACGGAGAGGGAGGGGGGCAGAGACGGAGAGGGAGGGGGCAGAGACGGAGAGGGAGGGGGGCAGAGACGGAGAGGGAGGGGGGCAGAGACGGAGAGGGAGGGGGGCAGAGACGGAGAGGGAGGGGGGCAGAGACGGAGAGGGAGGGGGCAGAGACGGAGAGGGAGGGGGGCAGAGACGGAGAGGAGGGGGGCAGAGACGGAGAGGGAGGGGGGCAGAGACGGAGAGGGAGGGGGGCAGAGACGGAGAGGGAGGGGGGCAGAGACGGAGAGGGAGGGGGGCAGAGACGGAGAGGGAGGGGGGCAGAGACGGAGAGGGAGGGGGGCAGAGACGGAGAGGGAGGGGGGCAGAGACGGAGAGGGAGGGGGGCAGAGACGGAGAGGGAGGGGGGCAGAGACGGAGAGGGAGGGGGGCAGAGACGGAGAGGGAGGGGGGCAGAGACGGAGAGGGAGGGGGGCAGAGACGGAGAGGGAGGGGGGCAGAGACGGAGAGGGAGGGGGGCAGAGACGGAGAGGGAGGGGGGCAGAGACGGAGAGGGAGGGGGGCAGAGACGGAGAGGGAGGGGGGCAGAGACGGAGAGGGAGGGGGGCAGAGACGGAGAGGGAGGGGGGCAGAGACGGAGAGGGAGGGGGGCAGAGACGGAGAGGGAGGGGGGCAGAGACGGAGAGGGAGGGGGGCAGAGACGGAGAGGGAGGGGGGCAGAGACGGAGAGGGAGGGGGGCAGAGACGGAGAGGGAGGGGGGCAGAGACGGAGAGGGAGGGGGGCAGAGACGGAGAGGGAGGGGGGCAGAGACGGAGAGGGAGGGGGGCAGAGACGGAGAGGGAGGGGGGCAGAGACGGAGAGGGAGGGGGGCAGAGACGGAGAGGGAGGGGGGCAGAGACGGAGAGGGAGGGGGGCAGAGACGGAGAGGGAGGGGGGCAGAGACGGAGAGGGAGGGGGGCAGAGACGGAGAGGGAGGGGGGCAGAGACGGAGAGGGAGGGGGGCAGAGACGGAGAGGGAGGGGGGCAGAGACGGAGAGGGAGGGGGGCAGAGACGGAGAGGGAGGGGGGCAGAGACGGAGAGGAGGGGGGCAGAGACGGAGAGGGAGGGGGGCAGAGACGGAGAGGGAGGGGGGCAGAGACGGAGAGAGAGGGGGGCAGAGACGGAGAGGAAGGGGGGCAGAGACGGAGAGAGAGGGGGGCAGAGACGGAGAGAGAGGGGGGCAGAGACGGAGAGAGAGGGGGGCAGAGACGGAGAGAGAGGGGGGCAGAGACGGAGAGAGAGGGGGGCAGAGACGGAGAGAGAGGGGGGCAGAGACGGAGAGAGAGGGGGGCAGAGACGGAGAGAGAGGGGGGCAGAGACGGAGAGAGAGGGGGGCAGAGACGGAGAGAGAGGGGGGCAGAGACGGAGAGAGAGGGGGGCAGAGACGGAGAGAGAGGGGGGCAGAGACGGAGAGAGAGGGGGGCAGAGACGGAGAGAGAGGGGGGCAGAGACGGAGAGAGAGGGGGGCAGAGACGGAGAGAGAGGGGGGCAGAGACGGAGAGAGAGGGGGGCAGAGACGGAGAGAGAGGGGGGCAGAGACGGAGAGAGAGGGGGGCAGAGACGGAGAGAGAGGGGGGCAGAGACGGAGAGAGAGGGGGGCAGAGACGGAGAGAGAGGGGGGCAGAGACGGAGAGAGAGGGGGGCAGAGACGGAGAGAGAGGGGGGCAGAGACGGAGAGAGAGGGGGGCAGAGACGGAGAGAGAGGGGGGCAGAGACGGAGAGAGAGGGGGGCAGAGACGGAGAGAGAGGGGGGCAGAGACGGAGAGAGAGGGGGGCAGAGACGGAGAGAGAGGGGGGCAGAGACGGAGAGAGAGGGGGGCAGAGACGGAGAGAGAGGGGGGCAGAGACGGAGAGAGAGGGGGGCAGAGACGGAGAGAGAGGGGGGCAGAGACGGAGAGAGAGGGGGGCAGAGACGGAGAGAGAGGGGGGCAGAGACGGAGAGAGAGGGGGGCAGAGACGGAGAGAGAGGGGGGCAGAGACGGAGAGAGAGGGGGGCAGAGACGGAGAGAGAGGGGGGCAGAGACGGAGAGAGAGGGGGGCAGAGACGGAGAGAGAGGGGGGCAGAGACGGAGAGAGAGGGGGGCAGAGACGGAGAGAGAGGGGGGCAGAGACGGAGAGAGAGGGGGGCAGAGACGGAGAGAGAGGGGGGCAGAGACGGAGAGAGAGGGGGGCAGAGACGGAGAGAGAGGGGGGCAGAGACGGAGAGAGAGGGGGGCAGAGACGGAGAGAGAGGGGGCAGAGACGGAGAGAGAGGGGGGCAGAGACGGAGAGAGAGGGGGGCAGAGACGGAGAGAGAGGGGGGCAGAGACGGAGAGAGAGGGGGGCAGAGACGGAGAGAGAGGGGGGCAGAGACGGAGAGAGAGGGGGGCAGAGACGGAGAGAGAGGGGGGCAGAGACGGAGAGAGAGGGGGGCAGAGACGGAGAGAGAGGGGGGCAGAGACGGAGAGAGAGGGGAGGGGGGGCAGAGACGGAGAGAGAGGGGGGCAGAGACGGAGAGAGAGGGGGGCAGAGACGGAGAGAGAGGGGGGCAGAGACGGAGAGAGAGGGGGGCAGAGACGGAGAGAGAGGGGGGCAGAGACGGAGAGAGAGGGGGGCAGAGACGGAGAGAGAGGGGGGCAGAGACGGAGAGAGAGGGGGGCAGAGACGGAGAGAGAGGGGGGCAGAGACGGAGAGAGAGGGGGGCAGAGACGGAGAGAGAGGGGGGCAGAGACGGAGAGAGAGGGGGGCAGAGACGGAGAGAGAGGGGGGCAGAGACGGAGAGAGAGGGGGGCAGAGACGGAGAGAGAGGGGGGCAGAGACGGAGAGAGAGGGGGGCAGAGACGGAGAGAGAGGGGGGCAGAGACGGAGAGAGAGGGGGGCAGAGACGGAGAGAGAGGGGGGCAGAGACGGAGAGAGAGGGGGGCAGAGACGGAGAGAGAGGGGGGCAGAGACGGAGAGAGAGGGGGGCAGAGACGGAGAGAGAGGGGGGCAGAGACGGAGAGAGAGGGGGGCAGAGACGGAGAGAGAGGGGGGCAGAGACGGAGAGAGAGGGGGGCAGAGACGGAGAGAGAGGGGGGCAGAGACGGAGAGAGAGGGGGGCAGAGACGGAGAGAGAGGGGGGCAGAGACGGAGAGAGAGGGGGGCAGAGACGGAGAGAGAGGGGGGCAGAGACGGAGAGAGAGGGGGGCAGAGACGGAGAGAGAGGGGGGCAGAGACGGAGAGAGAGGGGGGCAGAGACGGAGAGAGAGGGGGGCAGAGACGGAGAGAGAGGGGGGCAGAGACGGAGAGAGAGGGGGGCAGAGACGGAGAGAGAGGGGGGCAGAGACGGAGAGAGAGGGGGGCAGAGACGGAGAGAGAGGGGGGCAGAGACGGAGAGAGAGGGGGGCAGAGACGGAGAGAGAGGGGGGCAGAGACGGAGAGAGAGGGGGGCAGAGACGGAGAGAGAGGGGGGCAGAGACGGAGAGAGAGGGGGGCAGAGACGGAGAGAGAGGGGGGCAGAGACGGAGAGAGAGGGGGGCAGAGACGGAGAGAGAGGGGGGCAGAGACGGAGAGAGAGGGGGGCAGAGACGGAGAGAGAGGGGGGCAGAGACGGAGAGAGAGGGGGGCAGAGACGGAGAGAGAGGGGGCAGAGACGGAGAGAGAGGGGGCAGAGACGGAGAGAGAGGGGGGCAGAGACAGAGAGAGAGGGGCAGAGACAGAGAGAGAGGGGCAGAGACAGAGAGAGAGGGGCAGAGACAGAGAGAGAGGGGCAGAGACAGAGAGAGAGGGGCAGAGACAGAGAGAGAGGGGCAGAGACAGAGAGCGAGGGGCAGAGACAGAGAGCGAGGGGCAGAGACAGAGAGAGAGGGGCAGAGACAGAGAGAGAGGGGCAGAGACAGAGAGAGAGGGGCAGAGACAGAGAGAGAGGGGCAGAGACAGAGAGCGAGGGGCAGAGACAGAGAGCGAGGGGCAGAGACAGAGAGCGAGGGGCAGAGACAGAGAGCGAGGGGCAGAGACAGAGAGCGAGGGGCAGAGACAGAGAGCGAGGGGCAGAGACAGAGAGCGAGGGGCAGAGACAGAGAGCGAGGGGCAGAGACAGAGAGCGAGGGGCAGAGACAGAGAGCGAGGGGCAGAGACAGAGAGCGAGGGGCAGAGACAGAGAGCGAGGGGCAGAGACAGAGAGCGAGGGGCAGAGACAGAGAGCGAGGGCAGAGACAGAGAGCGAGGGGCAGAGACAGAGAGCGAGGGGCAGAGACAGAGAGCGAGGGGCAGAGACAGAGAGCGAGGGGCAGAGACAGAGAGAGAGGGGCAGAGACAGAGAGAGAGGGGCAGAGACAGAGAGAGAGGGGCAGAGACAGAGAGAGAGGGGCAGAGACAGAGAGAGAGGGGCAGAGACAGAGAGAGAGGGGCAGAGACAGAGAGAGAGGGGCAGAGACAGAGAGAGAGGGGCAGAGACAGAGAGAGAGGGGCAGAGACAGAGAGAGAGGGGCAGAGACAGAGAGAGAGGGGCAGAGACAGAGAGAGAGGGGCAGAGACAGAGAGAGAGGGGCAGAGACAGAGAGAGAGGGGGCAGAGACAGAGAGAGAGGGGCAGAGACAGAGAGAGAGGGGCAGAGACAGAGAGAGAGGGGCAGAGACAGAGGGGGAGGGGCAGAGACAGAGAGAGAGGGGCAGAGACAGAGAGAGAGAGAGAGGGGCAGACACAGAGAGAGAGAGAGGGGCAGACACAGAGAGAGAGAGGGGCAGAGACCCGAGGAGGCCTTATTTTCTAATCAATCTAATAATCCATTGGAATGCTGATTTGCCATAACCAATGTCTAGGACTCTGTTGTTTGTTTTTCTACAGTTCCATTCCAATCGTTCAACTGATATGCAACTGTACATCCCATTTTCTCAAAATATAAAATTCAATTTTGAACAACAACAAAAAATCATTCTACCACTATGTTAGTACTTCCTGGTATAAAACGAATAATAAAGTTAGAGGTACAACAAATAGAACAATGCCAATTGATGCAATTCTGCCAATAATGATGACAACAAATGTTAATCCGTTTGCTTTACCGCTGCATTAGTGTTTCATTTAAAGCATGGCACTTGACCATTAGAGATGGGAATGAAATTATGATTGGTGTTCCTTTCAGGAGACAACCACTTAAACATCAAGAAATCAGCATATAATCAACTAATTTAGTTTGATAAAAGAGTCCAAAGACAATTTCAAACAATACGTTTGCACAGAAAGTTTCTATAAGGACAACATTTTTAAAAGTCGAAACAAAAATCTTACGGAAAAGGAGCCCTCTCAAGTGGCTTTTTTCAATTTCCATTATTTTGGAAACAAATAAAACATTCAATTATTGGCACTTTAATGTCTCGATAATGCTCTTCCCCTATATACTGTAACATTAATTGATAGTGACCCATCAACAATAACTGGAGAAATCAGCTACAAGGCCAGAAACTTGCAGATAAATCTCAAATGTTCTGAACTGATCTGAAGGCGCATTTAAATTGCAGCAAGACCAGGTCTTCAATGCACATGCAGTATGAGAAAGAAAAGGATATTGACAAAGATTAGGAAAATATTAATGGCCAGTTCATCCAGCACTCAATTGGCAAAGGTAAAACTGCAAACTTTGATGAAGAGAATGAGTATATTGCATTCAGTTTCAAAATAAGGAAAAGCAAGGGTATATTGGAATGGGATTCATTTCTGGAGAGGTCACATTTCAAAAAAAGTCCTTATGTTAACCTTATAAACCCACACTAGAGTATAGTTAGCAGTATTTTATTATGTAAAGTATGGAGCAGCAGTGGAAATAATGCATAATTATTTACAAATGTAAGAACACAGAGTTACATTTGTCAGAAACGACTGAAGACGCATTGACTCCTTTCTCTGGAAAAAAATGTGGGATGACCTGGATAAGACCTTTAAAATTCTAAAATGGTTGATTCATTATGGGAATCACTAACCAATAAATTCAGGAGAAACCTCTTCTGGAGAGTGGCTAGAATTTGGAACTCACTTGACTAGGAGTAATATAAAATGATGGCAGCAAAGGGTATGAGATTCAACTGCAACAGTGACATTGGCACCATTCACATACATTTTCACTCACCAAGGCATTATTACCAATGAACTGTATAGAACCGTAACCTACTGCACAACTCAACTTTATTTTTGCACTCTCTTAATATAATCTGATTAATATATTGCACCATCTACAAGATAGTTTAAAAAGTTGAATACATTCCATTAATAAACAAATAGCCAAGAAAAGCTAATCTATACACAATATATAATTTCAAGAAAATGCAGATGCTGATTTATACTGTCTATCTGTGTAAGAATTGTATGAAGATTGACACAAAAAGCTGGAGTAACTTAGCAGGTCAGACAGCATCTCTGGAGAAAAGGATTAGGTTATGTTTCGGGTCGAGACGCATCTTCAGACCGATTTGGATTGAATGATCTGTGATTTCCCAACTTCAGATAGCCAAGCCCCTTATATCAGGTATATCTTTTAAAATGTTATTGGCCTTTGGTTCAACTGATTCACCAAGGTGCCAACATACCACTGGGAATAGATAACCTATTTTACAATTATTTTTTATAAATGTAACTGTTATGCTCTACTGGTGTCTCAGGATCTTATATCTACCATCACTTAGTAGCTTAAAGGATTTCTATTGCACGACCAAGAGACCTTACACACATTTCCACACTTCTTATGTACCCTTCAAATTGGGATTTTTTTAAATCAATGTTATAAGATCCCCGGTTCCACCTTACACGTGACAGGTCAAAGCCGTGCATCTCCACGATAGCAGCAGTGGAAGGTCAAGGGGAAAGTGGGTGGCTGTGACTGGTCTGTGAACTCACCTCCCGGTGCCTTTGTGGAGCAGCCGAGAGTTCCTCAATCGACTCAGTAAGCAAGGCATGTCGACCTCGACACACAGAATCAGAAGGGCAGCTGTTGGACGCGACGGACAAGACCCTATGGAGCCAGGTGAGTGGGTCAATTGCATAGAATGGCGGTGAAAGGGACCAACAGCATCACTCTGGACCAGGCTAATCCAGTGCCTCTAAGATGCCTGGCCTTAAGGTGAGATATACAAGAACTGCAAGTCCCTTCAGGCCTACATCAGATGTTTCAGAGACTTTGAAGTTGCAAGATGGCTCCGTAACACGGTAACTTGATATTCCACTAGGGGATCAATTGCACTAATGTACAGCATGATTTTACGAAATGCATGCTAAACAAGCATTGCACTGGATCTCTGTACACATGACATGAAATACAGTATTGAACTAATTCAATCCAAGTGACTAACACACATTACTTATGGCTAAAAAAAAAAACTAGATTATAAATAAAAGTAAATTCTGATATAGTGGTTGTGGCAAGTTTTTAAAACAGTCCCGCTAGGTTCAGTCTGAAGATGGTTCTCGACCCGATACATCACCCATTCCTTCTCTCCAGATATGCTGCCTGTCCCGCTGAGTTACTCCAGCATTTTGTGACTACCCCCACGAAGTTCAAGCTCTCCATTGTTACTGCTATGTTAGCATCGGACAAACAACAGTTAAACCAGTCTTCTTCTTCTTCATGCGTATGGTGTGCACAGCCTAAAGTTGTAGGACAACTTGTTCTATTTGATCTTCTTTGATTGCATTCGTCGAAACAGGGCTGACTGCGTGAAGGTTGCAATCTTCCACCCCAGTTAAACCAGTATGAGTGTTTATTAGCAAACCCATTGCCACAACATGCTCTTGCATCAAACTTATTGCTTCCAAATTGGTTCCATACTTTCAATCTGGTTCAGTCCCCTGCTCCCAACCGGCTCACCTTCATCAAAGGCAGGTATGGTTGGAGGTTCCTCTTCTTTTGTTTTGAGCAGAGGGCAAACAATTCAGCTCCATCATTCACCTGACTGAATTTGTTCTCACATTGAACAACTTCTTAAATTCCATTCACTTTGTCCAAATCAACTGTGGGTAGTTGACTTTTTTTGTAGGATACGTCCTTGCTTCAGTCCAACTCAAGGTGCAAGCTTGAGGAGCAGCACCTCATCTTCCTTCTGGACTCGTTGCAATTTCAAATAATATACTTTCCGTTTCCATCAAAACTGGCCAGTTCTGCTATAACATTATCCATCTGCGATATTAGTTTCCCCTCTCCTAATTTGTAGGGGCATTCTTCTTGGCTTCAGGTTTATCTGCATCTGCAAACTAAATTTCTTAATGCTTTCTTTTTCTAACTTCCTTCAATAGTCCATTAACCAAACAATCACTTAAACAACAGGATCACCTCAGCACCATCATATATTCCCTTTGCTATACCCACTCCTGCTCCACCCTCTCTGCATTTTAAAACTAACATGTTTTCTCATTTTCCATTTCTGATAAAGGGTCCGAGATCTGATGAAAATGCTACCTGACCTAACTTTATTTCAGATTTTCAGCATCTGCAATTTAAAAATAAATTTTAACTAACACGTACTGCCGATGTAACAAACACACCAAATAAAGGTTATTTTATTGTTGACACCGACGTAACAACAAACTACTCAAGCCACACGCCAACCTCCCTCTACCAGCATACTCCCCTGCCGCTTCTACTTCCCATGATCCAGCCAATGATGGTCATTCCCATATTTAGCTTGTATATTTTGAACATAAATTCCCTGTTGGAAGCACTATATCCAATTTCTCCTTTAAAAATCTTAGTGCTTTTCAACAGGAAGAAGAGCAGCCAAATTAAATGTGTCCTTGGAATGTGTCCTTCTGGGCTGACTCAATAAACTCGATTTCACTGCTCAAGAACAGGAAGCTTTAGACCACACATGAATAATTTCTGAGCAAGGTTTGTGCATTTACTCATGTGTTCACTAACATGTGAACAATCAGAGAGGGGGAAATGCCCTTATCTCAGCTCATCAAATATATATAAGGCAAGCCATGCTGGGCTGAAATTAAAAATTAAAGACTTTGCTGGGCAAAGTGCTTTCAAACATCAACACAAATTAATACCAACGAAAAGAAGAAAGCATCTGACCTGGAAACAAGGTTATTAGGAAGAGCAATTTAATAAAAATTAGAAAGTTAATATTAACAGCTTTCAGCTTGAGAAAATGGTTGACTGTTAACCCAGCTGAAGCTGTGCTTGTACTGTGGTGCAATGATAATAACAGTCTCTAATGAAAAGCCAAAAAGAATCCCAAGGTGAATATTATTCCAAATTATCAAAAATGTGTGCATGATGAAACGAATATACGCTCCATTGATTTTTCCCCCCCATATATTCTGCTGTGGATTGAAAAATGTTTGTACTGCTCATCAGCCAAAGTGGTTTTGCACTGTAACTCGTTAACATGTAATACTGTGCACTAAATGGTAATGTTGGTTGATTTATTGCTCATTCAGCAACAGAGAAAACTATAGGCAGCGTAATATAAAGTGCAAGAAAATAGAAGTAATAACACTGGAGGGAGTATATTGCTGTGCAGGTATGCATACATACCACACACCAACTTGCTCTCAATTACATGTCATATTACGCCTTTCCCCTCATCCAGCGTATCCTTGCTCATTACTTTGGGGGCAATAGCAACTTTTTAAACTGTGTTTCCAATCCCAATCTACAAAGTGTGAAAAAAATGATTACGGTAGTTAAGATTGATTGAAAAATACAGCATGGAAACTGGCCCTTCAGCCCACCGATTCAACGCCAACCATCGATCAATTGTTCACATTAGTTTTATGTTATCACGCTTTTACACCCACTTCTTACACACAAGGGGCAATTCACAGAGGCCAATTATCCTACAAACCCACAAGTCTTTCAGATGAGGGGGGAAACCGGAGCACCCGGTGGAAACGCACACAGTCACAGGGAGAACGTGCTTACTCCACACAGACACCATCCTAGGTCAGGATTGAACCCAGGTCTCTGGCGCTGCAAGGCTGCAGCTTTACCAGCTGCATCACTGTGTCACCCAATATCTGTGCAATATTTTACTTCTACCTACTAGATCATGTGACTGCCTTTAACCCTTACTCCGTAGATAAACTATTTGAATAATATTTGCCTGGAAACATCATAATGTAAGAAATCACTACCACTACTACGATCCTGAATGTCGAAAAAACAAAGGAGGTCATCGTCGACTTCAGGAAAAACCGGCACAGTCCCACACCACTTCACATCAATGACAGCGATGTGGAGGTGGTCAGTAGTACTAAGTTCCTGGGGGTGCAGATTACTAACAGTCTGACCTGGTCAAATAACATCTCATCAACAGTTAAGAGAGCGCAGCAGGGGTTGCACTTTCTGCGCCGGATGAGAAGAGCTCACCTCCCCCATCCCATCCTCACCACTTTCTACAGGGGCACCATAGAGAGTATTTTGACCAGCTGTATCTCTGTCTGGTTTGGGGACTGTAAAGCCTCTGACTGGAAATCCGTGCAGAGAGTGGTGAGGACAGCGGAAAAAATCATCAGGACTTCTCTCCCCTCAATCGGGGATATTGCAACCAAATGTTGCGTGTCTAAGGCCAGCAGTATTATAAAAGACCCCACACATCTCCATCACGGACTGTTCACTCTGCTGCCCTCGGGCAAAAGATATCGCAGCATAAGGAGCAGAACATCAAGGTTCCGCAACAGCTTCTTCCCACGAGCCATCAGACTCCTGAATGCCATGTAATGGGCTGCCACCATTGTCTATTTATCATTTTATCCTTTTTATCCATTTTATCCATGTTTATCCTTCTGTTAATTATCGTGTTGCACAGGGAGCCAAATGCAACGGAATTTCGTTTGGAACTGCATATATCGATGTATTTCTAAATGACAATAAAGTTTGTTTGACTTTGACTCGACTTACAACTTTTAACAGAATTTGAGCAAGTTAGGACATATACTCCACAACGATGACAATATTTGCAGTTAATTACTCCAGAATGAAGAAGGGTCCCGGCCTGAAAAATCAGCCACCATGTTCTCCAGAGATGCTACCTGACCCGCTGAGTTACTCCAGCACTTTGTGTTTCTTGCTTAAAATTTTGGTAAACCTCTTCTGCATCTTCACCAAATCCTCTACATCCTTCCTGTAATAGGGCAACCAGAACTTCACGCAACATTACAATTGTGGCTTAACCAAATTTTAATAAACCTACAACATGACTTCCAGACTCTTATACTCAAAGCCCCAACCAATGGAGGCAAATGTACCATGCGCCTTCTTTAGGTCAAGCAGCAACTGACTGAAAGCGAAACAGTCAAAATATTAAGTTCAGAACTCCTTGTCAGCATTGGGAAAGAGACAAAACAAGTTAATTGTAGGTAGTAGAGAACGTAGGGAGAGATGTGCAGAACAAACATGCGTTTTAAATATTTGAAATATTTAGCAAATATTTCAAATATTTATTCACAAAATGCAAATAGTCATGCCAACATTTATTGTCCATCCCTCATGGCATGTGAGCTGTGGAAGCTGTTAAGAATCAACCTACATAGTTAACTCTGGAATCACATACAACCCAGAGCAAAAAAGGATAGCAGATTCCCATTGCTAAAGAACAGTTGTGAGCAAATTGTGTTTTTAACAATGATCAAATGGATTCATGACAATTATTACTGGCACTAAATGTTTTTTTGTAAATTTCCAGATTTGTTAAATTACTTGAATTTAAATTCCCCATTTGCCATGTCAAGACTTCAGCCTGCATCTCTAGATCTATGGTTCAGACTTTAGCCGTCAATTCAGTAACGTAACCACGACAATGTTGTTGCTGTTTGCCAATTGTACCTGAAGCTGATTCAACAAGATACAGAATAACCTGCTATTATATGAAATAGCCATAAGACACCATCACTAATTGACGGAGGAGAAAGGGTTTGGAGGGGCTGGGAGCAATTCCCTGCATCACCAATGTATTCTGTGGTTGGTTGTGGCAATCTTTTAAATGGTACCATTACTCATGAACTCGCTCTTATTATTTGTAACTTGTATACAGTAATGCAGAGTCAATTATTTTCTGGCTAAGACTGCTCAATAAGTCATTAAAATAATGTTTCAAGGATCCAAGTGACACCAGCAAAAGCACGTTACTAATGACTGGACAAGCAAAAGATAATGATGTCGCATAAATGTAGATAACGATTATAGTAAGTTTGAGAATAAAAGGGATACTCACCTAAACATTCTACACAACTCAGCCTTTATCACCCCACCACATATCAAATTTCTCATACCCCAGAAATAGGTAAGTGAGGGTCCTTCACAAATGTAATATGCAAGTGAGGTTTGGAATGTACTCGGCTGAAACAATCCTCCCATCTCTGAAAATAAAATTGCTGACTGATTTGCTCTCTGGGCTGATATGTGTAATAGGCCATTAGGTTTTTCGGGGTAATATAACTACAGGACCTTTATTAAATTAAAAACAAAAATTCTACTTCAAACAATAAGCTTAAATTCTACATCTCAGATTCACCCCTCAGTGAATTGGAGAACTACAAATACATAATGAGAAGAATTTCACGCAAAAATATGTGGTTCTCTATATATTTCACCTCTCCGCACTTGGTTCAGATATCATTTGGCAAAATAATCATTTTAATTCATGTGTACAATTCCTCCATAGTAAAGAATCATACAGTAAATGCATGATTTCAAGACACTGAAATTAATTTTAGCATATTTTGAATCTGATATCCACGAAATGCTGCTCTGATTACATAATCCTGATAAAACTGAAAACACATGAATAAACATAATCCTAATAAAACTGTAAAATTCGATTAATAAACATATTTATCTAGACACTGTATGAATTTAAATACGTCATTGGCACACAAAGGGTCTGTTATCAATCCTGAAATATAATGCTTTCAACAAACTGAACTATAACATGTCCATTCTGCGTTTGTAATTATTCATGCTCTCTCCTTCGTCACAGACCTAGTTTGGAGTAATGCTTCTAAAGCTCAGATTACACTTCAGGTATGTGTCACAATGGAAGTGCATTGTAAGATTATTAATAGGATGAATAATTTTCAGTTTATAAACAATGAAATAGATTGGCTAGAATGTCAAGACCATATGAAGAACTGAAATCAATACGACTACAGTTTACACTTTTGTGTCATTGTGTATCAATGGCTGTTTCAGAGAAATACAATGCACTGGTTCCAGTAATGAAATAATAGCAATGAACACGTGGAGAGGGGATGGGATCAAAGAAGCTACGTTTAAATCCTCATTAGTGTTTTTTTCCAGATTTTTTGATAGAATAAAAAACAATTTTTAGGTACAACATTAAAAAACTGATACATGCGGATATGACACAGCATTATTCATTTTCTACGGCAGATGGTCAGAAGCTGCTGTACAACAATCTGACACACATTTCTTAGATTTTCTACACTGCCATCCACTGCCTCTGCAATGGAACTGTACATCTACTCCAACTGCCAGACAATAACAGTGACAGGCTTTGTTTCCAACTTTCCTGTGACAGACAATTACCAATGTGAATGATAATCACACCACTACATATAGGTGTCAACAATCCTGACTGTTAAAATGTTCCCACCCACACCCGTGAAAAAGCCAGCCTACAAAACCTCTAATGCGTTTTAGATGCAATGTTGCATCCTGCTCAGCTATCATATTAAAGTCAATTATGTTAAAAATGAAATTAATTCTTTTTTTATTGATATGGAAACAAACAAGACTTTTACTAGGATAGCACATCTATCTTTTGCAGGCAATGGAATGCAACTTCTTTATCCACTTTTCTACATTGTGAACCATACTCTATCAATGGACGACCACAAGCAACCTGGAAATCAATAATTTGGACCTAAAATTCAATCTATATAACCAAAAACCCTTTCATTCAGTAAACATCTGCTGAATCATACCGTGATTTATTTTGAGTTGGTTGTTTTGGAATTGGGTTTACTTCTATCAATATCCACCATCACATTGAATGGCGGTGCTGGTTCAAAGGGCCGAATGTCCTACACCTGCACCTATTGTCTATGCATCTATGTATCTATGGGTAAACAACTTGCACCAGATCATGAAGTGATATAACAATTTGTCCCAAGTTTTTCATCAAAATCATTCCTGTTGAATCTTCGTGTTTAAATTTGCGATTTCCTAATTTAAGTAAACTTGAAACAGACTCTTGCAGATGGACCACTTTGCAAAGGCACTTGCAAATTAGTTTAAGTATAATTATTAACATATTCCCAAGTATATAATGCTTTAATACATGCTTCCAATTCATCTGCTGTACTACCTTGTGGAATTACTGGTAGTATTTAATGAAAATCTCCAGCCAGCACTAAAATAACACATCCCAATAATTTATTATTGTGTCCAAGATCTTGCAACATTTGATCTAATGGTTCAGTGGCTGCTTTGTGTATCATTTTACAATCATCGCACACAACAAGTTTGTGATCTTTTACAATGATTTCCTTATTTGCCAGATATAAAGGGAGGTTTAAAAACTGAATGTGCAGTTTTTTTCCCCATCAAAAATATTGAACCTATGCCTAATGATACCACGATCAGGGCAATCATGTTTTGCCGTTTAACTAAAAGTAGATGAATAAGGAAAGTTTTTCTATTCCACCAGAAGCATGAAAAAAAATTCCTTCATCATTGTAAGCAGCCTCAGTAATAGTATGCAAGACATTGCTTTGGTATCTCATCAAATGTGGTTCTCTCTCTCTTATTCATTTAACAAGTTTAAATTATTCCACAGGAACAGTGCATATATTTTCAGTTTCTCATTGGGGAACTGGTAGACCACAATGAGAACTGGGGTCAGGTCCACCCAAATATTTACTGCCTTAAAAAATTTGGGGAGACAAAGTCGTACATTTTCAAGTTGTAGGTCAACTTGTTCTATTTGATCTATTTGTTTGTGTGCGTCGGGTTGATTGCATTAGTCGAAACAGTGTGGACCACGTGAAGGTTGCAATCTGCCCCCAGTGGTTATTCATGCTCTCTCCTTCGTCACAGACCTAGTTTGGAGTAATGCTTCTAAAGCTCGGATTACACTTCAGGTATGTGTCACAATGGAAGTGCATTGTAAGATTAGTAATAGGATGAATAATTTTCAGTTTATAAACAATGAAATAGATTGGCTAGAATGTCAAGAACATATGAAGAACTGAAATCAATAGGACTACAGTTTACACTTTTGTGTCATTGTGTATCAATGGCTGTTTCAGAGAAATACAATGCACATCCACAATCCACAATCAGTACCCTGTTCCTGCCTTCTCCCCATACCCTTTGATTCCACTAGCCCTAAGAGCTCTAACTCTCTTTTGAATGCATCCAGTGAATCGGCCTCCACTGCCTTCTACGGCAAGGAATTCCACACATTCACAACTCTCTGGGTGAAAAAGCTTTTCCTCATCTCAGTTTTAAATGGCCTCTGATTTATTCTTAAACTGTGGTCCCTGGTCTGGACTCCCCCAACATCAGGAACACATTTCCTGCATCTAGCATGTCCAATCCCTTAATAATTTCATATGTCAATCAACACTATTTGACTGATAAATAGTTGCTTTAAAGTGCAATTTTAGCACCCAAAAAATGACACAGATCAAGACATGAATAAAGAACTTTCAAAGTTTCTCAGACAACCAGCACGTGTGACTGACTGATGAGGCCTTACATTCTACTCTTATTTTTTTTTTTTTTAAGTCTTTCACCTCATGGTGCGCCATCATCTAATCCTGAACTAAATGGAAGAGATCCAATCATACTAATTGAGAATTTGAATCCCACATGATTATCGGTTCAAAAATGACTATTGCATGTAATTGAGGCTACAATAATGACTGGCAATGCTAGTGGAACAAATGTTTTCATCTTTCAGATATTAATTAACCCATTTGATTTATATTTTCAATTCAAGCAACTGCAGTTAGTTTTGCTATAAACATAAGTAAGATGCAAGGACAAACATTAAAAATAGTTAGCCTTAATCTCAAGCTTTTCCCATGGTCAGCTACCTATTGATTGCCCAAGAGTTGGAGATAAAAATAATCTATATAATTATACACTGGATTCTAAAGAAAGAAATATTGTATATTTTCAAGTACCTAATATTGCAATCAAGTAAATTACATGTTATGCAAGGGTATATAACTACTTAAAGAAAACTATGTTAAATATACATTTTGTATCCATATATCCAGTGTGTGTATACATATTTATTTTCAGCTTGACATTAGCTAAACTACATAATTTTAATCCCCTATTGATATTATCTATTGTACAATTACATACTTAAATTAGATTTTATTTCATTTATAAACAGTGTTATAAAACCCGGTTGCATGGAAATAAATGCTAACATCATGATTGCCAGCAAAATACCAGAGGAACTCCAGATATAACAGCCAATATTGTTACAAAGTTTTAAAAATAAAATTGGGTTATATTTGGTCACAGCAAATTAGGAAATAATAAACTACATGACACTGTTTTTTTCTGCATTATACTATACACACAAACTCTTAAAAACAAATTTTGAGATTCACTAGCTTTATCCTACAAAAATGCCACCATGTTTACCTCAAATACACAGCAAACTGTTGGAAATACGTTAAAAACTTATGTTTTCAGTAAATTTCAATAAATGTTACATTTCAATGGATCAAAAATAAATTGGATTTAAGACAAATCAGAGGTAAAGTTTAAGCTCATATGCATAATGCAACAGCTACTTAGGATAGTAAGTACTATTGATTTGAACAAAAATAATTGCGTGGGAATTTCAGCTGAAATTGACTGAGTTCTAAGGAGAGTTTTTGACAATGGTGAAAAGTCAATTTAGTAGACTTTACTGTCAATATTTCAGTAGCAAATGGATTACTATAGGCACTTCTCCCGTTCTCGATTTGAAATCACTTCCCCCGTAATCGTGCTATATTTTAGACCGGGATGGGTATGTGTTACCTTTCAGAGGGAGAGACGTCTACATATTCTATAGAAAAGCATCCTCATTCTGTAAACAACCTAAAATCAGTGAGAGACTGAACCAAAATGCTATTATGTCTAGTGCTTCACCTTACACAACTATTGAACCCCCATGGATCTGTTTACTTTCACATTCCAATTATTTCCAAATTTGCAATTACACTTTGAATTTTTAATTTCAGTTTGGTAGACTATTAATCCACACAAAGTTTGTGATCACCAAAACGAAGTCAGATTGCAATGTGTCTGTATCATTAGTGATTAAATCAGTCTATTTAGTTTAGTTTAGTCTAGAGATACAGCATGGAAACGCGCCCTTTAGCCCACCGAATCCACGCCAACCAACGATCACCCATGCACTAGTTCTATATTATTCCAGTTTTGCATCCTACACACCAGGGACAATTTACAGGAGCCAGTTAATTACAAATGTGCACATTTGTGAGAGGAAACCAGAGGACACAGTCACAGGGAGAAACCCATACAGTCACAGGGAGAACATACATACTCTGTATAAACAGCACCTGCAGTCATGATTGAACTCGGGTCTCCGGCAATGTAACTATGCCAGCCATTGAGAACGCATCAATAATAATCCCATTTTCTGGCGCTCAGCCTGTCGCCTTGATGCTAAATAGTTTCACGTGCTTATCTAAGTACTTTTTAAATGCATTCCTCCACTTTTCCCATTGTCTACCTTACCTATGACACTTCTAATTGTATACACCTTAATCACATGCCCCCACCCACACCCACCCCCTTGGAGACTTCTCTGCTCCGAGGAAAACAAACACCGTCTACCCAGTCTCTCCTCATTGATGAAATACTCTATCCCAGGAAACATCCTGGTGAATCTTCTCTGCACCCTTTCAGTGCAATCATTCTTCCTGTATCATGGCAACCAGAACTAATACCTGCAGGTATAGCCTGCCCCTCTGATATTAAATGGCTAATAAAAGCAAGTATTCTGCATATTTATATCGGAAGGAAGTCACTATTCTCAAAAGGGTTAAAAAAAAAAGCATAGGAGACTGAAAGGTGACCTTATATATAGTTTTAAAAATCATGAGGAATATTGATAAGCCGCAGTCTTTTACCCAGGACAATGGGATCTAAAACTAGAGATTGTGGGTTTAAGATATGAGGGGAAAGATTTAAAAAAGAACTGACGGGCAAATGTTCATCAAGAGGATGGTATGTAAAATGAAAAAATTGCCAGAAGAAGTGGTAGAGGCGGGTAGAATTGTAACATTTAAAAGACCTTTAGACAGGGACATTAGCAATCTCTAGGCTTCTATCATTTATGGGTATTATATTGCCTATAAACCAATATGGCTTTTCAAAGAAAAAGCTTGACTATGTTGTGTTCTAAACAATGAATTTGGTCTCTTTCCATAAAGAGTGAAATTATGTAATAGTTTTTTGGGGATATTCAAAATGTAAATATTTGATATCAAAAAGCTTGCAGTTCTGGTTGGTAACCACATTGACAAAGAAAACACATTGTGTTCATAATAATCAGTTACATACCTTGTTAGACCATTTGTAAGCCTGCAAAAGTTGGCTGTAGAGGGGAGTTTTATCCTGCACTGGATCAAGACTCAACAAGCCACTGTTATGGAGTGGATGACTCTCCGATGGTCGTCCCACCAAGTTACTCAAACGTTCCAACTCGCTGAAAATCAAAAGCAACCACAGTTGGAAAATCCCCAGTTTTTTTGCATGAAGTGTGAACGGCCACCAAAATCATATTATGCCTGCTACTATAATCAATTCAAACTATTTGATTAAATTATCTGTGGTACAAAGAACCACAACAAGAAAAGGCTTTACCTCAGTGCAAATTCAGATGCCTGTGCCACATTGATGTGCAATCATACATTGTGACAGCTGGTGCATACTTACAAAGCAAAATACTGAGGATGCTGGAAATAGAAAATAACAGCCAAATAAATGCTGGAAATAGTCAGCAGGTCAGACGGCATCTGTGCAGAAAAGAGAAAATATGGGAAGGGAGGAGAAAACAAAGACAAAGATCTATGGCAGATGAGAAGGCAGGACAAATTAAATCATAGAACCACAAAGTATGTGCAATTAAGTTTGTGTGTTCAAGATAGTTTAAATAATTAAATGTCAAAAAGGAATGATATACAAGGTGAGTTAGAGTGGTAAACAGAACATGTAAAGAAACAAGTGACAAGAGAAAAAAGTAATTGAGAATAATCTAGACGTGTTTCCATTCTACAGTAAGTGACACAAAACTCAAAAGGCACCATTTTCAATGCTCAAGGACCAATTTATCTCAGACATAAAAAGTAGACGATGATGTTTTGGTGTCATGGCCATTTATAATCTATGTCAGTTTGTAGGTTATAACCATTAATGTGCACATCCATAAACATTTCAAATACAGAATGTTTTCTGCATCCAACACCTTTTCAGGGAACTATCCAGCACTGAATAACCATCGTCAAACATCCCCAAGTCTTGGCTTTACATTTGTTCACTGTTAAATGACTTGAATCACTTACTACCTTAAACACTCTACATAAATATTACATGTATTAAAACTCCTAAGATCCAAATGCTTCTACTCGTAATGAAAGCCAGAGAAAATCCCTCGCTTCCACTCTTCAGCCTCCAACTTACTTCAGATCCCTGTTGACAGCATGCAGGTTGTCCTGAAAGTCACTGATGAATGCTTTCTCCCTGCCTTCTAAAGTCTCTTTGTTCTTCATCCCATCCTTGAGAGTATCAAAAACGCGGGTAACACTGGAGCGAAGTTGTTGAATAGCGTTAATCGCGTGAGCAAAAGCATCCAGATTGATCCCAACACTCAAAGAGTCCGCCATTTTTCCCCCGCTGCCTGGAGACGGCTCCTGCGCAGGCTGATGACGGAGCTTCGTCGAGATAAATAATTGGACTACGTGGTTGCGCGAACTACAACTACCAGGGTTCCTTGCGCGCATTCTGGAGAGACTGCAATCTGGACATGATTTACTGAAAGTGTCACAGAAACAAGTGGCAAATGCTAATCTACATTATTCTGATGTACATTGGAGGTGAGAATAAACACCGGCAGATAGACAAAAAGAAAAACAAAAATGTTGGAAATGTTCAGTAGGTCAGACAGCACCTGTGGAGACACTCTCCGAGTATTCATTTCATGTGGATGAGCATCCTCCAGACATGATTAATTGTGATTAAGAGCTCTCTCTGATGTAATGCTCTTGACTTTCATGGTGATATTATCAAGATGGGAGTCTGAATTTGGAATGCAATTGTAGTTTGTCTGTAACTGAGCAAAACCATGGGGCAAGACCTCAGATTACATTTCTTGGTGTGTTATAGATGCAAGCATTTCAGAACCAAAACCTTGCTGACCACCAACGCCCACATATTATTCCCATTCATCGGCATTTGGTCCCTAGTTTTCCATGCCTTGGTGATTGGTGCCCATCTAAATACCTCTTAAATGTGAGCGTTCCTGTCACATGACCCACTCCGGCGGTGCGTTCCTGACTCCAAGTTCCCTGTGGGGAGAACAAAATCTCCTAAATCTTTTACCATAGTACCACTGTCCTAAATTTCTTACCATAGCACCATAGTACATATGTACATAGCACATAGGTAGACACAAAATGCTGGAGAAACTCAGCGGAACAGGCAGCATCTCTGGAGAGAAGGAATGGGAGAACGGTCTCGGCCCGAAACGTCACACACTCCTTCTCTCCAGAGATGCTGCCTGTCCTGCTGAGTTCAGCAATTTGTGTCTACCTTCCATTTAAACCAGCATCTGCGGTTCTTTCCTGTACATAGCACATACTATCTGCGGTAGTACTATTGAAATGAGCCAATCAGCTCAGTCTCCATTTGTTCTCTGAAGTCTAATCAAAAGATTGCATTTTATTATCCCAAAGAAATAGTTACTAGTTATTAGCAAATATGTTTAACTCCCATTCACAATAACAGGTTTTACTGTTGTTACAATCAAACTGATAATCTAGTGTGCCAGGACTTTGGCCATAGAATCATAGAGTGAAATAGTGTGGAAACAGGCCCTTTCGGCCCAACTCCCCCAACTTGCCCACACCCGCCAACAATGTCCCAGCTACATTAGTACCACTGCTGCGACGAGGCGATCGAGGCTCCCGATGTTGCGACCGCCAAGAAATTGTGTGTGTGTGTCCCCCCCCCCCCCCCCCCCCCCCATGTTTTGAGAGTGATTTCCGTGCCTGTTCCCCCTTATGTATTTATAACATCTTTTGGGATTATCCTTAACGCTACCAACCAGATCTATATCTTGGCTCCTTTTTGCCCTTTTGATTTCCTGTTTTAGTTTACTCCTTAGTTCCCAAAACTCCTCCATGGATGCACTTTATCCCAGCTGCCTATACCTGTCCCATGCATCCTTCTTGTTTTTGACTAACATCTCAATTTCGGTCGTCAGCCAAGCTTCCTTACATTTGCTTGCTTGGCCCTTCACTCTAACGGGGGCGTACACATCCTGAGCTTGCTTCAGTGCATGTTTAAAAACATCCCACTTGGCCGATGTCCCTTTTCCCTCTAATAACCTGCTCCAGTCAACTTGAGCGATAAATGGACTCGCAGATTTTCTGGAACATTGGGTGTTATTTCTATTAATAAATCAACAAACCTTAAATTAATTATATTTAGATTTTACACAGTATGATGCCAGTGAGCCCAATGAGAGCAAAGGGAGCACGGGAACCAGCACAGGAAACATGGGAACTGCACACTCTGTGTGTTAAGAAGAGACACACTGGGAAATGAGGTCCCAGAGAGTGGAAAGGGAGCAGGCAAACATCACCTGGTGATCCAGATGGCAAACTATCTGGATTTCCAGAGAATCAGATGGCAGATTATCAGAATTTTATTTATATCATGTCATTTTTGGTATATGCAAATAAGTAATGTGTGCATCACCACTGTCCTTCAATGTTCATAATTGTTTAATCATAACTTTGTAATAATGTTGAGGAAGATATTTTGCAACTACTCTGCTAATATTTTCAACTTTTTATCTGGAGATACAAAATATGCATATGGTCAGAATACCTGTTATAATCTGGCTCTGTTACAACTGTTTGGAACAAGTTGGGAGTGAGGTTTAGAATTAATCACACCCTCCCATGCATTAGCCCACCTACTGAAACCAGACTAATTTGTGATCATTCCTCTGAATGTAGTCTACCATTACTACTGTCCCAGCCTAGCCTTAAAAACTGCAAATATTCATGTGGTTTTAAAGTGTTTATTTCCAAGAATGGGACAGCTGTATTATAGAAACAACCTGGATCTGTTTGTTCTACACAGACCATTGTTTACTTTATTTAAGTACAAATCTTTTTATTCTCTTTATTTCTAAGTTGATCACACATGGCAAGGATAACAGATTAGTGAAGTTATGATGCCAGAATAAAATTAAAATGACAAAAATTTCGGTCAGGCACTCATGTTGATGCCCTATCAGTTCTCATATATATTTACACTGCAGTCTATTTCCCCGTTAACGGATTATTACTGACTGCACTTATTTGTCATTAGTTTGATTTAAACTTTCAGAATATTATAACCAATATATCACGTAAAAATGAAAATGTCTCCAAACAGTCTGATTAATTTGTTCCTGGCCTTCATTAATTAATCATTTACAAACCAATTAGATTAAAGATTACAAGATGAAAATTAAAAATATCAGCAGATACTAGAAATTTAAACCAAAATTAGTAAATGCTGTAAACACCCAGCAGGTTAGGCAGCATCTGTGGAAAGTGTAACAGAGCCAATGCTTCAGTTCAGACACCCTCCTGACAAAAATAATCTATCGTGACCTTGGCAATTACTTGTATTTATTCTCCAATTACTGTAAGTTCTGGTAAGGAAGCTTTAGCCCTTTTCTCTCCCTTACCATCCCAGAAAGGCAGGTGGGTTGGCTTTTTATTTTGAATGACAATACTTGTACAATAAAATTAGATTAGACATTTCAAGACATGGACAAAACTCTCAGCAACACCAAAGGTGCAATGATATTTGTCCAGGTCAAGGCTGATGTGTATGAGATAGCTGTTGGTCCCAAGCTAACACTCTTCTTGCTTATTTCAATGTAGAGATCATGGAGTTGGGAGAGGAGAAATTGGCAAAGGAGATTGCACTGTGGAAATATCATTTGGCGAATCACTACATTGCATCCTGTAGTTGATACATACGGCATTGAACAGTCTGGGTCAGTCTTGAAAGGGAGCTGGCTAATGAGTTAACACCACCCAATGAGTTACTTTAAAATTATCCACTCAGTGTGTTTGAGGGCATGATTACTATAGTTTGAGAAATAATGTACACGCTTAACGTAGTGTATAGATTTTAACCTTGGCAAAATGTTCCATCAATCCAACAGACCAACCTTTGATCCAATTTGCAAAGAAGCCTTTAAAATAACTCCAGTGAGCCCAGAACTGAATGTGCTCATTCAGACAAATAGTATTACAGAACCTGAGTATCTACTTATTGATTGATCATCCTGCTCCACAATGTACCGAAGATGACCTGGCCGAACCAAATGCCCTGCGCTCGCCTGCGCCAACCACTGGAAAGACATGATCTAGAAGATGGCTGGACACGAGGAAGAAGATTGATCATCCTGATCAATAATTTCTATTATTCAAGAAGCAAGCCTTAATTGCAAGAACTCAACAAAGTTCCAGAATGACAAGTAAATATGCTTCAGTGTTTGCACACATGCTACCTGGACCAGCTTGTTTCTTTCATTCCCAATTCTATCAAAGAGTCCCAGCCCTGAAACATTAACAATTTCTCTTTTCACTGATGTTTCTGACCTGTTGTGGTTTTCAGGCATTATTTTTATTTCAGAATTTCAGTATCTGCAGTTTTTTTTAAATTTCAGAAAATGTAGGAAATTGTTTTCTGTAGTAATATCCAATCCACATGATACATCTGAAGTGTGACGTATAAATCATGGGGAAAAAGTGCCTCTAATCATGACAATATAGCCTTTGAAGCGCAGACAATTTTATTTGTGTTAAAAATTTTCACTTGCAACATGGTCCATTTGGATTTCAACACCTGGAGTGTGATGTAGAATATGACATTTATTTTATAAATTAGGATGCTAAATCTGTTGGTAGTGACAATTTAAAATATATTAAAATTAATGAGAACAAGAATTAAAATGTATATGTGTATTAAGTTTTCAGTTGAGGAAAACAATTTAATGCATGGTCCAATGTTAGTATCTAAATAAGCATTTTCTCAATTTTAAAATAATTTTCCTTGTTTTCGTGGCCCTCTTTATCTTTCCTATTTCTACCCTTGCTCTTCCAGGCCTGTTATCCTTTAATTCTGGCTTCTCAAACATCCATGATTTTATTTCTTCCAAGCTCCAGAGCTCCAACAGGGTAGCTCGCACTACGCTTTTAAAGCATTCCTTAAAATCTATCTCCTTGGGCAAAACTCTTTCTATCTTACCTAATATATATTTGGCTAGGTCTCTAAGTGTTTAACATAGAGATTCAAATTGTCAAATAACCTTGGATGATAGATAAACATCAGAACATTGGGTGAGCTCTTTACTCTTTAATAACTTAGGATAGAGACATACAGCATGAAGCATGTCCTACCTGGATTGACCACCAACCACTTATTTACATAATCTCTAATTTAAAAATGAATCTAAACCGTGATATCTTTGATGGTAAAGCAATCCCATGAAGCATCTTTCCGAATGATGTTCCTTTTATGTATTAAGATTTCCATGAAAAAGTTAACAAAGGCAGATTCCACCTTCAAGAGACTGCTGCTTAATATTTCTTTTTGAATGTCCTAGCTTCATAGCCATTCAAAACTCAAAGGCTCAGGCACTAAACGTTACACACCCAGACTCCCTCAGCTGTGTGAAGGAAACAGAGACACAAGAGGCTGCAGATGCTGGAATCTTGGGATAGAGTGATGCAGCATGCAAGCATGCTACTGACTGCGGATTGTGCAATCTTGACTAGAACACAAACTGCTGGACGAACTCAGCGGGTCAGGCAACATCTGCAAAGGGAATGGACAAATTACATTTCAGGACAGGTCGCTTTTTCAGACTGTTCAGCCAACCCATGCTGGGATGGAATTTTTCATCAGCCAAGACACATAACTTCCTGTAACCATATAACCATATAACAATTACAGCACGGAAACAGGCCCTCTCGGCCCTTCCAGTCCGTGCCGACCATTTATTTTCCCCTAGTCCCATCTACATGCACTCAGACCATACCCCTCCATTCCCTTCCCGTCCATATACCTATCCACTTTACTTTTAAATGTTAAAATCGATCCTGCCTCCACCACTTCTGCTGGAAGCTCATTACACACAGCCACTACACTCTGAGTAAAGAAGTTCCCCCTCATGTTACCCCTAAACTTCTGTCCCTTAATTCTCATGTCATGCCCTCTTGTTTGAATCTTCCCTACCCTCAATGGAAAAAGCCTATCCACGTCAACTCTGTCTATCCCTTTCATCATTTTAAAGACCTCAATCAAGAAGAAGCAGTTTTTGTTTTCCCAGAACTAGTCCACACAGCAGAAGTGGTCACTGGCTTCCAACCTGACAAACAGCCATCCACCATTACTCTCTGACATCTCCCATTTAGCCACTGTTGAATCCATCTTGCTACTCCGCCATTAACACCCAAAGATTGAACCTTCTTAACCAACCTTCCATGGGGAACCTTGTCAAAGGCCTTACTGAAATCCATATAGACAACATCCACTGCTTTACCCTCATCAATTTCCCTAGTAACCTCTTCAAATAATTCAAGAAGGTTTGTCAAACATGACCTTCCAGGCACAAATCCATGTTGACTGTTCCTGATCAGACCCTGTTTATCCAGATGCTTATATATTTATCTCTAAGTATTCTTTCCATTAATTTGCCCACCACTGACGTCAAACTAACCGGTCTATAATTGCTAGGTTTATTCTTTGAACCCTTTTTAAACAATGGAACAACATGCGCAGTACGCCAATCCTCCGGCACTATTCCCGTTTCTAATGACATTTGAAATATTTCTGTCATAGCCCCTGCTACTTCTACACTAACTTCCCGCAAGGTCTAGGGAATTTCCTGTCAGGACCTGGAGACTTATCCACTTTTATATTTTTCAAAAGTGTCAGTACCTCCTCTTTGAATCTCATAGTTTCCATAGCTACTCTACTTGTTTCCCTTACCTCACAGTTCAATATCCTTCTCCTTGGTGAATACCAAAGAAAGGAAATTGTTCAATATCTCCCCCATCTCTTTTGGCTCTGCAGATAGCTGTCCATTCTGGCTCTCTATTGGTCCAATTGTATCCCTCGTTATCCTTTTGCTATTAATGTAGCTGTAGAAACCCTTTGGATTTACTTTCACCTTTCTTGCCAAAGCAACCTCATATCTTCTTTTAGCCTTTCTAATTTCGAAGCCAGATTTTCTTTGTGGGTTTGGCCAACCAATCTTGTATTGGGTGTCTTTAAATAATGAAAGTGACTTGGCTATATGTGCTGAGGTTCTAAATTACAACTTGTAACCCAACCAATGACAGATAGGACCACTGCAGCCAAAAACATTTCATGAGGGGTAAGTAAGCCAGAGGAGTTTTTAACAAACTATTCAAAGTAATACAGTCATTGTCAGAAACCAAGCCGTCACACTTAAAATAGGTGAGATTTATTAGCTCAGTATTTTGGGAACTGTCTGTCCTACGTTTGTCCTACATGAAAAACTATTGATTTTTTTCAAATTCTATTTTTATTGATATTTTGTAGCTCAAAACTATTGATGAAGCAAACATTAATCTTCTCCATTCACTTAAAACCAATCAGTGGAGCTTAAAGTCAGGCTAATTTGTAACCTTTGCCCCACGGGTATATTGCTGAATGGCAGAGGCAAGCTGTGAAAATGCTGTTGTCTCTGCTTATTATGTTTCTGTTGCCTATGCAGGTGTATGCAAGCCATTAATCGGGGACAGAATGCTGCATTTGAATTTTGGCTGTGGTCCACTGTAGTGCTCTCATCTTTGAGACAAAAGGCTTCAGGTATATGCTTCATTCCAGTCTTGAGTGCATAAATTCTCTTTAGTGCTAAAGAACTGGTGCACTGCCAAAGGTGTCGATTTTCAAAAGAGCTTTTACACCAAGTCTTCACGTCTCCTCTCAAGTGGATGTAAAAAAATCTTGTGCCACTGTTCAAATAGAATAGCAGAATTTCTCTGGCTTGGTCAATACTAATCCCTCAGCCTAAATCAGCAAGAGCAGGTGATCTAATTATTATGGAATTGTTGTTTTGGCTACTTTATGTGTGTAAATTGGCTGCTGTGATTTCCCCCACAGTGAGTTGATGACACCATTCAGCCTTGAGTTGGATCCGCAGCAAACCAATTTAGTTTTCCCAGAAAACAAAGTTGTTTTAAAGAGCAGAAGAAATACAATTTGTAGCAACCTCCTAATGAAAGACAGGTAATTTCTCTAGAAAAAATGCAGTTTGTGTGGAATAGTTTTCTTCTTAGGCAGCTGTTCAGAGCTGAGGAATTATCTAATTATCTTCACTCTACCTATATGGTTGTCACCACATGTAGCCTTCCTAACATTGCAACATTTGGTAGACTTCAGGAGAATTGCATTGATTATAAAGCCTTTTAGACAGCATAAAATCAATGTATTAATGCTGTATAGGAACAAGGCAAGGAACATTCTATTTACACTGGCTGTCTGGTTCCAATGGCAATTTTCAAACTTAGCGGGAGCTTTTCTATGCTTTTAAAGGGATTGAGTGAATTCCTAGGAGGGCTAAAGAGTGTTTAAGATGGTCTTGCACAAGTTTGTTCTCATCCTCCAAAACACGCTAGCACACTTCTCCAGGACTATTGATGTGTTTCGCAATGAAAACCAAACTTCAGTGTAATAAAGAGGTGGTGTGAAATCAGCTGCCTGGGTGCAGTAAGCGAGTAGAAACAAGGAACTGCAGATGCTGGAGTATAAACAAAAGTGCTGGAGTAACTCAGTGGATAAGGCAACATCTCTGGAGAAAATGGATAGGTGACGTTTCAGGTCAGGTCCCTTCATCAGACTGATTGTGGGGGGGGGGGGGGGATGTAGAGAGAGCTGGAAGTGATGAGGGGCAGGCCAACGCTTGGCAGGTAATAGGCTGATGCAGGTGAGGAGGGGTTTTTGATAGGCAGATAGTTGGACAAAGGGCAGAGATGAAAAGACAGAAGATGTGAGACAAAGGGATTGAAGGGTTGTGAATTGTGAAGCAAGGGGAAGGAATGTGGGGGGGGACAGTAAAATAGGTGCAAGTCCAGGTGGGGCACGGTGGAGGGGGGAGGGGGGAAAGTGGGGGTGTTATGTGGGAGAAGAAGGGAGCGGGGCAGAGTTATGTAGTTACCAAAAATTGGAGAATTCATACCGTTGTTCACACCATTGGGTTGTAAGTTACTCAAGTGAAATATGACGTGTTGTTTTTCCAGTTTGCCTGTGCTTGCAGCGCCAGAGAGCCGGGTTTGATCCCGACTATGGGTGCTGTCTATACGGAGTTTGAATGTTCTCTCCGTGAACGCATGGGTTTTCTCCGAGATGTTCGGTTTCCTCCTACACTCCAAAGACATACAGGTTTGTAGATTAATTGGCTTGGGTTTGTATACTTGGTATAAGTCCCCTTGGTAAATTGTCCCCAATGTGTGTAGGATTGTGTTAATGTGCGGGGATCGCTGGTCGGTGCAGATTCGGTGGACCGAAGGGCCTGTTTCCGCACTGCATCTCTAAACTAAACTAAACTATGATCTCATCTGATGGCTCGGAAAACTATGCAGCCTTGCAACCCAACGGTATGAACAACCGTATGAATTCTCAAATACAGCCACAGTTTCCACAGGAACGTAGGAATACCTGTTCTGTATAACAATTATAACAATTATAAATGGAATCCATATAACAATTATAAACGGAATCTCAATATAAATCTCAGTTAAAAGGCCACACCTCTCTCAACCGAACAACAGGTCAACTTCTTTTGCTTAATTCACTGGAGAGGGGCTTGAACTGAAAACTTTCAGACTCGTGGGTGAGAGTGCTAGCAGCTGATCCAAAGTTAACAACATTGTTTCTTCAAATTGCAGCACCATTAACTGACTGGAACGAGGTCTTACAAAAGAAGCAGTTTTTGTTTTCCCAGAACTAGTCCACACAGCAGGAACATTTGTCATTTTACCTCTCTGTCCATTGATCGGTGCTTTATTTGGAATGAGATCGACTGAGTGCTAGTTCTGGTCATGCAAAGGCTCTCAGTGAAACAGATTTCTGTCAGCTGTGACAAACCTTTGATCAGCCTTTCCTCTGTTTATTCTTGACATATTTTAGAATCCATTGCATCTGCTTTGAATTTGTAATTTCAAACTGCTAGATTAGTATGGATTAATGTTTAAACGCATAGATATATTTTCTATCATATTGGAAATCTAGGTTAACGGCATCTAAAGCCATTTTTCAAATCTAAATATAGAATTCTGTCAGTTAAAGGGCTTGTCCGTTACTGACGATGGTCTATTGTACTCTGAACGGACTTGGCAACCATCAAAAATTGTTTCTTATGAAAAGTAAAATATTGGACTCCTATGTCCTGTGACACCTTAAAAGATATAGGCCATGAAAATCTGGATGATTGGTAGAAGCAGTCCTGGGTAAGTACTCCCAGTTATCAGGAGAGAGCAGATTATCTTTCATGCTCTAAATACACAATTTTGAACTGGAGGAACTTAGCATGTCAGGCAGCATCTATGGAGGGACTGGGCGGAAGATGCTACGGGTCAGGAACTTTTTTCAGGCCCTACTTTAAATCTTTGACCCTTCTTCAGACATCCCTTGTTCTCAGACCACGTTCTCACCCAGAACTAAATCTCCTCTGAGCCTCTTCTTCCTAGTAGAATCAAAACATTGGGTTGGATATGTACGTCCTGCACATTTCCCTGTTCTTTACTTTTCTAGAGATAATTTTTTCTGAATGCAATAATGAACTAGGTGCAAATTTAATCACAACAATTTAGGAGAATCATGTGATAGGCTGAGTGACTCCTCTTCCATTCTTTATCTTTGTGTATGTTAGCTATCAATTTTTGAATACTATTGCACCTTGGAGATCTAGGCTGATGTCTGAGCAACAGACATACATATTGAGATTTGCCATACATATTTGAGATTAACATCATCAGTATGAGAACCAGATTGGACCATGTTGAATGGTAAGAGAGCATCAAATTATCATTTGAAGTACAGTCATTGATTTAATTTACTTCCGTGATCTAGTAGTTTTGTCTTCATTCTTTTATCAATTTTAGCTGCATTTCCTGGTTTAGTAGGAAAGGGACTGAAATTAGTGATTTTATATATCTATAATTGTAAGAAATTCTCTTGTGAAGTATATTGATATTATATGCAGCATTGTTGAATTATATCAAATATCTAATTACACTGTACTTCATACAGACTGACTGTGCATCAGGATATTTTCACTGAGTGCTTGACAGGGACCATGAGCAGTGGTTTCAAATAGTATGATACTCAACTGAGGACATTAGTCAAACGTTCTGCTTTGCTATGAGACTTGCAAATAACATTGGGTTGATTAATTTGTTATGTGGCACAAGCCAACTGCTGCCACTGGATGAAACCATTGGTTAAATGACACAAGGAAATCTATATCTATATTATTACTAAAACTCTAATTTTCCGGTCTACGCTGTAAATATATTTTCGCAAAAACACTACCATTTATCGCCACCTTACTCACTGTTCTCCTCCACTCCAAGCACCCCAAGTTTTGTTCAGATTGGTGAAATAATAGAAATGTTATGAAGGTTTAAAAAAATTATGAGATCGGCAGATTGGTCTTCTCGCCTGTTTGTCACCATGAAGATTACGCCCCTTCTGGGGGCCAGGAGAATAAAGCCCCGGAGGCCGGTCATGAGTCAGTCACCCCGGAAGCCGTGAGTGAGAGTTGAGTCCAGAACTGTGAGTCTACAGGCCGTCCGTGCTGACTGAACTGTGAGTCTAATCCGTGCTGACTGAACTGTGTGTCTACGCCGTGCTGACTGAACTGTGAGTCTACACTGTGCTGACTGATCTGTGAGTCCACCAGCTGTGGCTGAGTCCAGAGGTAGTGCTCATTCCAGAAGTCCTGCTGTCCAGAGATCACGCTCATTCCGGAAGTCCCGCTCAGTACAGAGGTCCCATTCATTCCTGAAGTCCCGCTCAATACAGAGGTCGCGCTCATTAAAGAAGTCGGACATGAGTAGATTCAAGAAATGATTACTGTCATATATATGACCCAGATGTGTGTGTGTGTGATGGAGGATGTGTTTGTGTTTGTGAGATGGAGGGTGTGTGTGTGTGTGTGGCGGAGGGTGTGTGTGTGGCGGAGGGTGTGTGTGTGATGGAGGGTGTGTGTGTGATGGAGGGTGTGTGAGTGTGTGTATGTGTGTGTGATGGAGGGTGTGTGTGTGTGTGGGTGTGTGTGTGGGTGTGAGTGTGTGAGTGTGTCAGATGGAGGGTGTGTGTGTGAAATGGAGGGTGTGTATGTGAGAGATGGAGGGTGTGTGTGTGAGAGATGGAGGGTATGTGTGTGTGTGATGGAGGGTGTGTGTGTGATGGAGGGTGTGTGTGTGTGATGGAGGGTGTGTGTGTGTGTGTGTGTGTGTGTGTGATGGAGGGTGTGTGTGTGTGTGAGCCCACCAGTCGTGAGTGAGTGAACTGCAAGCCCACCAACTGTGAGTGAGTGAACTGCGAGCCCACCAGCCGTGAGGGAGTGAACTGCGAGCCCACCAACTGTGAGTGAGTGAACTGCGAGCCCACCAGCCGTGAGTGACTGAACTGCGAGCCCACCAGCCGTGACTGACTGAACTGTGAGTCCACCAGCCGTGACTGACTGAACTGCGAGCCCACCAGCCGTGACTGACTGAACTGTGAGTCCACCAGCCGTGACTGACTGAACTGTGAGTCCAAGAATCCATTCGGCCCGCTATGTCCATACTAGCCCTCTTGAAACCAGTCCCTTCGGCCCACAACACCCACACTAGTGCTCCAGAATGCCCCCCCCCCCCCACACTGGCCACCAATATTGGAATTGGTGGAGAGGTGGAATATTGCATTGGGGGACCAGCCCTCCCATGTGAGTGGGATCCAAAGGGTTCCACTTCGTCTAGTACTTTGTTAAATGCACAAACCTACTGCTGCACTGGCAAGTCCAAGGTGTCAGTCTGTGCTAAGCTTCGGTCCATATGTACACTAGTACCAAGTGAGCATCCCATTTCCAGCTCTTACATCCGATGTCCTCTTGGCACCTTAGATTTCTTGCCAACTCCCACTCCCTTCAGCATTTCCCCAACCTTTTCATCTCCTTAACACTGTCCCCCTCCAATCATCTCTTCAGACCTCTTGGCCTACTTTATTCATGTCCCACTGTCTAACCTTGGGAGCCTGAGGTGTCCGTATTAAATTGTGGTGTCCCTATTACTACCCTGTCAGCAAACCATAACTACACCATCAAATTAACGATTTTCATTGAGGGCATGGATTAGTCCCATGCTTTCTTCTGCATCACACCAGGCTTTGTTGTACACTGATTCATTCAGACCTATTACATTTAACGAAGCAACCACTCCTTAATTGCTGCACAGTGCAGTAACCAGAGGTAGCAGATCAACCAAATAGACTGTATGTGTGGTCTTATCAAGATTGGTTGAAACCATGTTTGCATACTTGGGCCATGTACTTTTTAACATCACAATTGTTTCAGCTTTTCTCAAAATTCAATCTTAATGTTGAGTATTCCTGAGTACATTTAATAGTGGCAAGTATGTAAAAGGAAATTGCATTATTAACGTGAAAGTAACTGCCAAATTATTTGGCGTGGAAGGGAGATTTAACATAAATTAAAGTGATATTTTAGCAATATAATTTTCAAACTGCATTTATATTGGAAAAAATATGCTTTGTGCAAAAACAGCATGGCCACCCACCTTGGCATGCTGTACCATACATTTGCAGCTGACATACCCCTGGTAACAAACTTCACCTGAGGCAGTGTGTGCCAATGGAAGACGTGGCTTTGAGTGAATCTTCAGCAGCAGCAGCATTAACACATACAGTAGAGTTTGCATACAGTTCAGACAGTGGTGGGTTCAATGACTGAAAGACTCACTTGCCCCACAAGTCAAATAATGTAAATTTGCACCGACTGACCTATGAAAGTTTTCAATTGAGATAGACGTTGACAAACAAGAGCAATACAGTTTTTATTCATGACAAAAATAACAGCAAAAAAAAAGTGATGGAAGCTTCATTTAATTGTGTTACAGTGTAAAAAGGACACCTTTACAATCTTAAGAATAACAGTGCAGAAGGTAAATCTGTAATTGTAGCATTAATGCTGAACATTCTGATTCCTTTGTGGTTACTGTACATTTTCCCATTGATAATTACATATCCATGCTGCCTTCCAAATGGACAATATCTTCATAGAAATTGTCCATCTTCTGATTTGTTTATAAAGGTAAAGTGATAATGTAAATTGTGGCCAAAGGTGTAACCACTTCAAATTGTGAAACTACTGCGATAGAACATTGTATTCTTGTGCCTCTTGCTGTATATGACATATTTATCAAACAGTTTATGTAATTTATAAAACATTTTTCCTATCTTATTTAACCCTCTTCCTGTTAATACTCATCCTGAGAATAACAAATATAATTACTCATCCTCTTCTGATTTTGTACAGCAGTAATTATTAGAGTGACATGTGGCCAGCATTGCAGCAGCTTTATCCTTGCTTTTAATCTATATTACCTTTAGGGAATAGTGTCCCATCCTTGCTGTTCCGGCAAAAACCTTGCAAATCAGAAATCAAAGCTCCATATCAGGAATGCAAAGTCACAAAACGAAAGCTAAGTTATTCTGTGCCACATTTGTGTAATCCCCTTGCTACTCGGGACCTCGAAGCTCCATAGACACCATTCTTGACATTAAAATAATATAACAAAATAAAGGTTATCCACTTTTGAATGGATCCTGATTTCTGGAGCACATGCATCGATTGAAAATTGGTACTTGATAACATTGACATTAGCAATTTTTAATTCACATTGAGTCTAAACAGCAAGAGGTTATTCAACCCCATTGGCCATGTCCAGAGTTCATACTCCATACTAGCCTCCTCCCACCCTTTCCACTTACCTCTATCCTCCTTATACTTGTCAGGCTTTTATTTATATGCATCTGAACTATTGGTCTATGCTGCATCATGTTGTGGCACTTCCACATTCAACCCAGTCATGACCAAAGAGGTTTCTTCCTGAATTCGCTTTTGGCTTTATTAGTGACCATCTTATTTTTCTGAACGCTGGATTTAACTTATCTTAAATAGAGAAACACAGGCTCAGAACCTGCTGGCTTTTGCAGCTGGTTCACAGTGAACTCTTAGCACTAATACTCATTGAAGTTAGTGAGTTTTGGACTTTGGCCCTTGTGCATCCAATCATGTATTTCCCACACATGGTGACAGGCAATGCTGGTAAATCTAACACTGCCCTTTGCCCTGGGAGTCTATATGGACAAAACGGAGGTGCACAAAGTGATTGGAATTTTCTATTATTTAAACTGAGATATCTGTTTATGGAATCTGTGCCAGGTCAATCCTGGCATTGAAAGCGTAAGCCCATGCATCTCAATGCAGAGGTTCTGGCTGGGAGGAAGGAAAGTAAGAGAAACGGACATTATACATGCTCAATTTTCAGAGTTTGCTGTACTATTTTCAAATTATGTGTATATTTTAATGGTCATGAGGTGACAATTTTACATTATTCATAATTTTAGTAGCTTTAAATTTTTGAAGATTCTTTATGGTAGGACCATTCAGAGGCATTAGGAAATCTCAACAGCTCTGATAGCTGACAAAAATGGGCATGACTTATGACCTTGCTGTTTATCAAAACATTTCTCAGATCTTTCTTGAGTAGGATTTAATCCGATCTGCCCACATAAGACAATTATATTGTGCAAGGACCTGCCACCACATTATCTTGTTAATCAACTTCAGAAGGCTTACACTTAACACTTTTCTTCCTAGATGTGCCTTGGAGGCAATTGGGTATCTGGATTGGGGGGGAGATTACAACCTTCACGTGATCCGCCCTGTTTCGATAAATGCAATCAACCTGGCGTGCACAATCGAATAGAACAAGTTGCCTACAACTTTAGGCTGTGCACGCCATACGCAAGATGGAGAAGTAGTGCATGCCGGTAAGAACCACTGAGCAAATTTCAGGCCGTTTTCTCAGTTTGTCATATCAAACCCTTTCAGGATTTTGAAGACCTCTATCAGCACTTAACTTATTTCTAATTTTGCTTTTCTAGATGCAAGATGCAATTCCAGCCTGATCAGCAATTTCCTGGTAAATATATCCACAGTTCTGGTTTCATTCTCATTTTTACATCTTCCAATGCCTCTGTTTCCTTTTTATACTCTGTAATCCATAACGTGTGCTATATTCTTGGTGTGGTCTAACCAAGGTTCAATACTAATCTAAGAATGCTTCTGTCTATTTCAACCACAATCCTTTAAAAATGACCCCTGCTGCTTGGTTTGCTTTTATATAACCTTGTTAATCCGTATCTCTACTGTCAGTGATTTATAAATGCAAAGTGTTCTGTTTGCTTCTCTACCTTATTTATATTCATATTATCTATAATTATTATATTCTACCTACCCAGATACACCACGTCACATTTAATTAATGTTAAATCAGTTTAGTTTTGTTTACTGTATTGTCACGTGTACCGAGGTACAGTGAAAAGCTTTTTTTGTGTGCTAACCAGTCAGCGTAAAGACAATACGTGATTACAATTGAGCCCTCCGCAGTACACAGATACACGATAAAGGAATAATGTTTAGTGCAAGGTGAAGTCCAAATAAAGCTCATTTTTTGACCATTACGTGCCCATTCTGCAATATTGTCAATTTATTTCCTATTAAGAGATTCTTAATTCTCATTAAAAATATTTTCTCTCGTTGTTTTCTGTTGGCATTGATTTCATAGCTAGTGATACACTTTTTGTATTTAAGCCTTGATTCCTGAACTGGTATAGCTCATTGATCACGGAGCCCATTCAAAGAGTAATACCATGGGAGTTAGCACCCACATATCTGCCTCGGCCTGAGCCAGCACCTCAAGGAAAGGCTCGGAGACATCCACATTAAAAGTGCAAAAATAAACATAGTTTCACAACTGAAAGTGTTTTCAAAGAATTTAAACAGATTTGATAACTAGTAAACTACAAAGTAATAACTGACCTAATTTAATTAGCAATTTGATTATGGAATATTTTCAATCTGAGGATTACTTGAGCTGCAAATAAATCAACCCTCACATTTCCAGCACTCTCACCTCAAAGACTGTGGTGTGAACTGTATAAGGATTTTTCTTTGTGAGTTTCTAATTTTCCTTCTGATCTGTAGATTTTCTCAGTGATCATCTGATATATACTCCTGGACACCACTAAACCTCCACGCATCTCTGTGTCCTCCCACTTATTTATGTTGCACCTTCCCAATTGCAATAACTCACATCTATCTGGATAAAATTCAATTTCTCTCTTTTATGACCAGCTGACCAGAACTATTTATCTCCTCCCTACATGCAAAGTAATCATCCTCCCTGATAGATGCATGGCCAGATTTCTGTGTTGTCTTGCCTTGGAGGCAATTGGGTATCTGGGTAGCGCATGCCAGTAAGAACCTCTGAGCAAATTTCAGGCCATTTTCTATTTGTCGTATCAAACCCTTTCAGGATTTTGAAGACCTCTATCAGTATTTAGCCCATTTCTGATTTCTCTTTTCTAAATGCAGTTCCAGCTTGTTCAGCAATTTCCTGGTAAATGTATCCACAGTTCTGGTTTCATTCTTGTTAATCATTTTTGCATCTTCCCATGCCTCTGTTTCCTTTTTATAGTCTGAAAACCATAACATGTGCAGTATTCTCGGTGTAGTCTAACCAAGGTTCAATGCAAATCTAAGACTGCTCCTGTCTATTTCAACCACAATCCTTGTTGCTTGGTTTGTTTTAACTCTTATTGTGTGTTGCACATTCCCAAATGCAATACCTCACACTTATCTGGATTCAATTCCTTTTGCCTCGATTATAACCTGCCGACCAGACTATCTACATCCTCGCTACAGAGAAAATAATTGTCCTCCATGACAGATGGCCAGTTTTTTGTATTGTCTTAAAACCTCTTCAACATATCCCCTGCATCTAATAGATAATGTCACTGAATATTGAGCTTTGTGGAATCCCATGAGTAACAATCCTCCGATCACAAAAACACTTGTCAGTCATTCACAGATGTAACTTGTATTTTGTGCCTCAGCCAATTTTGGACCCAGTTTGTTAAGCATTAGTAACATATTAGAACATAGAGAAATACATTGCAGGAAGAGATCATCAGCTAATGATGTCTTTGCCAAGCATGATGTCAAATTAAACTAATTTATTCTGTCTGCAAATAATCCTACATGGGTCAATCATTGAACAATTATAGCAAGCGTTTAATTAAAAAAATTTAGCATATAAATGTATTTATAAGAAATTCCATATGGTTTTATATTTCTGTTTATTCCTTGTAATCACTCATGGTGATGCATCTGGGAGAGCTAATGTCTCATAATGCCAGAGGCCCAAGTTCAATCCTAACCTTGGGTGCTGTCTGCATGGAATGCGCATGTTCTTCCTGTGACCGCATGGGTTTCCTCCCACATCCAAAGATGTGCAGATCTGTAGCTTAATTGACCTTTGTAAGTTGCCCCTAGTATGTAGGGATTGGATGAGAAAATAGGATCATGTAGAACTAGTTTGAAGGGGGTGATCGATGATCTGCATGGTGCCTCGAAGGGCCTTTCACCGTGCTGTATCTTTCAATGAAATCATGCCCATCAATTCACTGCATATTTATGTGGGAGATGTTTAAAGACCAGCTGAACAGAGTTAGAGCTGGCATGTTCCAGTGTAGAGGAGGGACAAGGAGGGTAAGATTGGTTTGTAAATTAGGCAATTGAACAGTCAATATAAGCAAGGCAGCTCTTGGGGAACGGCCTTGTGAGGGAAGTGCCCTGTGAGTAAAGTGTGAGTCTTTGGCTCGAGAGTTTTCGGCGAGGAGGCTGCGCAAAATACTGGATAGGGCGAGACCGAGGCAAAAGAAGATGTCAAGCAAGCTGATGCAGTGTGATGCTTGCAGTATGTGGGAGGTCAAGGACACTGCTGGTGCCTCTGGATGCTACAAATGTGAGAAGTGCATCCAGGTACAGCTCCTGAAGGACCGTGTTGGGGAACTGGAGAAACAAGTGGATGACCTCAGGTTCATTCGAGAAACTGAGTCGTTTCTCGACAAGTCCTTCAGTGAGATTGTTACACCCAAGGCACTAGAAGAGAGAAGGTGGGTGACGGTGAGAAAGGGAGGAAAACATGGGATGCAAAGGTCCCCGGGTGTTGTACCTCTTGTGAACAGGTTCACCCACGTGGAAGCTGCCGGGACAGAAGACGGTATCCCACTGAGCGGCGGACTGGCTTGCCAAACAAAAAGGGCTGATGAGCCAAACCCACAGAGGCCAAAGTCGGGCAACGCCATTGTAGTTGGAGACTCCATTGTGAGAGGTACGGACAGGGGTTTTTGCGGCAACAGACGGGATTCCAGGATGGTGTGCTGCCTTCCTGGTGCCAGGATCCAGGATGTTACGGACAGAGTGCAGACAATCCTCAAGGGCGAAGGTGACCAGCCGGAAGTGGTCGTGCATGTTGGCACAAATGATGTTGGAAAGAAGGAGATGAATTTTTTGCAGCGGGACTTCAGAGAGCTCGGAAAAATGCTGAAAAGCAGGACTTCCAGGGTTGTTATCTCCGGTTTGCTTCCAGTTCCTCGTGCTGGCGAGAGCAGGAACAGGGAGATATGGGACCTGAATGTGTGGCTGAGGAACTGGTGCAGGGGGCAGGGATTTAGATTCTTAGATCACTGGGATTTTTTTTATAGTAAGGGGGAACTGTACAAAAGGGACGGATTGCATCTTAACAGGTGGGGGACCAGCATTCTGGCCGGCAGGTTTGCCACTGCTACACGGATGGTTTTAAACTGAATAAGGGGGGTGGGGTATCAAATGGGATAGTCGAGGACGGAGTTAGAGGGAAAGAGAGTAAAGCAATGGTTAATGACCCCAGAATTAACGGGGAAGAAAGCTCACAAAGGGATAGGAGAGTATGGCCAAGTGTAATAGGGATCGATGTGAAAGGGGCCACTTGTCAACATAATTGTATAAGGAGTAAGAGTGTTGTAAAAACAAGCCTGAAGGCTTTGTGTCTCAATGCGAGGAGCATTCGTAATAAGGTGGATGAGTTGAAGGTGCAGATAGCGATTAATGACTATGCTATAGTTGGAATCACGGAGACTTGGCTCCAGGATGACCAAGGCTGGGAGCTGAACATCCAGGGATATTCAATATTCAGGAGGGATAGACGAAAAGGAAAAGGAGGTGGGGTAGCGTTGCTGGTGAGAGAGGAGATTAATGCAATAGAAAGGAAGGACATTAGCGTGGAGGATGTGGAATCGATATGGGTAGAGCTGCGAAACTCTAAGGGGCAGAAAACGCTAGTGGGAACTGTGTACAGGCCACCTAACAGTAGTATTGGAGTTGGGGATGGCATCAAACAGGAAATTAGAAATGCGTGCAACAAGGGTAACACGGTTATAATGGGTGACTTCAATCTGCATGTAGATTGGGTGAATCAAATTGGCAGGGGTACTGAGGAAGAGGATTTCCTGGAATGTATGCGGGATAGTTTTCTCAACCAACATGTGGAGGAACCAACGAGAGAGCAGGCTATTCTAGACTGGGTATTGAGTAATGAGGAAGGGTTAGTTAGCAGTCTTGTTGTGCGTGGCCCCTTGGGCAAGAGTGACCATAATATGGTTGAGTTCTTCATTAGGATGGAGAGTGACAAAATTAAGTCAGAAACAAGGGTTCTGAACTTGAACAAAGGTAACTTTGACGGTATGAGATGTGAATTGGCCAAGATAGACTGGCAGGTGATTCTTAAAGGGTTGACAGTGGATGTGCAATGGAAGGTATTTAAAGACTGCATGGATGAAGTACAAAAGTTGTTCATACCAGTTTGGCAAAAGAATAAATCGGGGAAGGTGGTGCATCCATGGATAACAAGGGAAATCAGGGATAGTATAAAAACAAAAGATGAGGCATACAAATTTGCCAGAAAAAGCAGCCTACCGGAGGACTGGGAGAAATTCAGAATCCAGCAGAGGAGGACAAAGGGCTTAATTAGGAAAGGGAAAATAGATTATGAAAGGAAACTGGCAGGGAACATAAAAACTGACTGCAAAAGTTTTTATAGATATGTAAAGAGAAAGAGATTAGTTAAAACAAATGTTGGTCCCTTGCAGTCAGAAACAGGTGAATTGATCATGGGGAACAAGGACATGGCAGACCAATTGAATAACTACTTTGGTTCTGTCTTCACTAAGGAAGACATAAATAATCTGCCGGAAATAGCAGTGGAACGGGGGTCAAATAAGATGGAGGAACTGAGTGAAATCCAGGTTAGCCGGGAGGTGGTGTTGGGTAAATTGAACGGATTGAAGGCCGATAAATCCCCAGGGCCAGATAGTCTGCATCCCAGAGTACTCAAGGAGGTAGCCACAGAAATAGTGGATGCATTAGTGATAATTTTTCAAAATTCCTTAGATTCTGGAGTAGTTCCTGAGGATTGGAGGGTAGCTAATGTAACCCCACTTTTTAAAAAAGGAGGGAGAGAGAAAGCGGGGAATTACAGACCAGTTAGTCTAACATCGGTAGTGGGGAAACTGCTAGAGTCAGTTATTAAAGATGGGATAGCAGCGCATTTGGAAAGTGGTGAAATCATTGGACAAAGTCAGCATGGATTTACGAAAGGTAAATCATGTCTGACAAATCTGATAGAATTTTTCGAGGATGTAACTAGTAGAGTGGATAAGGGAGACCCAGTGGATGTGTTATATCTAGACTTTCAGAAGGCTTTCGACAAGGTCCCGCATAAGAGATTAGCATACAAACTTAAAGCACACGGTATTGGGGGTTCAGTATTGATGTGGATAGAGAACTGGCTAGCAGACAGGAGGCAAAGGGTAGGAGTAAACGGGTCCTTTTCAGAATGGCAGGCAGTGACTAGTGGGGTGCCGCAAGGCTCAGTGCTGGGACCCCAGCTATTTACAATATATATTAATGATTTGGACGAGGGAATTCAATGCAACATCTCCAAATTTGCAGATGATACCAAGCTGGGGGGTATAGTTAGGTGTGAGGAGGATGCTTGGAGGCTGCAGGGTGATTTGGATAGGCTGAGTGAATGGGCAGATGCATGGCAGATGCAGTACAATGTGGATAAATGTGAGGTTATCCACTTTGGTGGCAAAAACATGAGGGTAGACTATTATCTGAATGGTGGCAGATTAGGTAAGGGGGAGATGCAACGAGACCTGGGTGTCATGGTACACCAGTCATTGAAAGTAGGCATGCAGGTGCAGCAGGCAGTGAAGAAAGCAAATGGTATGTTAGCATTCATAGCGAAAGGATTTGAGTATAGGAGCAGGGAGGTTCTACTGCAGTTGTACAGGGTTTTGGTGAGGCCACACCTGGAGTACTGCGTACAGTTTTGGTCTCCAAATCTGAGGAAAGACATCCTTGCCATAGAGGGGGTACAGAGAAGATTCACCAGACTGATTCCTGGGATGTCAGGACTTTCATATGAGGAAAGATTGGATAGACTCGGTTTGTACTCGATGGAATTTAGAAGATTGAGGGGGGATCTTATAGAAACCTACAAAATTCTTAAGGGGTTGGACAAGCTAGATGCTGGAAGATTGTTCCCGATGTTGGGGGAGTCCAGAACAAGGGGTCACAGTCTAAGGATAAGGGGGAATTCCTTTAGGACCGAAATGAGGAAAACATTCTTTACACAGAGAGTGGTGAGTCTCTGGAATTCTCTGCCACAGAAGGTAGTTGAGGCCAGTTCATTGGCTATATTTAAGAGGGCGTTAGATGTGGCACTTGTGGCTAAAGGGATCAGGGGGTATGGAGAGAAGGCAGGTACGGGATACTGAGTTGGATGATCAGCCATGATCACATTGAATGGCGGTGCAGGCTCGAAGGGCCGAATGGCCTACTCCTGCACCTATTTTCTATGTTTCTATGTTTCTATGTAAGATAATGGAGCCTTGGGTGACGAGCGAAGTTGTAAATTTGGACAAAAAGAAAAAGAGAGATTTGTATGAGAGATTTAGGAAGATGAAGTATTCCTCAAAGGCCAGGACCTTTGAGGAATATAAAGAAAGCAGGAAAGAACTCAAGTAGAGAATGTAGGGTCCAAGTCCATAGCTCCGTGAAATTAGCAACACAAGTTGATAGAGTGGTATAGAAGGCTTATGGTGGGCTTGTCTACATCGGTCGGGATATTGAGTATAAGAGTCAGGAAATCATGTTGCAGCTTTGGAGCATTGTGTGCTTTTCTGTTACCCCATTGCAGAAAGGATGTGGAAAGATTTCACAGAATGTTGCCTGGATTAGAGGGTATTTACTTTAGGGAGCGGTTGGACAAACTTGGATTGTTTTCCGTGGAGTGTCAGAGGCTAAGTAGTGACCTGATAGAAGATTGTAAGATTATGAAAGCCATCAATGGCATAGTTAGAATTTTTCCGATGGGTGGAAATGTGAAAGGCTACAGGGATAGCTTTGAGGTGAGAGTGGGAAAGTTTAAAGAAGATGTGCGTTTAAGAGGCTTTTAGATAGACACATTAGCAGTCCTTCAATCCTCTGGCACTACTACTCTAGCCAGGGATGATTGTCTCATACGGAAGGTCCCTGGTTCTGCTGCACTTTCAAATAAAAACATCTGTACATCTGCCTTATCAAACATACTTGATATTTTAACAGTTAGCCCATTCAATCTTTCATAAAATTAACACTGCTAATCTTCTATTCTCTTTTACATTTTCTTCAGTTTCTCCCTGTCCATTTAATAAGGAGAATAGAATAATTTACAATTATATATCAGTTCATTTTATGTGTGTGAGTATTGACAGCTTACACCACAGGGAGGAAGATCACAGCAAGGCCTAACTGATATCCACACTTTCCAGCAGGAGTCACACTTGCCCTTCATAGCCAAGGGCAGTGAAGCCAACTGATGCAATCATACTGGCAGAGGCCAAAGTCAGCTAACTCAGCACGTACTACCAATTGAACACAAGACCTTCTGATCAGCTCACTTATATAGAAAGAACTATTGAGGATTCCCCAATTACGCAATTTTATGTAATTCTACCTAACATGCTTTCTTTAAATTTCGCAATGTATTTATTTTTGTATTTTATTCTTGTTTTCATCAAGGTAAGGAAGGGTTGGGATAAATCTATTTACATTAGTTTAGAGAAACAGAGTCATTCGTCCCACCGAGTCTGTGCCAATCAGTATCACCCATATACTAGTTCTATCTTACACATTCGGGACAATTTACAGAACTTGCACATCTTTGGAATGTGGGAGGAAACTGGGGCACCTGGAGAAAACCCATGCGGTCACAGGAAGGACATACAAGCTCCATACAGACATCACCCGTAGTCAGGATTGAACCCGGATCTCTGGTGCTGTAAGCCAACAACTCTGCCGCTGTGCTACTGTGCAGCCCTCCTTCCTGAGCCAACTACTGAACATAAAGCAAGCAAACTATTCTCCAGTCTCTACTTCAACCACTTGTCTCAATGTAAAACGATCATCCTCATGGCACCATTTTATTGCTAAATAGTTCTGAACTGACATAGATCAGAGGATCAGTGGATCATTTGCTGTGAAGTCAAATGGCAACACTTCAGACATAATACCCTCTGCACTGATCATGCCCACCATAATGGGTACTGCATCATAGCTTCACATGCCCCCACCAGTCTGGCTAAACCTGGAATACTACAATTGCATAGAGGTATTCATAAGAAAATATGAAATAGTAGGCATACGTTATTTGCCCCTTGTGCTCGCTCCTCTATTCAATAAGATTATGGCTGATCTCTTATATCCACACTACTTTCCTGCACTAATGATTCTCTTAACATAGTTACATGGTTTCATCTCTTTTTTGAATATACTCAGAGATTGAGCCTCCATGTTTCTCTTGGGCAGAGAATTCCAAAGATTCACCACATCTCTGAGTTTCCCTTTCTCTCATTTCATATTTAAATAGTTTGAGATATTTAACTCCTGATTCTCAACCTCACACCCAGGGGAAATGTATTTAACTTGTCAATCTCTGTAAGAATTTTTAATTTTTCAATGAACCCTAATTTTTCCTGTCACTTGAGCGCATGGGCCCAGTCTCCAAATCACTCCTTTTAGAACAATTCAATGACTACTTCCCACAATCTCAAGAATAAATCTAATGACCCTTTAAATTGTTTACCCCATGTCATCATTACATCCTTCCTTCAGTAGAATAACCAGACCTATACACATTATTCCAAATGTAGCATCGCAAAAGCCCTTTTTAATTGCAAAAGTGCTTATAGTTTTTGTTCTCAAATCCTCTTTTAATAAACCTGATAAGGTTGAGGATGAGGGTCATCCACCCTACATGACATCAATGGCAGACCAGGCGAACAAAGTTATCTTGAACTCAACGGCTATGAAGGCGGATGAAGGCTGCAACAGATCTATCAGCTCCAATCATCTTGGTTCCCTTGCCATTGGAATTAGTTGATTGATTTGTGAATGACCGTGTGCTTCTTGGATTGCAACATCAAGTACACGTTAAACAAACACACGCACAGGCGTCTTCATTCTGTGAGCAGCACAAAACTTCTCAAGACTTTCGGCCATCGGGAAGGACGACGGGAGCAGGCCACGTGATGGCTGGACGCTCCTAGTCAAGAACTGGCACGGAAGCGGTCAATACTTGATTCAATCGCTCAACTTTGGACAGAAGCAGGAAAGTTGTTCGGTAGCAATATTAAACTAATGCCAAAGTCAGGAAACTCTAGCGAACCATCATCGAAGAAGGAACAGCGATCTTTGAAGCCAACAGATGCGCAGAATTAGAGGCAGGAATAACCAAAGCCCGATCTGCCATCTGGAACTTTCTGGCCTGAATGCCGAATAACTTTCAAAGCCAGGATTGGACATAAGCCACCTGAGAGTCCATAAAAACAACAGAACATAGACCATCATCTTCGACCTCGAGGGTTAGCCACTACAACGACTATCTGAAGAATATTAGACAACAGACAATAGGTGCAGGAGTAGGCCATTCGGCCCTTCGAGCCAGCACCGCCATTCAATGTGATCATGGCAGATCATCCCCAATCAGTACCCCGTTCCTGCCTTCTCCCCATATCCCCTGACTCCGCTATTTTTAAGAGCCCTATCTAGCTCTCTCCTGAAAGCATCCAGAGAACCTACCTCCACCGCCCTCTGAGGCAGAGAATTCCACAGACTCACCACTCCCTGGGAGAAAAAGTGTTTCCTCGTCTCCGTTCTAAATGGCTTACTCCTTATTCTTAAACTGTGGCCCCTGGTTCTGGACTCCCCCAACATCGGGAACATGTTTCCTGCCTCTAGCATGTCCAAGCCCTTAACAATCTAGTTGTTTCTAAAGACATTACCTGCCTGGCCTGCTGAGTTTCTCCAGCACTTTGTATTTTGCGCACATAATATTTGCATTTCTAATTGCTTGTTACAACTGACTGTTTGCTTTCAATGTTTATTTTCGCGATTAAATAGAGATCCCCCAGTAACTTTGAGGCTCTAGACACAGTGCAATTTATGAAGAAAGACTTGAAAAGTTAGTCGGTCATTTTTGTTTTCATTGAACAAAATGATAGAAGAATGCAGAATTAATTACAGATGAAATAGGAAAGGCAGGAATATCACCTTACTTTTGCCAAACCCATGACAATCCACCGAACTCTTTGCTCTACTTCCGTCTCATCAGCAGGTTTCGATATTCGCTCTGCCATGGTCCATTTCACAAATCACAAAGAAGACTTTGATACCTTTGTTGATTGTCTTTGATGATTGACCTGTCATTGTCGGTATGATTTGCACTGGGTGATTGTGAACCTTGAACTTTTCCTTGACTAGGCTGTCATCTTTAACTCTGCTCCTTCAATGCTTAAGAAATAGTTTTTTTTGTGTATACTACCTTACACTTTCCTTCATATGTGAATTCACATTTCTCTGTTTTGAATTACATTTGCTATCTAATTGTCTCTGCTGCTAATCTGTCTAGGATCTCCAATCTTCCTTACAGTTTCCCATGCCCTTAATTAGGCAAACGTCAATATGATTTCCCTTGTGCCAATGTTCAAATCATTTTTAAGTGGAAAACAACTTAACTCTGGTCCCTAGAGGATATTATCACCAACATTCTGACAATCTAACGTCTTCCATTGCCTATTATTGCCTGTTTTCTACCTGCAATCTCTCTCTATGCAATTACCTCCTCACTATCACTATCTTGCTTGATTTTTGAAAGTCCCTTTTGCATATTTTGCACATTAAAAATCCATATATATATATATATATATATATAGTATATCCACTGAATTCCTGTAAAATGTGATTTCTTAAACAATATCAACTTGGTTATGAGTATGGCCAATTATAGTGATAGAGTCATACAGCATGAAAACAGGCCATTCGGCCAAACTTGCCCACACTGACTAATATGTCCCATCTACACTAGTCCCACCTGCCTGCATTTGGCCCAAATCCCTCTAAACCGGTCCTATCCATGTACCTGTCTAACTGTTTCTTAAAAATCGCAATAAGCCCTACCTCAACTACCTCCTCTGGCAGCTCGTTCCATACACCCACCACCCTTTGTGTGAAATATTTACCCCTCAGATTCCTAGTAAATCTTTCCAGTATTTTGGCAATCACCGATACATCAGTAGACAAGCAGTCTAGAAATATAATCTGTTGCACTTAATGAGTAGGCAGGTAACTGTGATTCAAAATAGTAAGAGTCTTCTTTTAAAAACGCTTTAAAAATTTGTCCTCAACATTCTGAAGGAGAGATAAAACATTTTGTAATATTTTGTGTTCTATCTTATGCAAAACTCCTGTATACGTATAAATTCCATTACTACCCAGATAATGCATATAGAGTCATAGAGAGTCATACAGTTATACAGCAGGGAAACGGGCACGTCAGCCCAACTTGTCCATGTCAGCCAAGATGCTCCATCGAAGCCTGTCCCATTTGCCAGCATTTGGTCCTCTGAACCTTTCCTATCCATATACCTGTCCAAGTGTCTTTTAAATGTTGTTATTGTACCTGCCTGAACTAACTCCTTTGACAGCTCATTCCATGTATCCACCAAATTTCTGAGTGAAAAAGATGTCCCTCAGGTTCTTGTTAAATATTTCCCCTCTCAGTTTAAACCTATGTCCTCTGTTTCTTGACTCCCCTAGCCTGGGTAAAATATTCTGTGCGTTCACTCTATCTATTCCCCTCATGATTTTACACACCTCCATAACATCACCCTTTGGCCTCCTGCACTCCAAGGAATAAAGCCCCAGTTGCCTAATCTCTCCCCGTGGCTGAGACCCTCAGCTCCAGACAACACCCTCGTAGATCTTCTCTGCGCTCATTCCTGTTTAATGACTAGGCTTTCATTAATCCCAATCTCAGTAAATATTTCATATTTTACCACTGTTAACTTTCCTTTTTGCAAGTGAACCACACTCCTCTGAGCGTAATTGCCAATATGCTAAAATACAGCAAATTGTTGGATTGAGACATGTGCACCAGAAAATGGTTTGGTTGGTCTGTATTGAAAAGGTCAGAAAACCAACTTTTCTTTTCTCCACCCACCTAGGTCAGACTCTTGTCAATGGGATGTTCCATTATTAGCCCCAAAATTCCCAGCTGCAGAAAGCAATGATAGTACCAGTCTCCAATCTTCAGGGAACAAATACAAAGATGAGGGCAAATTGGTCAGCTTTTAATATTTTTTCTGGATATTCAATTTTCAGAATTTGAGCCTCATTGGATATTGGCCAACTTAATTGCTCTTCAGAAGGTGATGATGACATGCCTTCTTGAATCGCTGCATTTTCTGTGTTCAATGTTGTTAGAGAACGAGTTCTAGAAGTTGGGCCCAGCAGTGATAATGGAACAGCAAAATATTTTCAGTTCACGATGTCGTGTGTCTTGGAAACAAACTTGCAGCCATGGAGTTCCCATCTGCCTGCAGCCCTTGGCATTCTTTATAGTAAAGGCTACCAGTTTAGTGTGTTATTGCAAAAGTCGGTGCAGATACCTGGAGACCATACGCTAGGTAGAACACACTGCAGCTTCTGTGTACAGGGTAATGGAGGAAATAAATATTTTGAGTGGAGGATGGCATACTAATCAGGCAATCTAAGCTGCAGTGTGGTGAAATATGCCCCAGTATGATATGAGTCACTAGCAGTTTTGACTATTTGTAGCCACTATGACTGATACAATTGAGTTGAGTTAATACTGATGCCCCCACCCATAAGAATGTTTATGGTATGTACAAGGTGTTGGTAAGGCCACATTTGGAATTCTATGTTTATTTCTACTCGCCCTTCTATAAGAAGGATGTCAATGAAAAGGTGCAAAAAAAGTTTAATAGAAACCTGAGGGGCAACTTTTTCACATTTCTATCTCTTTTCCAATATGTACAAACAAGGCTACCTTGATATTCCCATTGTTTTAGTGTGTTATTGCTCAGGTTAATGAATTCCTTCCATATCAACTCAATTTATTTCTGCATCCTTACCTGGTAACTTCCTGTTGAGGACACTGACACTTTGGCCCACTGTACTCACCCCAGCCAACGACCAGCCGTACACAATTTCTATGTTATCGCAGTTTTGCATCCAACACACTAGAGGCAATATACAGAAGCCAATTAACCGACAAATCTGCATGTCGTTGGAATGTGGGAGGAAACCAGAGCACCCGGAGAGAACCCATGCGGACGTAGGGAGAATGCATCAACTCCATACAGTCAGGACTGAACCAGGAACCCTGGCACTGTAATTCACCGTGCCGCCCTGTCTTAGTGCCAACTGCTGTCACTTTTTCTTGTTCCACAGATGCTGCCCGACCTGCTGACTAGGTCTGGCATATACTATTTTTTCCTTAAGCAGAAGTTGGAGCAACATTTTTCCAGCAGCCCAATGCCAAATGCATGACCTTGCAGTGCTGGATGTTAATGCCATACACCTGAAATAGAAAATGATCCATTCACTGTACCAACGTGTTTTAGACAGATCAGCATAAATTCAAATGCTTTTTGTATTTATTGTAACGCCTTCACCAATTAACGCTGCATTTCATACCTAGGGTGTTTTACTGTTGCTGTATAAAGCACGTTTCATGTGTGTAATAGATTTCATGAAACATGCTTTGAATTTCTACTGTTCATTTACAACACAGACGATGCAAGAATGCTTACTTGAGCAGTATGAAAAACAATAGATTATTCCAAAGATATTGTTCTGATGAATCCAGGTTAACATATCACCGGTATCCAGGTGACTCTTCGTGCAACCTCTACAGTACTTTATCCTGCGACTCAATCTAATAAAACCAAAAGAAAACACAAGTTACACAAATGTGATGCCTTGTAAACCATTCCAGTGGTCTGGAAGCAACATTTAATATTTTAAGGTGCACATTCCAGTAGAAAACCCGTGGAACAATTTGTATTTAAAACAGGAATTCTGTAAAGTTGGGCATGTTAGAGTGTTGTGCTTTCGAATTCTATATTTGATCACAACAGTGGGTGTAACAGCAAAAAACATTTCTATAACATTTATATACATATAGCTATGTACATGACTTTATATAGCCAACATAAAGATGATTTCAAAATTTCCTTTGTTGCAACACAGTTAATCAATACATATGTGGCTGCATAATCAACAATGATAGCGTGTTACTATAACTGGTCTTCAACCTCACAGAACTTCACAAGACATTTTGAAGGAGTTTTTAACAAACCTGCCAGAGGAGGTAGTTGCGGCAGGTACTATCACAATATTTGGGATTCATTTGGACAGGTACATACGGATAGGATAGGTTCAGAGGGTTATGTGCCAAATGCAGGTGGGTGGGACTAGTGTTGGTCTGTGTGGGCAAATTGGGCCACTGGGCCTGTTTCCAGGCTGCATGACTTCATCATTCTGTGACAAAGCTTAATGTGGAGGTATTTCTGGGATATTTGGGCAGAATGCAAAAACTATTAACAGATATACAGGCTTTAAGAAGTTTCTCAAAGGAGAGCAATACAAAGGCGATTTGAACGAGAATGCCATGCCCAATGGCAACAAAAGTTATTAGTGGTTAAATGTGGGTATAATCAAGGAGCTGGAATTGGAAACATTCAAATATCTCTGTGGGCTATAGGAGCCACAGCAATAGGGTGAATGGATGCCAGGGGTTTATTTGTATGAGCAATCAAATATATAAATTAAATCAATTACAAATTATATGAGCAATTATTACATTTATACGACAAATTAGTCCATTAAATGAGATCATAGACTTGATGAATCCCATTCCTTGAATGAAACACACTGTTGTCTGTTTGCATACTGTTTGCACTATGGCATCAAGGAGCCTGGATACAACTGAAATCAGAGGACATCTCGGGAAAACTGTTGAAGTCAGTCCACATCTGAAATATTATGAACAGAAGATAGACACAAAATGCTGAAGTAACTCAGCAGGACAGGCAGCCTGCTTAGTTACTCCAGCATTTTGCGTCTGTCTTCTGTTTAAGTCAGCATCTGCAGTTCCTTCCTACATCGTACTTTGAACAGAACTGTTCTCCTTATTTAAGGAAAGATGTTAATCTGTTGAAAGCATTTTTGAAAAAAATTACTGGAAAATACCTGGAATGGGCAGGTTGTCTTCTGAAGAAAGGTTCAAAGGGCCAGGCTTGCACCTGCTGGAGTTTAGAATAGTGAAAGGGGATTTGATTGAAAGATATAAGGGTCTCGATGGGGTTGAGAAGATTCTAGAACTAGAGGTCACTTTTCAAAACAAGGATTGACTCATTTAAAACACAGGAAGGTGATTCTCTTTTAAAGGATCGAGAATCTTTGCAACTTTTTTGCTTAATGGAGGCGGAAACTGAGTCATTGAATCATTTTGAGGTAGAGGGAGATAGATTCTTGAGCAAAGCACAAAGTATTGTAGGAACTCAGCAAGTCAGGTACCATCCATGGAGGGAATGGACAGACAATGTTTTGAGTTGGGATCCTTCAATAGTCTGATACTTTCTGTCTTGGATTTTTAAGCTTTAAGGAACTAATTCAATTTTTGATATTTTGGAATGTATTTTCAGTTACTTGTGCCTCTATGTTTATCTCAACCTGAAAATATTAGTTTTAGTTTGAACTGTCCAGGTGTATGATAAAATCTATCTTTTACCAAAGATAGAAAACATAATTCGAGCATTACCTACCATAACTCTGCAAGAGTTAAGGTCCCATCACATGATCCCACTAGGGATATCATGAAGCCTCAGACTTCATGGAGAATTATAATAATAATAATAATAATAATGCATTTTATTTATGGGCACCTTTCAGAGCACTCAAGGACACCTTACACTTAAAACAAGCAAATTACAAATATATAAATAAAATGAGACAAAAACAACATATCCATGAATTTGATAAAGTGGAGTTGGGTGGGATAGGCCAGTCTGAATAGGTGAGTTTTGAGGGAGGCTTTAAAGGTGGGGAGAGACTATGGTACGGATGGATAGTGGGAGAGAGTTCCAGAGGCGAGGGGCAGAACGGCTGAAGGCTCTGAACTCCATTGTGGACAGGCGGGCAGATGGAGTGGAGAGCAGGGAGGAAGAAGAAGATCGGAGAGTTCGGGATGGAGTTCAGAGAGGTATGGAGGAGCGTGATTGTGGAGGGCTTTGAAAGTGAGGAGGAGGAGAATCTTAAAACCAATGCGGTATTGGGCAGGGAGCCAGTGCAGTTGTTTGAGGATGGGAGTGTTGTGTTCGGTGGATGGGGTTCTGGTGATAATGCGGGCAGCTGAGTTCTGGACCAATTGGAGTTTATGGATGGACTTGTGGGGTAAACCAGAGAGGAGAGAGTTACAGTCATGAAGATCCTTCTGTTACCTTATGGGAACAGGAAAGTATTTTTGTAGAACCTCCCATTGTATCTGAGGATGATGAAGACAGCTGTTACTGCTTTCAAAAAGTTAACCTAGTAATGTCCTTTGATAAAACCGAAGATCAAATACATAAAAGTCATGGCTCTGGTAAAGGATTACCTGGTTTCTGGCCAAACACTTTATATTATAATTAGGGGTAATAGGTAAGTGCAATCCATTCTATTATGACCTTTATCAAGTCTCCGGAATCTCTTTTTACTGTATAATGATAAGACCAGCATCTTCCCGACATTCTCCAATGACTGGATAGGTCTAACCAGGTAGTAACTTCTCTCCAAGCTTTGTCAACAAAGTAATGGAGGATAATGACATCAAATTAGTGATTCACAAATAACTTTATCATTTTAGGCTCCATTGGTGTGATTTCACTCCTGATCTCTCTTCACCCCCTTGATTCAGACATGGATTTGGAGGATAGAGAGGAATCTATCATCGAGCCATAGTCATACAGCGTAGAAATAGTCCCATCAGCCCAACTTGCCCACACCGACCAACATGTCTCATCTACACTAGATCCACCTGCCTGTGCTTGGCCAATATCCCTTTAAACCAGTCCTATCCATGTACCTGTCGAAAGGTTTCTTAAACATTGTGATAGTACCTGTCCTCAACAGCACTCATAAACCAAGCAATTAGAATCCGTATTAAAACTGGCACCAGGCTATTGGAGATTAATTATTGCAGTTTCAGAACATCACCGCAGGAGTTCCTCATGCTAGCACTCTCAGCACATGCATCTTCAGTGTTTCAATGTTGGCCTTCCCAAGTGTATAAGATCAGACATGGGATGTTCATAGACAAATAAGCTTACTTCCTCGCTCCCCTTATAATGACATGGCAAATAAGATTTTGACCATGTCAAGTGATAAAGTTCTGAATGAGTACGTCTGGTTATCGACTCCACTTGATGCTACCACTACGAACAGCAGCAACTCTCATTTATACAACTGATGTAAAATAATAAATTATCCCACTCACATAATTGTTATTAACCAAAGTCTTAAGCTGAAAGAGATTTGAATAAATGGCTGAAAACCAGTAGGTTTAAGTAAGTAAGGAAGAAAGAAGAGGAAATAAAAAATGTAAGGAAGAGGAAAGAAGGAATAACAATCAGAAACAATAAACAGATGTTTGTTCATTCATGGTTTGATATTCGAGACTTATATAATAATAATAATTAAAGATTAGCTGGAGAGGAAACTGAAGCAAATAAAAAATACAGGACTTGATTGAAAGCCAACTTGAAATCCAATAGAACAGAAACCTGAAGCTCTACAAAAAGTCTGCCCTTGACCAGATTCTCCACATCCTGTTGTACAAATTACATTGCACAGTAGAAGATAAAGTCCAAAGAATCGCAGCTCCGAGGGTAATCATTCTCAGTGCGGAATTGTACTATTGTGCACCATGAAGTTTCTACTCCAAGTATTTCCCACGTGGAGTAGAGTTTCTATTCTACTGCACGTGGGAAATGGAAATATATGGGGTTTTTTTAACGAGATATGCTGCCCTTGGGAACGAGATAATACTTGGATAGAGAGGAGTAATGACTCTTGTGAGCAATGATAGGTCGAAGAACCCAGGTACATCCGTGACAAGTCAATTTTACAGTTTTGGTGGCTCTGTTAGAACCAGTAAAGTTTTCATTGGACACGCGTTCAATGAGTACCGTGCCATCTTGTTCCGGACGCACGTGGGACTTGAAGAGGTGGAGGTGATTAAGAAATATAACAAATACGTGTACGGACCAAAACTTGCAGGTTGTGCTTGGCTGTTCGGCAGATACACACCAACCTAATGGTCCACTGGGGGCGATCAGGAAAGAGAAAGTGAAAGTTCTTGCTAGCCCTTTATCCCATCCCATCTGGGAATCCAACCATCGGTTTGGAGAACGTTTCTAGCAATGTACATTGTTCCCTCCCCGGATTGTAAAAATCACAGTGAAAATTCGCCTGAGCCGGTTGACAGATATCCCTTTAAAATATAAAGTTGCCGAATACCTCATCGGCAATGAAAGGATGTTGAAATGTAGACATCATATTCGTATTTGAAAGACAGCAGACGATTTTCACGCGGCAAGATCCAACAAACATCAATGACAGATAATGCTTTGATATCACAATGAAAGAATAACGTCCCTGCTTTTCCTCTGGCGTTTTAGTTAAAGATCAAGGCCAACCAATCCCGAAAACCTCGAGCTCCAAAGTAGAAACCCCCTATGCTTCTCGAGGAAATAGTTTATTGGCCTTTGTGACCATCACCCGCAGTTTGAACACTGCGCCCTGGATGTGACCCTCCAAACGCACATCTCTCCCTCTGTTCTACCCTGGACTAAAATCCAGATCTTCGTGCTCAAATGTCTGGAGCGAGCTTGACCTTGTAGGCATATTGAGGTGGACTTGTTCAATCTCTGATATCTCCCACTCCCAGCGACCTGCTCAGTTACTCCCTGAACAGGCCAGCCCACATATCCACTCCCACCCTTATCCCCACCCCAACCCTTAGGGGGCCCTCTCCAGCCCCTGCTACCAGCCCCTACCTCCGCCTTCGCTTCTCCCCACAACCACTTAAAAACATACGTTGTGGTCACGTTTGCCCCTTTACCTTGGCGCAACATAAAAGGAACGGATGACAGCACAAGAGCTTGTCAAACAAAGGAGAGGCATCTCTTCATGATGCTTCTGAAATGAAATAAGAGGATACTCGTATGACTGAGACTGATGTAAACAGGATCAGATCGGGGTGGAGGGATGGGAAGGAGCGAGTGACCATGAGATAACCGGTGATAATTGGAGCCTGGCTCCAAAACATGCAGACAACGTAAGAAATAATGACTGAAGAAGCTACAGCACTCAACGCCACAAATCTTAGATCAACCCTGCTGACATTTCAGCGGGTTTCAGTGAATCTCGATATTGTTGGGATGAAATGACTTTTTCCCCACGCCCTATGAGATCTTACCTGGTGTACTTCACGCCAGGAAACCCAACTATAGCCACACAGAAACGATTCAGCAAATATTGTAATATTGACGAGACCTGCGATTCCACCCTGTGCAATGGGAGCAAGAGCAAAGCTTTAGCTACAGTCATATATAAACCATGCCGTATTTTAAAATAAGTAACCAGATTTTGACCGGAGTTTCAAAACCAGTATATAATGAAGACAGTGCCTTTTCTTGATGTGTTCGTATGAAGAATAGTGTTGTTTTGTCAGACGACAGACGTTGATGTCTGGTTCCTGTGATGATGATGGAGTCCCACGCTCTAACAGCGGGGAGGTACAAGCTGTCACATGGGCAATCTAATAACTTTCCAGCCCAAATAAAATATCGCGTCAGGGACACCGGGGTTGCAATTAAATCATAAAACTTCACGTAATTCACCAGGATTAGACGAAGCAAAGGGTTGTGATTATGATTTGAAATTCCAATAACACCGGTACAGGATTCCGGAAGATAGAAAGAGATGGCAGCGAGAACAACAAATATGGCTGGCCATAATGATAGCACCGCGATTGTATGGACACGTAAATATTGTCTTGCAGAGTTATATCATTGGAACAGAAATGTACAGGAGAGGTATTTATAATGGAACACAATTGATCGGTCAACGACCTTGCGAAATTTTGTCTCGAAAGACAACATGAGATGCGAGAGTGGATGATTAGTTCAAAACCAGTGACCCTCCGACCGGAGGAAGCGTGCGGGTCGTGAAACTGGTCACTGCAGATTACTGAGAGGGGAAAATAGAACTATATATATCCTGATTATGAATTGCTTTGTCATAATCGAAAATGTATGCGCACTCCACACAGACAACTCGTATAGATTACACCGGAGATTCGAGTCAGATACACTGAGTTACAGTCTAGTCCAACGGACAGGCAGGTCGTAATATCGATAAATAGATACCTGGATACACTTGGATAGATAGACAAGCAGGCAGAAATGATCAGTAAAACAACGGCGGTGTTAAAAGGTTTTCTGTAATATAATTTAAAGAGAGAACAACCTATTTCATTTATTTCAAGATAGGAATATAACTGCGTGCTTCCAAACGTCCATTAATGTCTTCTTTTGCTGAGAACCTAAGAAAAGTCAAACTGCCAGAAGATCATTTCGCCCATCTCTCTGAGCCCAGCCTTCAATGTATTGGAACGCCCTTTACGTTCACAGTAGGATTGCAGAGGCCGGAATTTTAAGTCTGTTTAAAGATTCCAATTGTCATCTGTCCATTCAACGTATTTTGTCCTGCCCGACAAAAAAAATATTTTTAATCTACGATATTCTATTCTATATTCTATAGCAAGATTTTGGATTTAGCAGCTAAGCCGCTTAATATTTTATACTTCAAAGAAATGTTGCTCCAGATGCCCTTAATAATGTCAATATCCCGAAACTTCCATTATAAATAAAAAGCCCCTCCATCCTATCATTGAGCTCAAATTTACTGACCCCCTCAGACCCTTCTCGACAAGTTGTTGGGGTTTTTTCTGCCACCAAGCTGAGCATGCCTTCATTCAAACATTGCCCCGAATCCGCACGACCATCATTTGTATCTTGTTAACTTGATAAATTGATTCTGGTCTACACAATGGAGGTTCAGTTTGACCCGAACGCCCTAACATTGCTGCCGTTATTTTCTGATGGGAGCCTTGCAACAACATACGAGAGGTAGTCACGGTGAATCCGCTGGTTCGCTCACCACGCAGGTAAAGTACCTGGGTGCCCCCTATATCACTTAACAAAACCGGACAGGTGCCATCTATACACCAAGCACCCACCTGTCCGATGGTACTGAATACGCATGGCTCTGATACTAAGCGCCTTTATGGAGGTTAGCACACGGGCGAGTGAATTACAGCAAAGCCCAACCCCGTCTGAAGAAGGGTTTCGACCCGAAACATTGCCTATTTCCTTCGCTCCATAAATGCTGCCTCACCCGCTCAGTTTCTCCAGCATTTTTGTCTACCCAAATTTGCAAAAGTGTGTTCCCTTGAGAAACTTGCTCTAACAATTCTGTTCACTTGGTCTTCAAGTGACACAGGGCTTTGTCTTGTATCTCGTGTAGTACTTCACATTTGTGATCCTTATTAATAAGCTTCATTTGCCGCTTCTCAGCCATTTTCGGATGTGTTCCAAATCCTTATTTTATTACTTCTCTGTTTTACTATTGTCCACAAATGCAACGATGTTGGCAAACTGATGAAAGAGATTGCATGTGGTTTGGAAATTAATCCCTGGGAATCTACTTGAATACAAGTCCTGGCTGCAAACTCTAACAAGACGGTGTGAATTTGGGAGACTTCAGTTCCGAATCACTCCCGCCAAAAAATCAATGTATTTTAACTCGATTCCTTTCTAGGAATTACAAAAAAAAATCTCCTGAATCTTGCAATTCTGAAACCAAAACATAAATTATTGGATGTTAGCAGCAAGCCAAATATAGCAAATGCTAGACATCTGAAACTATTCAGAGATAAAGTTTATCGATAGAAACTTGGAATGTGCTGTAATTCCCTGTCTCGTGCGTGCAAATTCTGAGAGGCCTGTGTTGTGAGGGTCGTGCTCTAGCGCCCCACACGCCAATGAAATGCGCTTGGTACCTGCCAAGTATTGCGAAGAGATTGCACCTTCAAGGGATGTGGTCAGATCCTGTGAGTACCGGGACCCGCACCCCTTAATTACCGTAGAGCCAGATTGTTGAAGATTCCTGATTCAGAAGATGAGGGAGGGGACATGCTTGGTTTTTGGTTGGTCGTTGTCCAACATGTTATATATTTTCATTTTACACTCCATTGAAGTTATGAAAGTGTCTCTTTTTACCTCGACTGTTTCCCTAGCAGGAGGGAACACAAACCAAATTCCATTTATATATTGGAAATGTTCATCAAGACGGGCAGCGTCTGTGGAGAGATAAATGTTTTAAAGTTGATGACTTTCATCGGAAATTGGCAAAGTTGGAAAACAAGCATGAGCTATAGAGTTCAATCCAAGAGTGACCGAGGTAAAAAATAGCGTTGGTGTCCGCTGGGAGAGCACTGAGTGAAGATTCAAATAGATTTGAACTACCTTTAGAAAGGAGATGAGAAGGAATTTATTTGGTCACAGGGTGGTGAATCGGTGGAACTCATTGCCACAGACGGCTGTGGAGGCCGTCAATTGATATGTTTAAGGCGGAGATTGACAGATTCTTGATTAATAAGGGGTTATGGGGCGAAAGCATGAGCATGTGGTTGAGAGGGAAAGATAGATCAGTCATGATTGAATAGCGGAGTAGACCTGATGGGCCGAATGGTCTAATTCTGCTCCTAGAATTTATGAATGTATGAGATTAATCGGGACAGAGGAAGTTAAAGATGCTTTAATCCCGAGAGCGCTGAGTCCTGGCAAAGGTAATGCATCCATCTGGGAGATCAGATTTTGTTCCTTGAGATTATTTTAAGATTTTTTGGAACAGTGTAGAATGAGAGGCACGGAAGGGGTAGACAATCGGAACCTTCATCCCAGCGTGGAAATGACAAAGACTGAAGGGCACATCAAGTACGAGGTGTAAAGTTTAAAGGGGCAGGTGTTTTTACACGTGGAACTCGCTACCGGGGATGGTGGTGACTCAGATACAATAGTGACGTTTAAGAGGCTTGTTAAATGGGCACTTGGATATGCAGGGAATGGAGGGATATGGGTCATTGCAGACAAAGCAGATTGATTTATCTTGGCGTCAGGTTCGGTTCAGACATTGTAGGCCGAAGGGCCTGTTTCTGTGCTATACTGTCTACGGTCAATGTTCTAGTGTAAGAGGGTAAAGCCGGAGTGGATCCTGAAGAGAAGGTCAGGTTCACAGCGGTGGACTGAATGCTATGTAAAGCAGTGGCTAAATCTGCATTTGGTTTATCCAAAGATCAGAACCAAATCTAACGCAACTGTGAAGGGCATACGCGAATCGCATTTGATGAACCACCATCCAATGTTGACGGTGGGTGGTCCCCTCGGTGGGTGGATTGAGTGAAATCATGGAGGTAAACTTTTCATTCAGTCTGGAAAATTGCTTCGCATTTGAATTCTTCCTCCCTCTTCCACCACGACCGGCCTGCCTGAAGAAGGGTCTCGACCCGAAACGTCACGCATCCCTTCTCTCTCGAGATGCTGCCTGTCCCGCTGAGTTGCTTTTTGTGTCTTTTTTCGGTTGAAACCAGCATTTGCAGTTCCTTCTTACATATTCCTGTCTTTGACCTTGTACACTGCTGTTTGAAGACAAAAGTAAGCTCACGGGTTAACACCCGATGTGCCAACTGGCCACCTCAGCAATCAACACTGAACGCAACTATTTCGCGGAAACAGCTTTTCCAGTTGGTAGTGGAATTGGGCGGTTCTGATGAACGATCATTAACTGGTAACTAGCTTAAATTTTCTCTCCTGGTCTGCACCTGATCTGGTGGGTATTTGCAGCGTTCTCTTTGATCTCATATTTCTCGCACCGCGTGTTCAGTCGTTCAGTGACACCGCGGTAGAATTGCTGCCTTCCAGCGCCAGAGACCCGGGTTCGATCCTGACTACGGGTGTTGTCCCTGTCCCTCGTTCTCCCAGAGGCCGCGTGAGTTTTCTCCGGGAACTACGGTTTCCTCCCACACGCCAAAGACGTGCAGGTTTGTAGTTTAATTGGCCTCGGTAAAAATTGTAGATGATAAATGGTCCCTAGTGTGTAGGACAGCTCCTTAGATGCTGCTGCACCCGCTGAGTTTCTCCAGCTTTTTGTGTAACCCCTGTAGGATAGTGATAGTGGACGGGGTGATCGCTGGTCGGCGCGGACTCGGCGGACCACTGTATCTCTAGCGTTTCAAGTTGAAAAGTTCTAGTATTTTTCTTTCCCCCCTTTTTTTGCCCCCCCCCCCCCCCCCTCCTTACATCTCAACCACAGAGATGATTTTCAAACTTACAAGCCTTCACCAACCTACCACCACTGACGACCGCATCGCAATCCCCGCCCTATCGGGAACGTTCTTCTTCCCAGACCTCGCCCTCCTCTGATGAGAGATTCAGGAACCAGAACGTGGATTCTTTCTATTTCCACAGACGCTGCCTGGCCTGATGAGTATTTGCAACATTATCTATTTTTTTTTAATTTCAGATTTCCAGCATCTGCTAGTCTTTATTTTCGTTCTCTCGGTTGCACATTGTTATCCAACAGCACACCACTGGAACTGGGTCAAAGCGCCGCCGAGCACAGCCGGATTAAGTCAAAGGACATACAGAGCAGATGCAGTGTTAACTGAAAATAATCTATTTTCTGTTGCATTGTCTGTTGCTTCATAAAAAAAAAACCCAACCAGTGGGTGAGGGCGTGGAGAGACTGGTGGTGCGATTCGCAGTCGGAGCTCTGCAGAACCTCTCCCATCTGGCAGGGGGATTTGAGCGCATTAAGCGCCGTGTAACCGGCTTTTTTTTGCGAGGCTCAGTCCCGCACAGATTCCAGGTTAAAGTTCATCCCACACCGCGGCCCTTTCTTTCCACACTGGGACAGGGGGAGAGTGCTGTGCATGTACTTTCTTTCACTGTGAAGTTCACCTGCCCGATGCCAAGTGACGGCGCTGATGATATTTCAACAGATTTAATAGCCTTGAGATGTCAGTACGCTTGTCTTTAAGACCGTTTCCTCTCCAGCCAGCTCGTTCTAATTTTACATTGCGATTCTCTTCTAAAAGAAAATTGAGACGTGCATTTACTGATATGACTTTGAATCACCCTTCCCCAGAAAGCCGATCGGGAGATTGGATAAGCCTTTAAAAGTGGCCCAGAAACGAATGGTTCTCGACCCCCATCCCCCCTCCATCCCACCTCACCGCCGTGAGAAAATGCTGGCCAGTCCATTCGGAGTCATTCCTCCCGCTTCCCATCCTTATGATGGGTTATTTACAGACTCCGGGTCTCCCGCTCCACCCCATCAAACGCCCGTCTCCGACATCTGCCCCTTTAAGAGCACTTGGGCTCAGCGCTGTCCCTTTAAGCTGATTGGGAAGAGCCGAGCCCGCGGCTGTGTTGGAGGGAGTTGCGCAGACTCTGACATAAAAGCTCAGATAGTGATTGAAAGTGATGTTAGAGGGATTTAGTCTCCACATTAAGTTGGACCACGGCATGTGCGGCCATCTGCCCTTGAAGCCGGGAGGAGAGGCCGGGAAGCGACCAACCTTTGATGTGGAGGCAGCTCTCCCCGCCTCCAGCGCGCGTTATGTTTAAAGCAGCGGATCGCTCATTTCCTCCAGGTCGGTCTCACCTTCCGTGATTCTCCCTGCCACCCTTTCTCTCTGCCAATGTAATAACCCCTGATTCCCGCAGTAAACTCGCGGCCGCCCTCAACAACCGCGCTGCCAAACTGGAGCAGAGGGGCGTGTGCGCCTCGCCTCGCCTCGCCGCGCTGTGGGAAAGCCCTCCCGTCAGTAGCAGTGGAGGAACGCGCAAAGCAGGCGCCTCTCCAGCTTGTGCAAGTTATGCGCCCGTGTCAGCTCACGCCTATGTTTCTCTCTCACTTAGTTGCCGAGAATGTTCACGCGAATCAGGAGAGGATTGGAGAGGCGTAGAACTCAGGCCGTCCAGATGGGCTCGCAGTAATCGCCGGCTGGATTTGGGGGACTCTACAGCGGCCGGTTTACACTTGGACAGCGCCCAGATCGACCCGCTCCCTCTGCACGGACAACTGAAGGGGTTGGATCTATGAGGTTCAGCTGGCGGGGGGTTTGAGTTCTCTCGGGAACTATGGAGCGCCCGGGATGTGGCCGTGAGGGGCTGCTGTGTGCTTGCTACCCGTGCTGAACTGAACCCGTGCCCGGCGCGCCTCGCCACCCGACCCGAGCCTGCGTGTGAGCTCCGCCCGGGGACCATGCGCTCCGGCCCCATGCCCATGCTACAGCTGGCCGCCCTCATCTACTCTCTGCTGCCGGCCAGGACACAGTACGACAGCTGCAAGTCGCTGGTCAACACCGATGACGGCCCTTCCTGGGAGTTTTACGCGTGTCAACCCAGACCCGTGTCCATGAAGCCGTACCTGAAAGTGAAGGTGGAGCCGGCGGTGGTGACTTGTGGGGACCCGCCCGAGCGCTTCTGTGCCCTGGTAAGTGGGGAAGGGGGGCGGGCGGGGAGTGTAGCGGGGATACGCGGGCTGTTTCCATCTGTACCTCATGTCTGTGTTAAAGAAGGAACTGCAGATGCTGGAAAATCGAGGGTACACAAAAGGCTGGAGAAACTCAGCGGGTGCAGCAGCATCTAAGGAGATAGGCAACGTTTCGGGCCGAAACGTCTGAAGAAGGGTTTCGGCCGGAAACGTTGAGTTCGGAAGCGAAACGCTGAGTTTCTCCAGCCTTTTGTGTCCCTGTGCCTCATGTCTCATGGTTTCTATCTCATGCACTGGTCTGATTCCGAGTAAACTTTCAGACACGTCCAAGAACATACAGGTTTGTAGGTGAACTGACTTAGTATAACTGTCGATTACCCCTTGCGTGTGTAGGATAGTGTTAGTGTGTGGGGGGGGGGGGGGGGGGGGGTCGCTGGTCGGCGTGGGCTCGCTGGGCCGAAGGGCCTGTTTCCGTGCTGTATCTCTAGACTAGACTAAACGTAACTGCTCCTTTACGCGAGTTGTGAACAGCAGCGGGCTCCGACATGGTGTGCAGCTCCATAGAGCCGGGGGTAACGGCGCGGGAAAGCCGGTGCTTAAACTTTCACAAAGTGGGGAGGGGTAGGAGGGCGAAGAGCCGGCGGCAAACGGCGACTTTCTCTCCGGGACAAACAACTAGGAGGTTGATCCAGTCCCATCATCATCTTCCACCCCGCCTTGCTGCCTTCTACTTGGACCGAGAGAGAGGACGGTCTGTCTAGATTCTCTCCGTGGTCCAGCAGCATAAAGAGTTGACGGGATACCCTTCAAACAAAGCTTAGAAACTCCAAGTAGTTGCGTGTCGGGCCGCGCTTTAAGGAGATGGTTGTGAATGTCCGCGCTCTGCAGCCGGCGGTGCGAGGATCTCAATGCATCATCCGAAATCTATTTGCTCGCTACATCGCTGGGCCCTGGACTCGGCTCCGGAATGTGCAGGGACAAGCTGGATAGTACAGACAGGAAACACTACAGGTAATGGTGTCGGAAGGAACTGCAGATGTTAGTTTACACCGAAGATAGGCACAAAGATGCTGGAGTAACTCAGCGGGACTCTGGCCATTCACTAACAGCGGCTCGCTGCTAATTCACTAAATGTGGGGTCGCTAAACTGGGATTGAGTGCGCGGTCCAGGGCATTAATAATTCAGCTGAGAGCGAATGCCGTCGGTTTAGCTTCATAAACAGCTGGCTAATAGACACACGGTTATTTGGAATGGACGCTAAGAGTCTGATGCATGATTAAAAAGATAGAATCCATACTCCACACATTGCACCCGGATTAGCAAACGAACGGATTATTAAAATCCCCCAATGTTACTTGGGACTGTTAAAACTCGGTATTACATGCGACCTCGTTCTCTGTTGCGGACTGGGGAGAGCGGGGTGAGGGTGGGTGGGGGGGTGCAAATTGGAGACGAGTTCACACCGAGCAACAGCTCCGGGTAGCGATAATGGGGACACAAGGGACTGCGGTTGCTAGTTCCCGGGGAGGAAAAGCCGTGGAGGTCGCATCTGTGGAGGCAACGGGATGGTCGGCGTATCGGGTCAGGATTCGCAAAGCATTGTTGCAGTAAACTCTTATCGATCAATGTAATCCTTCGTTTGCAAAAAAGCAAAGCCCAGGAAGTGCATTGTAAATATTGGCGACATTCACCAACGAAAGGCGCTCTCTCCGCCCAAAAGTGGAACTTTTTTGCCTCTCGGCATACCTGTGATTTTTTTTTTGGAGTAAATAACCCAAATTGGATGTGGAACAGGATGTGTGTCTCTTCAGTCCCTACTGCCGCGAGCAATCGATTGGAAAGGAATGGAAGAATCGAGGAGATGTCCCTGGGACTGTTTTCAGCGGGGATTATATAGATCGAATTAGTTGTAAAATTAGTTTAAAAACCACGTGTGTGTCAACAGAGACCTTGATGGTTATTATTATGTTTAGTGCAAACACCCGCTTCTAACGGTTCTTATTTCATCTCCCTTCTTCCCTATGCCAGGGTCATTCTTCAAGATTTGTGAAATCTCCACCGACCCCCCCCCCCCCCCCCCTTCCAGTGCGTCGTCAACAAGTCAGATATGTTCAGTTTAGTTATGACTATCGAATGCCAGCAAACAGTGGGTAACTGAGTCCAGGTTTAAGTTAAAATGAAAGTTTGTTGATAGCGGAAAACCAAAACCACCGCACAATCCCGGTGAAGTCCATATTTACCGGGCCAGTGATGTTCTCGTTGGTCTGACACGATTAGCAAACTGAATTCTGCCATTTGGATCCAGAAATCCGGAAGAATCTTCCACCTTCCACCCATTTGACCACAATGTCTCAGAAACTCGAGAATTTTAATTTGCTACGAATGAAAATGTCACCTCTCCAGTGTCTGAGCTGGCTGTTGTGTGTGTGTGTGTGTGTGGGGGGGGGGGGGGGGGCTTGCAGCTTAAACCGCGGTGGAGATGTGAGGGAGCTGGCTAACTCCTGATCCACACTCCCATGGGGATCATCATTAATTCATGCTGCGCCGCTTTGTCGGATAACCAACATCATCTGGTGTTGCTGCTGCTTGAACAAACACAGGTATAGGCGGCACCAGCGCCTTCGCTCACGGCCACCTCTCTCCACCGCGATCCCTCGCCTCACACACCACTGACAGAACACAAAGCGGCCAATGCCATTACAGAGCATACAGCCCCAACAGTAACTCTTGTTTTTCGAGGAAGTAACCTCACGGCTGTTCCGTTAAACTGCTGCAGATTAAAGACACTGTATACTGAAGGAGGATCTGGAGAAGGGTCCAGACCCGAAACGTGCACCTGTTCCTTTTCTCCAGAGATGCTGTCTGACCCGCTGAGTTACTCCAGCTTTTTGTGTCCATCTCCGGTTTCAACCAGCACCTGCAGTTCCTAACTACACTTTCTATGTTTTAATGTTCGATGCATTGAACTATCACCGCTGTTGTGAGGTGAGGTGTAACATCAGGCACAGCGTTTCTGAATGAATTTATCCAGTCACTGTGCGCTTGGTGTGCCCGCTCCACGCGGACCCGACATGGTTCAGCGACTCACTCTGCCGTCATGTCCACGCATCCCTCCTCTTCCCCACTGACCTAGTTCTCCAGCTAAGTAGTTTGGAGCTGAAGGGCCCTGTCATGTAAGATCGTTTTTCATTGTCAGTATCTCAAATCCTCCAACATCCTGTAAAGACAGATGGAATTCAACGCGAAACTCCCTGAAGTAACAATTACAACGTTTAGAGGATTTATTTGGACAGGTACAGAACTAGGAAAGTCAGAGAGGGACACGGGCCTGATGTAGACAGAGGGGCTCAGCGTAGATAGGCAGCGTGGACAAGTAGGGGCGTAGGCGCGCGTTTCTATGTTGCACACGTCTATGATTCCATCCTTTGTGAATATTCAGCCACCTACAATCCCCACAAAGACACCCTACTGTGTTTTGAAATGAACCGTGCTCGTAACACTAACAGTCGCAATATACATTTAAGATCTCCACTCACAGGCTAGCAATAAAACCGGTCGCAGTAAATCTGTCGTACGCCTTGAATCCTCTGTTAGTAAAGCAAAGGTTTGCTTTCGTGTGTCACCAAATCAAGCTGTCCAGGAATCTTCCAAAGTGCCTCGGATTCGGCGCGGGGACTGCAGCTGTGTAGGCGAGGACAATTCAGAACAAGAAGATAGACACAGATTGCTGGAGTAACTCAACGGGTCAGGCAGCATCTCTGGAGAAAAAGGAATAGCTGACGTTTCGGGTGGAGAGTCCTCGAGACTGAGTTACTCCAGCATTTTGTGTCTATCTTCGGTTTAAACCAGCATCTGCAGTTACTTCCTAGAACAATGGTTTAGAAATGTCCCACACCGAGCAGCTTTAGGATTCACCTCAGCTCTCATCGCCAACGTCCAGCCCGGGAGTGGAGCCGAGCGCTCATCAGCTACCGAGCCAGAGAATGAATGGCCCAACTGTGCAGCACTAAACGCACCAAGGTTCATCGCATGTTGGTCGAACAGGAGGACCCGGGTCGATTCTCCCGATAGGTCAGAAGATATTCACAACCTTCTGTCCCATTGGGCGAAGCCACCGGTTGGGTCATGCAACATCTCTGCACACACAATAGACACACAATGCTGGAGTAACAGCGGGACAGGCAGCATCTCTGGAGAGGAAGAATCCGTGATGTTTCGGATGGAGACCCTTCTTCTGACAGACCATTCTTCTTGACCCGAAACGTCACCCATTCCTTCTATCCAGAGATGCTGCCTGTCCCGCTGAGTTATTCAAGCATTTTGTGTCTATCCTCGGTCTAAACCAGCATCTGCAGTTCCTTCCTACACATCCCTGCACCCCCCCATCCCGAGTAAACATTGGATGTGTTTCTGAATCCCGTTAGTTACCAGATAATGTGGAGCGCGAAAGAAGCAATTAAAGACAAACTGCTGTAAATCTCCAAAGGCCGTCCGGTCGGATTGGCTGAACGGAGATGGGTCAGTGACTACGTGACACTTTGAAACGATGACTGGGGCAAGATCTCCTCAGATCCGCCACTCCAGTACATTGTAACCCATCCACCCGGTTACCGCCCTGCGCTTGTGTACAAGGATATTTACCACATAACGTGCAAACCGCTCAACCATGTCGGAGTCCAACGCCTCGAGGAGCGAGGGTTACAACGCCACTGTTTCACGAGACTGCTCAAAATCCTGAAAGTTTGTTTCAAAAACAAATTATTTCAAATGTGTTTTGTAACATTGCAAATCTAACTTTCAACAATGGCCAGAGGAGAACGAGAGGATTTGCATTTCTCTAGCCCCTATCCCGCAAAAGGAGTTAATGAAGAGAATCTCCCAGTGTAGTCACCCTTAACATGTTAAAATCCCGCGGTCAAATCTACTTGACAAGAGTCGGGTGACAATGAACTGATTTTATGCTGGTGTTTTTTTACGGTACCTTTTGGCCGAGGCACGGAATGCACACTCTTTTGAAATAAGTGATCATATTTTCTATGAGAAAAGCTCCAGGGGTTTTGCGCGTCCGACCGGGCTCGGCTTAATGTCGGGGCCCCACGATAGTCCAGCGCCCTCTCAGCGCCCACTCGTTCTACTCCCAGCGTGGCTCCCCTCGGGATTGCAGGGACCACCTCACGGGGGTGGGGGTGGGGGTGGGGGGGGGGGGGGGGGGGGTGTACGATCCAGGTCCAAAGGGGAGAGAGGGCCCTGGAGCAGATCAGCATTAATATTAACTTTTACTTCAACTCACCGCCCGAATGGAACTGATGGAATGAGTGATGTTGGCCTGATGCCGCGTCACTGACATTAGCAGGCGTGTGTGGAGTCTGCTAAAGGGGCAATAGGGACGAAGAACCAATCTGAAAAACAAATCGCCGAAATATTTCTTACCCGTGTTCCTTCCAATACTGAAAAGAGAATTCATTTACTTTTAAAAATTGCTGGAGGATGAAAAACATCGAGCAGGAGGCGCATTGATGAGGAAGCTCAGATATAAATCCAGCGTCTAACTCCGGTGGAATTTCACCAGGGCGGGCGCCAGGCCCTTCTGTTCAATACAAACTCTCCCCCTGCGATAATTATAGAGCTGTTTGGACTGGCAAAGCCGCCATTCTTTGTTGAGTACACACTAGGTTGGCAAGTATATATGGCGGTCTAGTCCCCGTTTTCTCATAAGAACAACCTCTAATGGATAGGACAGGTTTCGAGGGATATGGACCAAGCGCAAGCAGGTGGGGCGAGTGTATCTGGGACATGTCGGCCGGTGGGCGAGTTGGGCCGAAGGACTTGTTTCCACACTCTGTATCACTCGATGACTCCAATAGGATAACCACGGGTCTGGGCGGACGCTCGTCGTCTCCCATCGTTCGAGTAGCAAGGAGGTTAAATCAGAGAGATGGGTCGGGCAGAGGGACTGGCATGGTGGGAGACTTGCTGCCAACGATGCCAGGGGTTTTCATGGCAAAAATGTATCAACTACAGACAGTGGACCCCTCTTGGCGGATTTAACCCGATGAATTTAACCCTGACAGAGAGCGGACAGAGCTGCCACACTTGGGGTGAGAAGTGGGGTTCCAGAACCTCGTTCCCCTCACCCACCCCACACCCCTGCCACATTTATTCCGGTCCGCAGAGTAACTCTGCGCAGTTCTATATCTCAGCTCCCCCCTCCACTCCTTTCAGGGACCCAAGCAGTCCTTCCAGGTCCGACAGAGGTTCACCTGCACCTCCTCCAACCTCATCTACTGCATCCGTTGCTCCAGATGCCAGCTGATCTACATCGGTGAGACCAAGCGGAGGCTGGGCGATCGTTTCGCCGAACACCTCCGCTCGGTCCGCAATAACCAACCCGATCTCCCGGTGGCTCAGCACTTCAACTCCCCCTCCCATTCCGTATCCGACCTCTCTGTCCCGGGCCTCCTCCACGGCCAGAGTGAGCAACACCGCAAGTTGGAGGAACAGCGCCTCATATTCCGCTTGGGGAGTCTGCATCCTCTGGGCTTAAACATTGAATTTTCTAAATTCTGTTAACCCTTGCTGTCTCCTCCCCTTCCCACCTCTCCCTCAGCCCTCGGGCTCCTCCTCCTTTTTCCTGTCTTCTCCTCGCCCCCCCCCCCCCCCCACCTCCCATCAGTCTGAAGAAGGGTTTCGGCCCGAAACGTTGCCTATCTCCTTCGCTCCTTAGATGCTGCTGCACCCGCTGAGTTTCTCCAGCCTTTTGTGTACCCTCGATTTTCCAGCATCTGCAGTTCCTTCTTTAACTCTATATCTCAGCTGTTCCTCTGACACTGGGCGAGAGGGACAAGTGATCCCTGACACAAGGTATTAACACGCTTTACCCCATCTCAAAGTCCCAGAACATAGCTCCACGTTTTGCAGTTCACCCTTATAAACACGACGTCCTCTCCTTCCACAAACGACAAAAAAATACTTATGAGAATCTGTCGCTGAACCACATTATCCACAGCGAGGAACACTTTTACAATTCCCAGTTGCAGGCGACCTTGCTTTCAGACGACCTTTCCAAAGAGGAAAATCGATAGAACTTGAGAGTGGTTGAGCAGCGCCTGAATTAGTAACGTTCTCCTTGGAAAGAGGTCTTTCTGGGATATTAATATTTAATCAAAGCGCAGAGTTTATTTACTTGAAGGAGGCACAGGGCGAGGACGGATAGAGATAAACAGGGCTGGAGACACAAGGACTGCAAATGCTGGATTTATGAACGAAACACGGAGCTGGATTCCAACAGGTTTAGGTTTCCACTGGGACATAGCCCGTGTGTACTGCACCCAATTCACAACACTATCAGCTCACCGGTGTTTTTGTCTTCCACATATCGCAATTATCTTTGACATTATAGGTGTGTAGGTAGATGAGATTAGTTTATCTTGGTACCATGGTCGGCACAGAGAGACATTGTGGGCTGAAGAGCTACACTGCTATATATGTCTAATGATATCCGGGTAGCCCACGGTAAATACACACTCGTTCAAATACTTGATTTAAGTATTAATTATTTTCAAGGTGTTCAGCAGTTCGATTAATTGAAGTCTAAGAGGAGAAATAGTTTCATTAATGTTATGGGTGTCTGTATCAACCGGGCGAAAGTTGTCCTGGAATATGCACAGAGGAAGCGACTTGTCTTCTCCATGTTGCACCTGATGCTTCCTCAGTTTGTCTCTACGTTCGTCTGCTGTCTTTATAGATTCATGCCTTCAACACCGGCCACCAACACCGGCCTTTCATTACTTCACTTTCATCAATATTTACTCCTGTTTAAGGACCGACAGATTGTTTAAAATATTGCCCCACTCAGCAGCTTTAGAAAGCCCAATGACTCCATTAGTGGCTAATTAACTACTCAGTATGTCTCCTAATATGTCAGTAATAATCGAACTCAATTTTATCATCAATATTTAATTTCGCCCCCAATGCAAATCCAGATCCTTAAAAGTTCTGATCATGAACAGATTAGTAAAACCCTTTGGATGAAATGGTAACATTCCCTCCAGATCTCAGAGAGGGGATGGTTCCTAGTCATTCCCAGAATGGCTTCAGTCTGGGATACTGCAGGTCTCATAGCATGCTATTTGCTCTGTAGGGGCAGCCATTCATTTTTAACCTCTTTTTTTCTACCCTTGAATCCTAACCAATTGCAGAGCCTTGGCTTCCCACAACTCTGGGCCATCCTCAAAGTAGTCACCTTTCACTTTCTCCTTCGGAGAGGTGGTTTTCTCCAAACCCTCTCACTTCTCATCTCTGAGTCCAAATACTAGGAGGCAATTTAAAAAGCTGCTGGGATCTGTGCACGTCTCTATTTCTCTGGTCTCTCCCTGTCCCCTCTCGCACTGACACCTCACTACTTCCCACAGCTCTTCTTTCCCTATACCCCTCATCCACTCCCCTTGGAACTAAGTTTCTCTTTGAAATTTCTATTTGAAGACAGCACAGTGGCTTAGCTTGTAGAGCCACTGGCTCAAAATACCTTGGTTCGATCCTGATCTCGGGTGCTGTCTGTGTGGAGATGGCACGTTCTCCCCGTGACCACGTGGATTTGACTCCGGTTTCTTCCCACATCACAAAGACGTACCAGCTTGAATGTTAACTGGCCTCTGCATGTAGGGTGTGGATGAGAAAGTGGGATAACATAGAACAAGTGTGAACAGGCAATCAACAGTCGACCTATTTCCGTGCTGTATCTTTAAATTAAACAAATACTTTTCCCCTTTACCTTGTCCATTTGCCTATTCAATCCATGAAAAGACCATCTCGTTCACAGCTCCATGCTTCCCACGTTAACACCACTGTGTTCACTGTGATTGTTCCCATATCCTTTAAAACCATTTGATAGAGAACATGCTAACTGATGTATCCCTGAAGCTTCCTGTCACTGTGAGTAAGATGGTATGTGCAGATTGAAGGCAGGTGGATATTTCAGCATATGGAAGGTTAAACTGTATCCCTGTGTCTTTTCATGTGTTGTTCAAATCAATATGCTTCCTTTAGTACTTTGCATCCTCCCAAATGCTTATAGATTTGGGAAATTTTTAATGAGAATGAAATGGTGTTAAAATGCATACCATATACCGTTTCAAAACTTCAAAGCTGTCAGATCTGAAAGAGTAAGCAATGCTAATGGCCAGTGCCAACTTCCCCAGAGTATTTTATTTTTCTTTGAAGTTCATAAAATAAAACACTTTCATTTTAGTTACGATCCAGTTAAAATATCCATCGTTGCTTCAGCACATTTATAAATTAAGATAAAATGTTCCCAATAGAAAGCACATATGTTAAGAGAAACTGACGCACAAATTCTAATAAGACAATGGGAACAAAGACGAGGGTGTTAGAACGAAAGACAGTTTTAAAACTCTGTCATTAGTTTGACAATTTGAGAAAAACATCAGGTTCATTCTCTACTTTAAACATAATTACTGTTGATATACACCACCATCTGCTGTCAGTCTAATATTCCTGACAAACCTAACTCCTTATTATACAGAGACATCAGACAATCATATCCTTTTAATATACCACAGTGCCATTCAATTAATCTGTGAAAACAGCACACCAGTAAACGTGACAGTACTGGTTGGTGAGGGAGGAAAACAACAAGCCACCACAATCCAAATGTAAGGCAAACGTGTGTTAAGACTATGGAGATAATTCTGCAATGGTGATGGGTATACATACATTGAGCCTCTAAAGGAGTTATGTTCCAAAATGTATGGACATTCATAAATGTAAATGCAATTTACTTCAGGGCTGTTGGTAAATGAAATCTCTGGCAAAACAGTTTAATGCGCAGTTGCATCAGTGCACTATGTGATGCAAAAGCTCTGTAGTGAAGTTAAATGCATGTGTTAATGCTTGTTTTTCCAACCATTTCGCTGGTTACTCCAATCATGCCGACTGATATACCCTCCAGACCTAGCCCATTCATACCCAGCCCCAGTTACTGTAGAAACACATTCATGAGGAAAAATGGCTCCTGCATTCCAAACCTAGTAGCTGGAGTAGTTTTAGAGTATTGGGTTTCTCAGTTTGTGTTATTTGGGTGGAAAGTGGCAAGTTGGTCCACTGCCAATCTGTGGTTGAAGTGGGAATATTACATGCGATATCCACACAGAGCAATTGCTCTGACTAACAACGTCAAAGAATCTCTATTTTTGAATTCACTATTTTTATTGCATTTGGTTATTCGTGACCGGGTTCTTTTTAAAACAATATCCACATTTAAATATTGGTTTAATTACCATTTTATTATTCTGTTTTATACTTTGATTCAAGGTATTATTGTTTTGAAACACATTTAGCTCTGAATAAACACAGTTAGTTCTGTTAGATTTGAATGTACACTTAGTTTCCTCAAATAAAAATATTCATGTGAAGACTGAAATAGCAGGTGCATATAATCAGTGCACTCAGTATCATTGTGGTAGGATTATAGCAATGTGTCAACATGGTTTAATTGATTGCATTTCACCCTGGTTCAGAATTTGAAGACATAATTTAGGCATATACTTTAGTTTAATGTGAAGAGACCTCTGCTGTGTCAAAAGTGTCGTGTGTCATATTGTGGGTGAAGCATTAATTAAAAACAATGCCATAGATCATATAAATATTTCATAATTTTACACTAATGGAACAGATTAAGTGATGATACATCTTACCTGCTCTTTATGGCATCTCACGTTGCACGTATTGGCTGACTGAGGTATAAGGGACTTTGACTTCCCAAAGACAGGAAAACAGATAAATAAATAGGTTTTTTGCTGCAAGTATGTCCCCCAAATATTAACAGTAGATATCTTTAATACATTTATTCAGGGAAAAGGGGGATGCTGTTGCCTTTCCTCCTTGTTCTTGAGAAGATGGGATTGATCAGTCTTTTGTGAATCATTTGAACAAATTCCCACAATTCGGTAGGGTGCTCCAGGAGTCTGACTGTGATAAAGATATCAACAAATATAATTACAAATTGATGGATAGGTTGCCAGTCATGAAAACTGTTTAATGCTGGATGGTGTGGAGCAGTTTGAGTGTTGCAGTGGCACCTTTCAGGAAAGTGGACAATATTCCATCACAGGGCAGTGAGACGGATGGATAGACTCCATAGACACATTTGGCCAAATGATCTCCTGATTCAGATAATTCTAATTTCAGATAGTTCTTGCTTTCTCCCTCCTCCCCCTTTGCCTTCCCACCTCTCCCTTGCCTGCTGTCTCTGCCTCCTCCTTTCTTTTTCCCGCCCCCCGACATAAAAAACACTAAGGAAAAGAAGGGTCGCGACCCGAAAGATCGCCTATTCCTTCTCTCCATAGATGCTGCCTCACCCACTGAGTTCCTCCAGCATTTTTGTCTACCTACTGATTCAGGAACAGCTTCTCAGCTTCCGCTTCAGGAACATGACCATAGTGTGTAGAGTCACAGAGACACACTGAACAGAAGGAGGCCCCTCAGCTCCCTACTGTATGTAGTATCATTGGATACTGACCACAAATCTTAGCAATTTCCCACCATTAACTCCATCTACATTTGTGTGAATGGGCTGCCTTGGAAAAGCAGCCCACATAATCAAAGACTTGTTCCACACATTCTTTCATCTTCCAGCTCCCATCTGATAGAAGATGCAGAAACCTAAAAGTGCACATTGCCAAACTCAGGAATCGCTTCTTCCCCTCTGTTGTCAGGCTTCTGAATGATTCTCCCATAAGCTAGTTGACTGTCCGATTCATTTAATGGATTTAAGAGAGAGTTAGATAGAGCTCTAGGGGCTGGTGGAATCAAGGGATATGGGGAGAAGGCAGGCACGGGTTATTGATTAGGGACGATCAGCCATAATCACAATGAATGGCGATGTTGGCTCGAAGGGCCGAATGGCCTCCTCCTGCACCTATTTTCTATGTTTCTATTTTTCTGCTTCTACCCCAATGTGAACATTGGATTTTTTCTATGGAACTGATGTGCTACAATGCTGAGAATTATATTCTCCACTCTGTCTTTCCTTTGCTCTATCTATTGAACTTGATTGTATTTATGTATCGTGTTATGTGATCCGTTTGGATAGCATGCAATACTATGTTATGAACTATGCTTCCTATTTACTGTGGCATCACTGGCGATGTTGTAAACATGCTCTATTGTCTTATTGAATGAACTGCTAAGTAAATTAACCGCAAAATAAATGAACCAGAACTAACGCAACGTTTCAAATGTTCTCATTTCAGGGCAATCCCTACATGTGCTTTAGTGAATGTGATGTATCAAACCCTGACCTGGCTCACCCCCCCAAACTAATGTTTGATCAGGAAGATAATGGACCTGTAACTTACTGGCAAAGTGTCACATGGAAGAAGTACCCTGAACCTCTCCTGGCTAACATCACTCTGTCCTGGAACAAGAGCATCCAACTCACCGAGAATATCGTCATTACCTTTGAGGCAGGCCGACCCACCACTATGATACTGGAGAAGTCCCTAAATTATGGAAGGACATGGCAGCCTTATCAGTACTATGCAGAAGACTGCATGGAGGCCTTCAGAATGGAGGCCAAAAATGTCCGGGACCTCTCACCCGTGACTGCTCTCCAGATCATCTGCACCGAAGACTACTCCAAGTGGGTGGGCTTTGAAAATGAGAAGAACTTGCATTTTGAGGTCAAAGAACGCTTTGCGATTTTTGCAGGCTCCTTCCTCCAGAACATGGAGGCTCTGTACAAGAGAATGGACATCAACAAGGGTCTAAGAGACTTTTTCACATTAACAGACCTTCGCATCAGGCTGATAAAACCTGCAACTGGAGGGACATTTGTGCAGAGGAAATACTTAAACAAGTACTTCTACGCAATTTCTAATGTTGAAGTTGTGGGCAGGTAAGAGGGCAGGTTATTATTGACATAGATTCATTGTAAGGTTCCATTTTCTTTTTAGAAAGTACTGCAGAAAAATTTATAAACTCTGTGATCAAACTCATGAGACGCTGTTATTATCCTGTTCCAGAGGAAGGGCTAAATAACATTGCCAATGCTCACAGAGCTGAACTATCTGATGAAAGTCAACCGTCAAAGGCAGACAATGGACTGTTATGACACAGCTAAATACCTCAATATGCCTCTTAGCATAAAGAATCAATCAGCGGTTGGCTTATATTGGTAGCTTCAATTTAAATGAGCTGTAGATTGGGAAGCGGGATCAAATTGTTGAAATATAAATATCAAATTTCCAAGGGTAATAAATTCACAATAATCTTTCACATAGATTGATGGATGAGGTACTGAAATGAAGCCTGGTTTGTTACCATAAGTCACAGATCATTTCCTATCCCTTTTCTCCTCTGCTCATTCATTCTTTTTTATCATGCCTTGTGTATTCATGTTATCCTCTTGATTCAGAATTAGCATCACTTTTGCCACAGAGATGGTACTTGCCTGGGCCATGATTATGCTAAAAGCAGAAATTAACTATTTTTGGAAGTTATCAATATAGTTATCAGCTAGTAAGGAGTGTCTTTGTTATGTGAGGGTGGTGTTCAGTGGTAGTGGGTTAAATGTTTGCTGTTCACTGACAGAAACTGGGTTAAAAGTTTGCTCTGGTCTGAGAGTATGAGAGTCTCAGCTACCTGTCCCATCTACACTACTCCCGCCTGCCTGAGTTTGGCCCATATCCCTCTAAACCTGTCCTATCCATGTACCTGTCTAAATGTTTCTTAAACATTGCAATAGTACCTGCCTCTACTATCTCCTCCGGCAGCTTGTTCCATACACCCACCACCCCATACAAAAGGATTTCAAACGGTGTGACTTGCCCAGAGTCAAGGGTGCTTAATTGTAATACATAACAGCAATGCAACAAATAAATTCTTAATTGCAGCAGTTTAATAGCCACCCATTAACAGCCGCCCGTTAATGCAACAACACAGTTAAATATTAGTTCCATTTTTTTTGTTCAGTTTATTGTACAGTGAAAAACCTTTTTTTGTTGCTTGCTATCCAGTCAGTAAGTAAGTAAATGTTATTTATATAGCACATTTAAATCAACTCGTGTTGAAACCAAAGTGCTTTACATAGAAGAAATAATTAAGTTTCCGTACATCCATAGAAAAATAAAAATAAAATAAAAATGACCCAACACATTATAGAATTTAACATGAACCTCCCACCACAACAGAATCAAAATTTTCCACTGTGGGGAAAGGCACCAGAAAGTTCAGTCCTCTTCCTCTGTGATCACCCGAGGTCGGGGCCTATTTGTGGCCTCCGCAGCCAGTCCGATGTTTTCAGGCCCTCTTGCCGGGAAGATGGAGCTCCGGCGTCGGGTGAACACTCCTCAGTGGCTTCATCCCCGGAGACCGCGGCACCCGCAGTCCTCAGGCAGCGCTGGTTGGAGCTCCGACTCTGGCGATATCGGATCCCAGACTCCGCGGTGTTTGGGATCCAGCGCCGCCCGTGGCTGGACGCCCGCAGCCACAGCTCCTCGGATGTTGGATCTGCAGTCACAGCACTCCGGAGCTTACCGCACGGCGACCCGGTAAGGCATCGCCCGCTCCGTGATGGTGTCCCAGCGATGTGCCGCCACTGAAGGTGTAGTCCCGGCTGTTCCCGCCAGGAAACGCCGCTCCAGTCCGATGGTAGGCCGCGAGGAAGGGGCGAAGAAGCAGCTCGGAGGGAAGCCGCCTCTCCGAATAAAGTTTCCCCCTTCCCATCCCCCCACCCACCACATAAAAGAAGACCCCCAACAAACATTTTGTATTAACAGGACTAAAAATTAAAATCAAAAAAGGTGAAAGGACGGATTGCAGGTAGAGCAGCCATACACAATGGCGTCCCACTCCTGCAGTCCACCATCTTTTTCAGAGGAAAAGCTAAATGATTACAATCAAGCTGCCCACAATGTCCAGGTGCAGGACACAGGGAATAACATTTACAAATAATATCCATTGATTACCTATTGATAATATTAATTATTCCATCCTATCCATGAAATAAATGCAATTTAATCCAACTTCTTTCCTCATTCCCTGCCATGCTCCTGCCTATGTTGACTACTGAACCTGCTGTCATTACCTTCTGTAAGGACTTCCAGCATCCCACCGGCCTCATTATGGCATTAGTTCCCATGCCCTGATAATCTAGTTTAAACCCTCCCTGGATAGTCTTGACCTGAAACGTCACACATTCCTTCTATCCGGAATGCAGCCTGTCCTGCTGAGTTACTCCAGCATTTTGTATCTATCTTTGGTATAAACCAACATCTGCAGTTCCTTCCTACTCATTAAACCCTCCCTAGTAGCACCAACATTTGCCCACCAGGATGTCGGTCCACCTTCCGTTCAAGTGCAACATGTCCCTCTTGTACAGGTCACCTTTGCTGCAGAAGAAATCCCAATGGTCTCATCCCCTCAGCCAGGCATTTGCCTGTTCTATCTGCCTATTTCTACCCTCACTACCCCACAGGGTTGGTGGACAGTGCAAGAGGCTGAAAACACTATGGTCAGTGGTTAATCTTATTTACATCGCAACCAGTTTACCACCTACAGATCAAACCTTACCACAGAACAAAGCAGATTGCATGAACTCATCAATTCCATGATCATTATTGTTTGATGTCACATTCAATGCTGCATTCTCCTATATCATGAAAACCAATGTACAAAATAGCTGATATTATAATATGTAGTAGTTTCTATGGGTTGGTGTTATCAAACATTAATTTTAGTTAATCACAAAAGGCACAATTTAGCACTAAATTGGTAACCTTCATCAGCACCACCACTAGAACGTTGCAATGGGACATGGAAGCATGGTGTGATGGGGCTTTGTGCTGGGTGGCTTAAGCTCTTTCTGACATCAGTGAAAAAGCAAAATGCTGCAGACGCTGGAAAACTGAAATAAAAACAGATAACGCTAGAGATGCCACAGAGTCTGCAGAGAGACAAACAGAATTAGCATTTTTGATCAATGATTATTAATCGGAAACAAAAATCTAATATGTTTCAGAAGGAAAGATCATGTTCTGTTTTTATTTCTGACATATTTAGCCATTCAATGCAATGTGCCCCTATCCCTGCCTCTGCTGCACGATGTAGGGGCCACTTTCCTCTGAGCTGGGAGCACTGGGTGCTGACACAGGGAAACCAAGATGCAAGGTTTTGTTCTCTTTGCTGATTTCTTCACCTTGATGGGCTCATCCTCACTGCAAACTTAAATGGTGGTTAGGAAAATATTTAATGCAATCCATGTCAAAACGCATCACATCATTTACACTTGACATTACCGCTGTGAAAAGGACACGTGGACGATCTTCATTCCTGTGATGATGTCTGTACCTTTGGAAAATCAGCACCACACATCTGCAGTGACTGTGTGCCTGACCCTTATGTAAATCCATCTGAATCTAGAAGAGGCACATCCATAAAACATTGACCTGACGCCTGCAATAACTATAACACTCCTCTTGTTTCACATCCTCTGTCCTTCGGCAGGGTTGGAACCTCAATATTTTCTACAGAGCCCACTGAAGGAAAACCCATTCTGAGATGTTGGGTCAGTGCAAGTGCAGAGACTGTCGGCTGTGATGGTCACTGCTTAAAATAATTAACCCATTAAAGGCAAAAGTTCTTCTTTCAAAGGGTCATAAACCATTAGAACTCTCTTCTTTAAAGGGTAGTGGAAGCAAAGTTGTACAATATTTTGAAGGCAGAAGTAGATATAATTATGATCCACAAGGGGGTTGAAGGTTGCTGAAGCATTGCGGTCACAGTTACCATGATCTTACAAAATGATGAAGCAGGCTTGAAAGGCCGAGTGGCCGAATCCTGCTCCTAACTTTTAGGGCTGTATGAATCTCTGTCTGTAGCTGCTGTGAGGGAGAGTGGACCAGTTAAGAGAAGGAAAATATTTTCCTTTTCCGTTGTACTCATGACATCCTATACAGGATCTAGACTCATGGTTAAAATGCAAGTGGGAAGCAGCAGGCAGGAGCAGCTCCCAATAGTAAAGATGCGAAAATGAATGTGCTAAATTGGTGGAGAGTTGTGAGGGTGTGGGGAGGGGTTAGGGAGCAGAGATATGCTATGGCATCAAATACTGACCAAGCAGCTGGGGCACAAACTGAGCACTGCTTTTCCTCTGAGGGTGAAAGTCTCTGACATATTTACCCATTCAATTGTGCCCACTTCTCTCTTGGAGGAATGCTCATGGGTTCCAATTAGTTTAAAGGGGAGTGATTTACACAAAGACTGGGTGTATGGAACAGACTGCCAGAAGAAGTAGTTGAGGCAGGTACAATAACAACATTTACAAGACACTTAGACAGGTACATGGATAGGAAAGGTTTAGAGGGAAATGGACCAGGCATGAGCAAATAGGGTTAGTTTTGATCGGGCATCGTGATAGGCATGGATAAATTGGGCCAAAGCTACTGTTTCCGTGCTGTATGGCTCTGATTCACGGATCAGAGCTCAAAAAAGTGAAGATGGTGACGTTTAGAATTACAGCTTCCATCTGATTCATTGTAGTCCTGACAGATTGATCACTTCATCAAATCTACTAGTGATAATACATCCATAATCTTCTTTTAATTCTTTGTTTATTGTTAAAATACATTTTGAATGGGTGTTTCAGTCAGTTTAAAAGGAACAGCTTGGGCACCATGTGGCTTTCTGTCTTGTTCTCGTCAGTGTAAAGCTGGAATTCAGCCTTGTGGGAACACAACCAAACCAGAGCCTGTACCTTGAACCTTCCAATGGTGCGATTTACCGTCACTACCTGCAGATCCCTTGCTGAGTCCTCCCTGGCTAGATAATGCAATTAATGTCAACACACATCATATCATTTACGCTTGACATTACCGTGGTGAAAAGGACACATGGCTGTTCTTTATTCTGGTGATATTATTCTGGTCTGAACCTTTTGAAAATTGGCAGGTTGTGGACTTCAATGCTTGTCCTTGGATGAAGGGCAGATGGCAAGGTCAGTAGTGTCCCTTGCTAGTGCCCTTGACAAATGAACTGCCCCCCCCCCCCCCCCCCGGACCACAACAGCCCAAAGGCGCGAAGGCTCCCTAAGTGCCCAGGGGTTTTGATACACCTGACTAACTCACGACTTCATTTCAGAGCATAATCAGGTGTCATGCCCATTTGTGTGGAATAAAAAGAGATTGATGGGAAAACTCAGCAGGTTCGGCAGATTCTGTGGAGGGAGAAACCGAGTTAAAGCTTACATTAACTCTGTTTTTCTCTCCCTGCAGATGTTGCCTCACCTGCGAGCATTTCCATCCCTTTATGTTTCTAATTCAGATTTCCAGAATCTGCAGCTTTTTATTTTCCAGGCACATACCTTTAGGTCTGGACTCTTTCCTTCAAGGAAGATATTTAGAACAATTCTGATCTGTTATGATTTCTCTTCTAATACTATATTTTTAAAACTATTTAATGAACAGTTAGGATTTTATCTCATGTCTCAGGGTCATTAGACCAGGCCCATGGATTTCTAGTCCAGGAACAGAACACTCTGCCAGTCTGAAGAAGTGTCTCAACCCGAAACATCATCTATCGATGTTCTCCAGGATGCTGCCTGGCCCGATGAGTTACTCCATCACTTTGCATCTTTTACTAAGCTAGTCCATCCAAATGTTGCTTTCCAACCAGTTTGAGAATGATCTTGTTTCTCTTCATTTTGCATTCATCCAATGGTAACATTTTCCAACATGAATTTAAAATCTCACAACTGTACAATAGCAGGTATAAATATTCCAAATCCTGGAATGCTCCCACTCATCCTGGCATCCTGGACTCAATCGAGTCCATCACTAGATAATAAGGGCCGAAGATTTCATCTGAATCAGCCATTACCCATGAATAATGAAATACCTGTTCACAACACACACACAATACAATACCATTTATTGTCATTTGAACCTCATTGAGGTTCAAACGAAATTTCGTTTCTGCAGTCATACATACAAGAAAAGAACCAAGACACAACACATTTTACACAAACATCCATCACAGTGAATATCCTCCTCACTGTGATGGAAGGCAAAGTCTTATCTCTCCCCTGCACTCCCCATTCTTCTCCCTGTCAGAGTCAAAGCCCCCAGCGGGTGATAGTATAAGTCCCGCGGCCATTCATGCCGCGCCGGGCGATGCAAGGCCCCGCTCCGGGTCTTGATGTTGGAGCCCCCGGCGGGCCCTAGCAAGTCCCGTGGCCATCAAAGCCGCGCCGGGTGAATAAGGCCCCACTCCAGGTCGTCTTCAACCCCGCAACTCGGGCGGGAGAAGTTGCTGCCGCGGGAGCTCCGAAAAGCGGTCTCCCACCAGAGACCCGCGAGCTCCCGGTGTTACCGTCCACCGGCCTGCAGCTGGAGCCTCCGAATCTCCGGGGTCGGGCAGCAGCAGCGCGCTACCACAGCTCCTCCCGTTCCGAACTCGGCCAGCCCCACGATGGTAAGTAAGTCCGCAGCTCCGCGACTGGAGCCCCAGGTCCGGTTGGAGGCCGCTCCACGGTGCTAGGCCCCAACGGCAACGGAGACCCGACAGAGAAAAGGTCGGGTCCTCCGTACAGGGAAAAGATTTAAAAAGTTTCCCCACCCCGCCCCCCACCCCCCCACACATATCCAGCTAAAAAAAACACTAACTAACAACACTCAAACAAGACAAAAAATAAAAAATAGACAGACGGACTGCAGAGGCCGCTGCGACGAGAGTCGGCCGCCCACCGATCAAGTAAATGACTAATAGCTCCCACAATCTGACACATTTATAATATTGGTCTGTCTGTGGAGTTGCAATAAGGAGCAGACTCCTGATATAGAGCATTCGTCGGGATGGGAGCACCTTGGATAAGGCTGTAACGATGAGCCCATCTCTGCTTCTCCGGCAGATAATGCTAAGCTGCACCATGAACCACTGTTGTTCACACACTGGAGGCACAGCAATTAGTGTCAGGAGTGTGACCCCACCACAATGTATGAACCTAAGCAAAACTCTCAGGGGCACCAGAGTCCGCAATTGGAATCCGCACAAAGAACAAACTCCAAAATACCCAATAGAAAGATGCAAATGAAATAATAAAGTGCATCCCATCCCTCAAAACCCCCCAGCAATACCACTAAACTATGGACTGGTGGAAGAGAGCAACCAGGACCGACCAACAGGATAAGCGTGAGTGCAATTCAAAATTAATTTGTTGTAGCATGGCACTACGATGTGCACTATGATTTTATGAAAATGCACACTTCCTACGAAGACACGATCTCAGTGTCACTGAATTCTGTTATACATTGATATTAACATGCTATGGGAACAGTTGCTAAAACACTTTAATGATTTCTGTTATCACTGCAAACTCTTCCTGACTTTCCACCCTTCAACCATTTGTATTCAGCATCAGGGTACGTAGATGGTAACCTCTCGAATAATCCCAAGGGTGGGGAGATCAGGATCAGTCATCATATTGTTGGGTGTCATCCTCCAAATCAAGTGGAAATTTATATAAAATGTCTTGGATTGTTTATCCTTTGGGTATCAGGGGATCTCAAGATATTAACTAGGGGGGACAGACCACATTTCCACCAGTACATTTGAAGGGTGAGGATGAAATATCCTGTCCATATTCCATGGTTCATTGTCAGGGCATTCTACATTTAAGCCCGTGACGCTGTCAAAACTATTTACAAGAGAAAACAAAGGAAATAGATCTCCCACACCTTCCAGTATTAATAATTAATATCAACACCATGCTATTGCTTTAAAGAATTAATTTGTTTTAATCAGGAAAACAAAAAAATAGCTCTAAAAATATCCTCACCAACAGGATTATCTCCCACTGAGCTGTGCAATGTTTGAAATTGAACACATGCCCTGTCTGGATTTGCACGCAAAGGTGACTGAGTTCAGGAAACATTCTACAGGACAAATAACTCACCGTCACTGGGAGGAAAATTATGAAAATCGTTCGGAGTTTTTATTTTGCTAATTATTTGATTTGGCAACTGAGTTGGACAGATTTAAGAACAAGCACATATTGCCTCACCTTTGACATTTTTTAAGATTCAGCAAACTGCAGTGTTCTGGAGATTGCTAATTGTGGGTAAAGCTTTGCCAAGGGCTTGTATTGATGAGGAGACACTTGGAAAAATGCGTTTGATCTGAACATAGGCATGCTGATGCTGCCAGTCTTAGATTCATCCCGTGAACTTTCAAATTTATGTACCATGCAATTTTCTGCTGAGAGTGTTTGAGTAGCTGCAGTATAAACAGAAGAAACACAAAGGTAATAATGTCTGGATTCATACCCGTGAACTGGCACAGATTTAATAAGATCGGGTAAATGCACGTGTGCGGCACATATTGGTGGAAGAGAAATGGGTTCAGTTAGTTGGACATGCTGAATCTTTCCTGTATGTGTATGCACAGTGGGTGTACCAAGAATGGTGCCTTAATAGTGGAGTCTTACTCAAAGAAAAATGATAGTAAGATAAATCAAAACCATAGTACAAAAAATGTATGCACATGTTAAAAAGATAAATATAAAGATGTATTTGAATGGGTAGATGAATTAGCAGCACAGCTGGATGGAAATAGGATATAATAACAATAGCACGGTTACTGGTGCCCAATGCAGGGATACAAATATCCAGGAATCTTTTGTACTTAGGAAAGACATAAGAAGAAAAAGGAGGTGAATTAACTTCTTAGCAAAAGATGAAAATATAACATTAATAGGAAAGACACAAAATTCTGGATTACTCAGCGGGTCAGGCAGCATCTCTGGAGAGAAGGACTACTTGACGTTTCGGGTCGAGACCCTTCTTCAGAATGATGTCAGGGGAGGGGGCGGGACAAAGATAGAATGTAGTCGGAGACATTACTGTCATTACTCCATACACACCCAATTTACAGAAGCCAATTAACCTACAAACCTGCACATCCTTGGGATGTGGAAGGAAACCGGTGCACTCAAAGGCAACCCACACAGTCACGGAGAGAATGGACAAATTCCACATAACACGTGAGGTCAGGAACGAACGCGCATCTACAGTGTTGTGAGGCAGCAGCTCTACCTGTGCGTCACCGAGGTGTTGTTGAAAGATGCAACATTCTGCCAGGGCTAAACCCACAAGTGGGAATAGTAGACACTAAATGCTGGAGTCAGGCAGCATCCATAGAGAAAAGGAATAGGTGACCTTTCGGGTTGGAACCCTTCTTGGTGGGAGAATGTGTTGTGAGGTACCTGGAACCAGGGGTCACAGACTCATGACAACACTCAGAACTGAAATAAGGGGAACATTTATTCGCTCCGAGGGTAGTGAATCTGCGGAAATCTCTACCACATAATGCCTTGTCATTGAATGGAGTTAAAAAGGTATTGATAGATTCCTGGCCACAAAAGCAATCATGGAGTGTAGGAATATGGTGCAGAGTTAGTTGGCCAACATTGATATATTGAGCAGTGGATCAATGGACTGAATGGTGCTCCGGTGTTCCATGCTGTTTGAATAAGTGGGTAGCCTCGATGGATTGAAAGGCTTTCTATTCCTAGTTTTCAAACACCAGTTCACGCAGAGTTTAAAAGAAACATTTCCAATTTTGTGTATAATTCAGTTCAGTATCTTCCTATTAATCAACTGACAAACACACATATACTTTCCACATCATTTGATCCACATGCTAAATATAAACCACATCTTCCTTCGCTTTCCCTGCTAAGTGCACGCACAGTGGTCAATTGCTCGATTTCCCCCACTGTTACTGTTCTGTACTTTGACATTTGGAAAAATAAAATTTCCGACCTTTCCTGTCTCTTCTGCATTTCGATCGAACTGAGTTACAATTTAACTTCAATTTACTTAGAGTTTTGTAATACATCCTACAGCATGCTGTCTTAGAGAAAATCTCCAAGGTATTCCAAAGCAGAGTATGATATTGGAAATGAAATTGGCTATTGAGTGGGAAGCAGCAAGGGTATCAGTGGGGTGCCCTGAGGGGTCTTGGCAGGGAGAATGTCATGAGGATGTTCACTCTTTGGGTTTTAGTTTTTTTAGTTTAGAAATACAGCGTGGAAACAGGCCCTTCGACCCACTGAATCCCAACACTGACCAGCGATCCCCGCACATTAACACTATCCTATATACACTCGGGACAATTTTACATTTATACCAAGCCAATTAACCCACAAACGTGTACGTCTTTGGAGTGTGGGAGGAAACCGAAGATCTCAGAGAAAACCCATGCAGATCACGAGGAGAACATACAAACTCCATACAGACAAGCACCCATAGTCAGGATCGAACCCGCGTCTCTGGCGCTGTAAGGCAGTAGCTCTACTGCTGCTTCTTGTGGGAGAATCTAGAGCTAGGGGTCGCTGCTTCAAAGTGTAGGGTCACCCATTTTAGACAGGGAGGGGCAAATATTTTTGTGTCAGATGGTTGTGAGTCTGCAATTAATGACTGCAGAAGCAGTGTCTTTCAACACTTTAAGGCAGAGGTAGATAGATCCTTGATAAGTCAGAGGGTGAAGGGATATTGGAGAAGAGGCAGGAATGCAGAAGTCTCGGACATTTCTGCCTGGTTGAATGATAGAATAACCTCATGGGCTGGGAGGACTATTCCTGCTCCTAATTTGTATGTCTGCAGTTGCCCTGATGTACACAAATGCCCTGAAAACAAATCCAAGGGTTTGAAATCTGTGCATGTCAGTAGAATAGACAGGACAATACAAATTGAGACCCAGCTGACAGGAACCCAGCTGATAGGAAGTTTGATTCATCTGCTCAAGGGGGGAACAAAGGTAATACCATCAACTGCAGAGTACTGAACACTGGGGAAGATAATGTGTGGCACAAGGAATGGAATTAGCAAAGAAAGACCCAGACAGGGAGTAATGGTAGACTCTCATGATAAATGTCCAGACAATGCGGCAAGATAATTAAAATGCTGAAATGTATTGACAACATAATGGAATGAAGTCCATTGAGATTATGCTGAGGCTATGCAAACATCAATTGGGTGAGTTAGGTGGAGATGAAGCAATGGTGTAATGGGTTTAGTTTTTGAGAATAACTTAGCTCTTCTATCCTGGATATAAAACTGGTTAAGGTGGAGCTTTTATAAGTCTATAAAAGATTAGGCATTTAAGTGAGTCTGTCTCAAGGACAAACCAATAAAAATAATCAAACAGCAACAAGAATTTTAACATCCACAAGTGATTGAATCAATAATCAGTCTCGGTCTGAAGAGGGGTCTCGACCCGAAACGTTACCTATTCCTTCTCTCCAGAGATGCTGCTGCAGAATACTTCCAGCTTTTTGTGTCTATATTCCGTTTAAATCAGCGTCTGCAGTTAGTTCCTCCTTACACGTCAACGAAGCAATACTGATGGATGCTAGCATTAGGAGTAGATTACATGCATTGAAGGATCAGGTAGAGAAGTGGTGCGAGGAACAGAATAATTGTGGGCCATAGAGACTTCTTATGAATTCAACGCCCTTCACTAGGATTTCAAAACAATTTACACTTCCAAGAGTTTGTGATAATTAGCTCATGATGCTTATAATTTCAAATTGCTGCTGCAGTCTCATGTCAGAGCCAATTAGAATCATAAGTTCTTTGGCCAATTTGTGTGATAACAAGCAGGCAGCTGTTGATTTGACAGGATTGTTTATCATTTATAGGGGAAAATAAATGGTCGGCATGGACTGGAAGGGCCGAGAGGGCCTGTTTCCGTGCTGTAATTGTTATATGGTTATGTGGTTATGGTCCTTGATGAAAGCAGTCCTCCTTATAAGCCACAAATCCCAGTGAGAGGTGGTAACCAGGATTTCCGTTGCCCTATTATTGTACCTGTTCAAACTTTGGTGTGTCTTATTGGCTTCTGAAATATTCGAGCAGCACAGTCAGTTGCCCGTGCCAATCCATTGCACCAATTCCAGCAGAGGATCCCAATATTCACTCAGGCACTTGTTAAGGACAAACCAACTGCAATTAGAGGTGATGAAGAGGCTTCAGTTGGAAAGTGGACATCAGCTGAGATCAGACTTCGGTGTGACATCTTCCACAGTCAGATAACCTGCAGCTACTTGCGCTCCGGTCTCACTAACCAGAAACTCTGTGGATGAGTGAATCACACTGTGGAAGAAGGCATTTGCCCCACATTTGCTATGATGCGGGTGGTGGCGAGTCCAGCCTGGGTTGTTCCCCTCCAAATGCCCAGATGTTGGTGAGGCACGACTGTGAATGTCCATACAATGCTGTTTGGTGGGAAGTTCAGGATGTTGAAACATAGAAACATAGAAACATAGAAATTAGGTGCAAGAGTAGGCCATTCGGCCCTTCGAGCCTGCACCGCCATTCAATATGATCATGGCTGATCATCCAACTCAGTATCCCGTACCTGCCTTCTCTCCATACCCTCTGATCCCCTTAGCCACAAGGGCCACATCTAACTCCCTTTTAAATATAGCCAATGAACTGGCCTCAACTACCCTCTGTGGCAGAGAGTTCCAGAGACCCACCACTCTCTGTGTGAAAAAAGTCCTTCTCATCTCGGTCCTAAAGGATTTCCCCCTTATCCTTAAGCTGTGACCCCTTGTCCTGGACCTCCCCAACATCGGGAACAATCTTCCTGCATCTAGCCTGTCCAACCCCTTAAGAATTTTGTAAGTTTCTCTAAGATTCCCTCTCAATCTCCTAAATTCTAGAGAGTATAAACCGAGTCTATGCAGTCTTTGTTCATAAGACAGTCCTGACATCCCAGGAATCAGTCTGGTGAACCTTCTCTGCACTCCCTTGAGCCAGCATCATAGAGGAACACAATATTTGCCAAAGTGTGGCTGGTTTGTAATGGAGATGTGGAAACCCTGCACCACCTTTAGAACGAGAATGGAAACAGAATGCTTGAGTTGACCAATGTTTTGTCCCTGGGTTAAACCTGACAATGGTAGATGACTTGGCATATCTTTGGACATGAATGAACCTTGAATTTTTTATAAATTGCATTACGAATGCAGAACAAACTCCACAAGAAGGACTCCCTAAAGGGTTACAGCAGCGCTGAGGCTGCAGTTTCTGAGCTGGCTCGGTTCCAGACGCAGACAGCAGCTTTTCTTTTCAATAAATGTCCTGTTACCATTGATCTAATGTGTAAGATGAGACAGATGGAACTTATTAGAAGAGGAGGCCCAGCTGAAAGATGAAAGAGCTTGGCCTTTCAGCTGACGCTCACATCCAGAGCTATATTTTCATCTGATTTAAGCAATGAGATAAATTTGAACGAAGATAAAGTGGATGCATTTAGTTTCCCCTTGACCTTTGTAATATGTTGGATTAGTCGGCTGTCCTGGAGATAACTGGCCTCTCACTCTGGTGTAAGGTGTGCGTTGTGATCATTGACACAATACACTTGCAGCAATCTCTTTCTGGGAGGAAGACAAAAGGTAACTTGAGTCAGAATGCATCTGCAGTCCGGGGAGAGGAAGCTGATAACTGAGTGGGATCAGGTTGCAGTTTAATGACTGAATGACCTGTCAGTTCTGAAGTTGCAATATGGTCAAGGAGAAAACTGTTTTTTAAGCAAAACATTTAAATGTATTTTTCCATCGCCACTTTTTATATAATTTCTCAGCACTGGGAATTAACCTGACTGGACTCTATCCAAGCCTCCTGACAATTATGCTTGTCAGAAGTTGCAAGAACGCAGGGAGCAGCAAGAACTGGCTCTCCGTTTCTTTGATCCAGCTCAGAAGTTTTGATGCTGGAGATATCTGGACATTACTGGCCAATTCCCAAAGCTGGAGGTGGGATCCTGTCCAATCCAGACCTGAAGCTCCTGCCAGACCTGAACGCATCCTCTACTTTTCCCCCGACACACCAGTACCTCTCAAGACACAAGACATCACTGAGCTGCTGCACTTGCCGATCTTGCCCACTTCCAGAACTCTATGTCCAGCTGACATGGGCAACAGTGTCAGTAATCCTGGCTGGGAATTGATCCATGGTTAGCTGCAAGTTCAGATGCCCTCCTTGGAAAGGTTTGCTTTTACACTCGATGTGTGACTGGGGTTTCAGTTTCAAGAGTAGAGCTTGTAAAACAGATGCAAGTTCTAAGTTGGAAGCAAATAATTATCCTTTCAGCCTGACATCTGCCATAATTAATGGTGGGTTTGACAGCGTTCATCTGCATCCTATTGCAGACATTGTTCACTACACCAAACCCTTTTCTGCAGCTGAAAATACTGTTGTTTTCTGCCTTTTCCAATTCTGATGAAGAGTCCATAAGACATCAACCCTGTTTCTCTTCCCACAGATGCTGCTGGACTATTGTGTTTCCACACTGGTGGCCCAGCTATTGGAAGGATGTCATTGTGTTGGGAGGGTGCAGAAGAGATTCACTAGGAAGTTACCTGGGCTTGTGGGCTTGAGTTATAGGGAGAGGTTGGATAGGCTAAGACTTTTCTCTTTGAAGCGTTGGGTGATCTTAATGAGGTGTACAAGATCATGAGGTGCATGGATAACATGGGGACAAGTTAGGGCATGAGAGATCTCAAAGGCTCCTCAGGGGCAATGTTTTCACTTGGGGGGTTGTCCGTATCTGGAATGTGCTGTCAGAGGAAGCTTTAGAAGTGGATATAATTACGACTTTTGAAAGACATTTGGATAGATTCATGAATAGGACAGGTTGAGCGGGACATGAGGTAAATGCAGACAAATGGGAACAGCCCAGTATGCTAACAAGGTGGGCTGAATGGCCTGTTTCCATGCTGTACAGTTCTATGACTCTTTGACCATGACGTGCAGTTTCATCTTCAAGGCTAACCTTGTTCTAGACACATCTCCCAGTGGTTTTCAGAGATTCCCATTGATTTTGGCTCAATCTGCCCCTGCCCTCCACGCCTGTGTCAGTTCCCTGGTCCTTTACTCGGCGATCTAACTCGGTGGCTGATTCTGTGCTCGATGAGCAGACAACAATTACATAAATAATTTAACAAAATGAAAAATGTTACTGCCTGGGAAGTGCAAGGAAATTTTTAAATGGGTAAACTGTTTCACATTGAGATAGATTGGGAGCTGTGGTGGAGTAAAACGGTGATTGCTTTGACCTTCATTCAGTGAGGTCAGTATCTCAGTGCTCGCTGGCTTTGGTAGCTCCAGATTGAAGATTGCTTAACCTAATCCCTCTACTGCACCATTCTCACACTCCTTTTTCCCCATTTCTCAACCAACAGTCAATTTTACTTTAATTTGCTTGAACTGTTCTTAAGTAAAGACTTCCAAATTTAGCCACTATAAAATATTTTTTCTCCTTTAATTTCTAAATTCTTTCTGACAGATCAGTAAAGAGTTTTCTTTAAATAAATTATTTATTTTTGTGGTGTTGATGGGCCCGCATTTACTGCCTGTCCCTGATACCCCTTGCTAAGGTGGTGCTAATGTGCCTTCTTGAACCACTGATGACCTTCTGCTGAAGATGCTGTTGGATAGAGAATTAAAGTCATAGTCCTGTAGTACAAAAATAGGCCCTTCGGCCCACCATATTCATTCTGCCCCTTTGCCCACCACACTAATCCCACTTGCTCACAGAAGAACAGTATCCTTCTATGATTCATGCATTTTAAGTGTCTGCCTAAATGCCTCTTAAACATAGTAATTGTATCTAATTCCATGTTTTCCAGATATCAACCATTCGCTGAATAAAAACCTTTCCCCCTCGGATCCCTAGAACCTGTGCTAAGATTTCGACCCAGGGGTTATGATACATTTCTAAATCTAGAGGGTGTGCATCCAGGTGTGATTTGGCACATAGGTCAGATGTTGTGTTTCATTACATTAGTATTTGGTGATTCATCAGGCCAGTTCAGTAGGAAATTAGGAGTCAATTACATTCCTTCAGGTCTTATATATGACTAGACAAAGTGTAGACCCATTGGACCTGCTCCCCCAAGGCCAGAATCTACCACTCACCCATTCCCCTGACGCAAGCCGTTCCCCCAACGCAATATTGCACCACTCACGCATAGCCCCCAACTGCGTAGGCGCGGCTCATTTCTCCTCATCCCCCAGCACACCCTCCTCCTCCTCTTAACCCTCCCTCTTCAATCCCTAGAGAGGGAGGGGTGGTAGAGAGGGAGGGGTGGTAGAGAGGGGGGGGGAGGGGTAGAGAGGGAGTGGGAGGGGAGGGGAGTAGGGAGGGAGGGTAGAGGGAAGCGGGGATAGGGAGGGAGAGGGGCAGAGAGGGATTGGGTATAGAGAGAGGGAGGTGGGCAGAGGGAGCGGGTGTGGGGTCGAGTGGGGGGTAGGAAAGGTAGAGAGGGAGAGGGCGAGGGAGGGAGAGGGGGGTAGAGAGTGAGGGGGTAGAGACGGTGGGTAGATAGGGAGGGGGCATCCTCCTCCACCCCTCCCCATCTCTCTCAACCACCCCACTCCCCATCTCATCTCCCTCCTCCTCATTTCCCTCATCCTCCTCCCCTCACTCGAATTCCCTGCCCCAGGACCTACCCAGGTTATAGAGCACCGCCAGGGCCTGGAACGCGGCCTGGTTCTCGTACTCTGCCTGGTTCTGACTGTAGACTCCAGCCGTCAGCTTGGCCGCCGCCTGGGCTCCAGTGCAGCCCCAACTTCATCTCCAGGCTCGTCCCTGACCCCACACCCAGGCTCGTCCTTGGTCACGGCCCCATCCCAAGCCCCGGGTTCGGCCCTCACTCCAGCTCCAGCACCACCCTCCCCACCAGGTGTCGGGCTTCAGGTGGCGGCAGCCACCGCCACTCCTCGTTCACTGGAGTGCCCCTCCCTCCCGGAGTGTCCCGTCCTGCCTTGCGAGTGCGTTGTGATGTCACTCGTGGGTTTTTTTTCCGTAATGGGTGAGTTTTTGGGCTGTATTTAAGACTTTAAATGATTAATAATTTCGGAAATATCGGCGGGAATGCAACGGAAAGATGTTTATCGCCTCGACGGGAAAAATGTGAGTAGGATGTTTGAAAATGGGAAGCATTTTTTAAAGAATATAGAAATTAATCAGATTCTCACTCACATACACGAGCACACGTACGCACACACCCACACACACCCACACACACAAACACACACACACACACACACACACACACACACACACACACACACACACACACACACACACACACACACACACACACACACACACACACACACACACACACGATGAAGACTTTTAGTTGTATAGAGATTAGGATACATACACTAAACCTCTATTCCTTGATTATAGGAGAGTAAGGGTTGATTTTGTTTTATGTGATTGAAATGATTAAATGAATTGTTAGGGTAATAGATATTCTTTCTTATGTTGCCAAAATCCAGAATACCTAGCCGTAAATTTAAATGTAAGTTTCTCAGAGGAAGCACTTCTTCACGCCAAAAGGCTGATGCGAATCAAAATGTTAAATCTTCTTCCACCTAATCAGTTGAATGTTACAAAACTGAGATTCATTACTTATTGAGTATTAAGAGACATTAAATCAAAGAGAGTGGATGGAGTGGGGATTCAGATCAGCAATGTTTAATTGAATGGCACTACAGATACCCTCCAGAAACAGCCTCACCAGCCGTCCATGGAAATACTATGTCACAATTGTATACGGTGATCTAAGTGCCATTGATTTGCTCTATTACAGGGTCAGAGTTGCTTGTTTGCATTTCTATGTATCTGGATACAAAACCAAGGATCCCATTTGCCATTTTCCATTTCATCACTTTCTACATAATGAAGTCTCTCTGCTCTTCTCCAATTAAAAATGTTGTAATTAAAGCTGTATCTCTTCTCTTTGTAATTCTTCCTAGACTGCACAGCATTTGCCACCTCTTAGCCCATCTTCCTCTTTTACTCGTGCCCACCTCCATTATTTTATAGTTTGTAACAAAACCCACTTTGGACTCTTAAGCAAGTTTTCCTACTCCTAAATGCAATTTGATTATATACCAATACATTTTGTGTGGAACACAGAACACCATTAGCCATCAGTCACAACTTTTATCCACAGACTTTGTTTTCTATTTTCCAGCTTTTTTTTTGTCATAAGGCTGATTTTCAGCTTCCTGCTCGAATCTTTTTCAATTGAAACTGAATAATAGTAGAACATGGCCCTTTTCAGACTTACTGGCCAAGTCCTGCTTCCTTATGATACCTCCACTGCATTGTAATTTTGAATGTGGTCTCAATAGAAAGGGCCACACCTGCCTCTGGAGGACAATAAGGGCCCGGTGAAGTGATTGTAGCCCGGGCGTCATTTGCACCTAAGCGAACACTGCCAATGCAACATCTGAGATCATAGATGGTTGATGAGGATATTACTTCTTAATCTGCAACAGGCCAATTGGTCAAATTACAGTGCCCTCCATAATGTTTGGGGCAGGTGCTGAGAGCTCTCTTGTACCTGCATTAAGGAGGCATTTAAACACACCTGAGCAATTACAAACACTGTGAAGCATGTCCCAAACATTATGGTGTCCTGAAATGGGGGGACTATGTATAAACATGGTGAAACCAAAATGTATAAAAATGGCCTTTAATAAAATCTGACAAAGTGCATTTTAACCACATGTGTTTTTTTTCTATTACAAATCCCAAATTGTGGAGTACAGAGGCAAATAAATAAATGATGGGTCTTTGTCCCAAACATTACGGAGGGCACTGTATCTCTTTCCTGTTGCATTAATCAAAATGAAGCGAAAATCTGAGATTGCCTTCTTTGACCAAGTTTGAGCTGTAAAATACCTTAACCTGAACAGTCTTTTCCCAATAATTCATGAAACTTCTCTCTGACACTTACTTGTTTCATTTTTCAGTAATTCAGCACTACCTTAATCATGTTTCGGGTTGGGAGCCTTCTTCAGACGGAAAAAGGGACCTGACCTGAATCGTTGTTAGTCCATACCCTCTGCGGAGGCTGCTTTACACACGAAGTTCCTCCAGCAGTTTTGTGCTTTACCAGCATCTGCAATCTCTTGCATTTCCACTACCATAATCATCTTATTTCTATAATCAAGCCTATATAATGTATTTCATTGCCTTTACTTATTCTTTTATCTTACATTCTATCTTACATTTATCTTATATTTTACCTTATGTACTGGGTGAATATACCTTACATATTTGCGAATACTATGTTTTGTTCATGACATCCACCGTTAGATGTCTCCTCAGCTCTAAATGTCTTAAATAATAATTTTGCGCTGATCTCTTATTCATCCAGAGAATGTCAGCCTTAACTTCTTGCCTGCTGGAATGTGCATGCCTTGTACCTCTCAATCCCCTCTGTAAATACATTCTCAGATATCCCCATATGTTAGTAGCCCATAATCAAGACAGGGTTGGAGTATTATTCTTTCTCCAAGAAGCAATTCATTGACTGAGAGAGAAATCACTTTATTGCTGCAAAATAAATCATACTCCGATCTTGGTTTAGTTTAGTTTAGAGATAGAGCGTAAACTGACCTTTCGATCCATCGAGTCTGCACTAACCAAAGATCACCCACACACTGGTTCTATCCAACACTCTAGGGACAATTTACATACGCCAATTAACCTACAAATGTGCATGTCTTTGTCAGGAAACCGGGAGAAAACGCAGTCAGTCATAGGGAAAACGTGCAAACTCCGTACAGCCAGCACCTTTAATCACGATTGAACCTGGGTCTCTGGCACTGTACATCAGCAACACTATTGCTGTGTTACTGTGCCGCCATTCTGTTTTAGAATTAAAGTCTGCTAGATATATAATTGTTTGCTTAATGCCTCTACTTCAAACAAATCCATAAATTGTTTTCAAACTGTCAGGAAGTGGGATGTCAAGTCTCGCCTGGATTGTTCTGGTAGTGGCAGTAGTTCTTATTTGCATAAGTGATCTGGTCTTTAGAACTGGAAGGACTATTGCATTGGAATTTAAAGACTTAATGACATCCGTCCTCTAACTGGACAAGCAGAACTGCACTCAGTACTCCATGTGGTTTCAACAAGGACATGTACAGTTGTCTTAATCCAAAGCTTCAGTTTTTTTTTTGTTTTAGAGATACAGCGTAGAAACAGGCCCTTCGGTCCACCGAGTCTGTGCCGACCAGCGATCCCCACACACTTACGTTGTCCTACACACACTAGGGATATTTTACGTTCATACCAAGCCAATTAACCAACAAACGTGTACGTCTTTAGAGTAAGGAAGGAAACCAAAAATCTCGGAGAAAACCCACGCAGGTCATGGGGAGAACATACAAACTCGGTACAGACAGGCACCAGTAGTTAGGATCGAACGCTGTAATCGAACGATCGAACCGGGTCTCGGATGCTGTAAGCGCAGTAACTCTACTGCTATGCCACCGTGTCACCCAAATATTTAGCATTTCATTTGAAATCACTTCTACACATTGTCTCTGCAGTTTTACCATATCCACCTTCTCCAACTTCGTCCATCACAACAATTAGTGAAAATGGTGTATACATATTAATTTAATTGTTGACCTCAGCTTTCTGACCGACATGTTTCAGCTATTTCTGTTCTTTGTATTTTTATAACAATCAATGGAAAAGCATGATTCCAATTCTTTTAAAATACCTGGGGAAATTCTCCAACTTAAGAGTTTTTAATTCTGATGAACTAATCTTCTTCACAGTTCAGCTCAGTATTTTAGTGAACCATGAGAGACCAGCATGGTCCCTTTATCAATTGGCAGATGACAGAAGATCTGGTGCTGTCTGCACACATGAGACGGTGTAACATTATTGACTTCACATCTGTCATTGTACAAGTCCTCACAAGACATCATTAACAACCTAATAGCAAACATCACTCTGAATTTGTTGGCCGATTTTTCTTCTCTTTTCACCAAAAGATATCTGAGTAAAAATCTCCTTTCGTACCCGAACTAGTGGCTACCTTCCTTGGATGCTGGCCTCTCTTTTCCTGCTTGGTGAGTTAGTGAGTTATGCAGTTTGTTAACGAGCCAGAAACATAACGATGTAGCATCATTTGAGCTGCAATCATGGTAAAAATCATACTTAGTAAAAATGTAGCCATTACTTACTGAAAAGGTACTGCTATTAAGTCAATAAAATGGAAGATGATATCTCAGGATATGTTGAGTGCACAAGAGCTTCTTGGTAATGGTAATGTAACAAAATTAACCTTGTTATATATTTAGCAATTGAACAGAGAAATGCATTTCTGTGCTTCAGGGAATGCCTGGCACTCTATCATAAACAAGTATTGTGGCTTATTCAGCAATCAAACACATATTTGATGGAGCAATCAGTGCCATATTAGTTTCAGTGACCTCGAGCTGGGGCCAAGTTGGGGGGACAGGGAAATGAGTCAGGGACAGACATATCTTGGATCCCCTGTTCCTGAATCAGCCTGGTGTGGTATTCCTTTCCACAGCACTCCTTGTCAAACTGTGTTGTTGTGCTGCACTTGAATCATTTTCTCTGCAGCTCCTCAGTCTCCCTTAGTGCTTTCTTTACATATATATATATATATATATATATATATATATATATATATATATATATATATATATATATATATATATATATATATATATATATATATATATATACACACATATATCCCTGTCTCTCTCTGTCTCCCTGTCTCTCTCTCTCTTTCTCTTTATTTCTCTCTCTCTCTCTCTCATCACTGTTAAGTTACACTTTAAAAAGAAACAACCATGAATTAGGACTTTAAAATACGATGGCTAATCTGGTTGTAACTCATTCCTGCACTACTGTTATCTTTTACCCGCACCCACCTAATAGTTAAACACTTTGCCACTACCATCCTCTGAGGAAAAGAGTTTCAAAGACTCACAACCCTCTGAGATAAATCATTTGAATCATCTGTGTCTTAAATAGGCAGCCCATTATTTCGAAAGAGTGACGTCTAGTTTAAGATTCTCCCACAAAAGGAAGAGCCCTCTCCACATCCATCCTGTCGGACTGTTCAGAATCACACGTTTCAATCATGGCACCTCCGAGTTCTCAACTCCATTGGGCACAACGTGTTCAACCATTCCTCACGAGGCATCTCACTCATTCCAGTTATTGGTCCAGTAACCTTCTCTGAACTGTCTTGTACATTCACATTCTTTCATGGTCAGGAAACCAATAATGTACACAGTTTCTCAGATTTCACCAATGCTCAATATAAATTAAGCATAATCTTCCTAACTTTATATCAATCCCCTGCAATAAACAATAACATACCGTTGGCTTTCTGAATTACTAACTCTGCCTTCATATGAGCCTTTAGTGAGTTCAACACACACCCTAAGATCCCGCTGCATCCTGAACTCAGCTGCCTCCCACTGTCTAAATAATATTCTTTCATATCCTTCCCGCCAAAATGAATCGTTCACATTTTTCTCTATTATATCCCATTGGTGTCCACCCATGTAACATATCCTGATATCTATAAATGATCACTTTCCTGCTGTTTCCTTTGACAGCTTTCTTCATTGTCCACAACTCCACTGATTGTTTGTGTCATCAACAAACTAACCCATCTACATTTTTGTCCAGATCATTTATATATATCACAAACAGGAGGTCCCAGCATTGATCCATGTGATACACTACTGGTCATAAGCCTAATTGACACCCTTCCACCACTATTCTCTGTCCTATATGAATAAACTAGTTCTACATCCAAAATAACAAGTCAATGTGGATGGATTACCATGATTGATTTTGTCAAGAGCCTTACAAAAGTTGATGTAGACAGCATCCACTGCCCTGCCCCCATCAGTCACCTTTGTCACCGCCTCAGAAAACCCAATCGTGTTTGTAGGACATGACCTGTGCCGTACAAAGCCATGGACAATGTCCCTAATTAGTCCATTCCCAGCAATGCACGCATCTCAAGAAAAGCAAACAAAAAGCACACAGAATCCACAGGTTTAATGAAAGGAACATGATTATTGGGAAGTCCATCGGTCTAGCTGTAGCTGGAAGGCATGTTCCACTAGGCTTGTGAACGGAGACAGAAACAGTAAAATGTGATCATATTATATCTTTAATTCTTAAGGCATCGATGTATGTAATAGATTGGCTGCACCAAATTATGTATCTCCTCCAATACAAAATTATAATCAATGTGAGGATAAACTGTTAAACGACTTTTCCTGGATTGTAGTCTTATATGTGGCAGGAGACAGCAGTCTGGAGCAGGCTCTGAGTAATCTGCCCCATTGGCACTAGCAAATAACATGGGCTGAGCTATTATTTCCTGTGAAGTGAAGCCCTCACTCTCTTTGCCCTGTTGCTTGCCATTGTAATCAATTAATAAGCCATATTCATGTAATTGGAGCCTCAGAGAGCACTAATAGACACCATTTAAAAGAACAGAATAAGCAGATGTTTCACTGCTACAGTACAACGGACCTTCTTAACTAAGTGTCTCTGCAATATTAGCCAAGAGTTGTTTTGAACAAGAGCACTAGAATTAAGAAAAATAAATACTTTTTAAGCCTTTTGTGCTCATTCTTCTGGTAAGTCAACCAGCCCGGGCAATAGTTTTACATTGATGACCTCTGATATGATTTTATTACTTCCTCTGGCAGTTTAATGCAAATGTTTACCAGCCAATGAGAGAAGAAAATTGACCTAAGAATAGTTTTTAATTAATTTTCCACAAATGGTGCTCAGAGAAGCAGGGATCACACTCACTTCTCTCACTTAGGAAAAATAAGAATCCATTGCACTAAGACCAACTCCATTTCTTTTACTGATCACATTTTCTGTATAATTCAATCACTCTATGACCCTAAGTCACTTCCTGTGAGGTATCTTTCATTATAAGTATGATTTGACTCTGCCATTGAATTTGTCACCTGTCAGAGGTGGCAAACTTTAGATTTTTTACGAATTTTATCTGTAGGTTTAATTACCAATATGGATCTATTTTTTGGGGCAGACCAACCAGAGGTTAATTCAAATACCCAGAAAATCAACCTCATGTCAGTGGAAAACTGGAGACACAAATCATAATTGCACTTAGTCTCAGGACCTCTTGTCACCTTATTATCAAGGAGTCAGGGATTGTAGGTGTGATGTCCGTTACAGAGTTTGCATTCATAATAGAAAATCTGAACCTGAAGAAGGGTCTCAACCCGAAATGTCCCCCATTCCTTTTCTCCAGAGATGCTGTCTGTCCTGCTGAGTTACTCCAGCATTTTGTGTCTACCAAAGGCAGTCTTTGTGTTAAGTTATTGGCCTGGACTTTGTAAATAGCAGCAACGTACCATGCAGCCATAGTAAAAAAAAAAAAGCAACAAGACACACAACTGCATAAAAGTTAACATAAACATCCACCACAGCGGATTCCCCACGTTCCCCACTGTGATAGAAGGCAGTAAATTCCAATCTACTTCCTCTTTTATTCTCCTGCGGTCGGGGCAGTCAAACTATCAGCAGCCGGGGCAATTGAAGCTCCAACAGCCAGCATTCGAAGCCTCTGCGTCGGGGCGATCGAAGCTCCCGCATCGTGGCAGTCGAAGCTCCTGTGGCTTGGAGTTCCCGAAGTCGGTCTCTGACTGGAGACCATGAGCTCTGCGATGTTAAAGTCCCGCAGACTCCCATGGTAGAGCTCAGAGGTTGTTTGGAAGTATGGAAATGTGTGGATAAAGGAATTATAATGCCTTCACACTGTGAAGTATTATATTTTAAATAGTTAGTGAGTTTGTTAAGATGAAGAACTTTCTCACAATACAATATTGGGGTTCAACCCAATCCTCAGCACGAGCCACTGTTGTCTTCAGACAACAGCCCCTTCTCTAGGTACAAATGCACTCACATCTCCTGTAACACAACACTCTGGAACAAAAGATAACCTTTTCAAGTCTTTCAGAGCGAGTGTAATGGGGTGATATGTGTTTGCCTTTGACAGGAATGATGACTATTGAGCAGGGGTCCTTGTAGCTTTTCCTCCCCTACAGCACCCATCATTCTCGGCAGTTCATCTGTTCTGCAGATTATACTGGGCAAGGCTACAACACTGTGTAGTCTATGGAGGGGCATGAAAACGTGAGAGCGGTTTCTGAAGTTATAACTGTGCATGTATATCAGTGTCGTGTCATAGCAGTGAGCACCAATGTCTCAACTTCATCACAGCCACAAGTCCACATGCCCGTTCCGTGGTGTCAAGGGTCTAGGACCAATGAGTATAGTCTAGCTCAATCAAAGCGTGTTGTGTATTCTCCATGAGGAAGATAGTTATTGGGTTGGTCTAGTGGGAATGGATAAGGCCTGACAAAGGCTAGAAGACCAATCAATGATGTGCGCAGCTGAAGGCCTGTGGTAGCCCAGTCCACTCTTGAACTATAAATGGGAAACATCAATTATCCAGGTCCAAGGACCCACTCTTCCATGAATTTAGACCAAGCTTCACTTGCATCTGATCAGTGACATGAGAATTAGCCTAGCAAAGGGGGTCGGTGTCCATGGGCGATCACGAGTGTTGCTCCCCCTCTCCTGACTGGCCTCGCACCCTCTTTCACCAAACCCAGCACCCAGCGCAAACCACTGTTGCCACAAAATCATTCTCCAGATAGAGTGTCAGCAATGTGAACTCGCTAGCTGTGATCAGATAGACAACAGATGGCACCGGGATTCAAAAGACCCCACACTCCCAGGAGATGCCAAATGGCGCCACTAATTGTGCAGATGGAAAACTGGTTGGCTGATGAAAATAGGAGACGTGTGGCTCAGGTGCCGAATTTGAATATCTTTTGAGATATGTTTCCATAAAAAGAACTTGAAAAGAACAATCTGTTTACACGATGTGTGAACTAATTTGGTGCCTGTGAGGCAGTTTTACCTAATTGGGGATATTATCACACCAGATGCGCATTTTGCAATTAAGAAAATTTTGCTTTGTCGGACTCGAACACTATTCAGATCAGAGAAGTGATGTCCTAGATCAACATCCCATTCTTAGCTCTGACATGTGCTGGATAATTCCACTTGGAGGCTGCTCTTTGAAAACCTTTTACATCAACGAGGCTGGGGAAAGGATGTTGTCGGCTATTCCACCATAAGAGGCTTGTCATTCTCAATCAGTCCCTAGACCTCCCGGCAATGGTCCACTAGAATTCATCTCGGAGTTTGAAAACTGCAGCATTCCTGTTACAAACCGGCTTGGCTGCACGCATGGAGTTCAAATCTAAGGCTCAATGCCATGTGATGGCATATTTGCTAGCAGTGTTAGAAATGGTTATCAGGTGAATGACTTCATATGCAGCTCACAATAGTGCCCAGGTATTCAAAACAAATAAATTAGACAAGAAATTAAGGAAAAGCAAGGAACTGCAGATGCTGGTTTACACAAAAGGACACAAAGGGCTGGAGCAACTCAGCAGGTCAGGCAGCATCTCTGGAGATGGGCAGAAGAATGGGTGAGTATCATTCTTCATTCTGATCAGTATGTAAAAAAGGATCTCCTCCGCCTACCGGAGCTGGTCCTTACCCTTAATAACTTTTCATTTGACTCCTCCCATTTCCTCCAAATAAAGGCGTAGCTATGGGCATGCGCATGGGCTCTAGCTATGCCTGCCTCTTTGTAGGGTACGTCAAACAATCTTTGTTCAAGGCGTACCAGGGCTCTATTCCCCAACTCTACCTCTGCTACATCGACGACTGCATTGGTGCTACCTCCTGCACCCACACACAACTCACTGACTTCATCCATTTCACCACTAACTTCCATCCTGCACTCAAATACACCTGGAACATTTCCGACATTTCCCTACCATTTCTAGACCTCACTATCTCCATCGCAGGTGATAGACTACTGACCGACATCCATTATAAACCCACTGACTCCCATGGCTACCTGGACTACATTTCTTCTCACCCTGCTATCTGTAAGGACTCCATCCCTTACTCCCAATTCCTTCGTCTTCGCCGCATCTGCACCCAGAATGAGGTGTTCCACACCAGGGCATCGGAGATGTCCTCGTTCTTCAGGGAACAGGTGTTCCCCTCTTCTACTGTAGATGATGCGCTCACCAGGGTCTCTTCTATACCCCGTAACTCTGCTCTCACTCCCCATCCCCCTACTCAAGGGCAGAGTCCCCCTTGTCCTCACCTTTCACCCTACTAGCCGTCACATACAACAAATAATCCTCCGACATTTTCACCACCTCCAACGGGATCCCACCACTGGCCACATCTCCCCATTTCTTCCCCTGTCTGCTTTCCGCAGAGACCGCTACCTCCTTAACTCCCTGGTCAATTAGTCCCTTCCCACCCAAACCACCCCCTCTCTTTCCCTTGCAACTGCAAGAAATGCTACACTTGTCGCTTTACCTCCCTCCTTGACTCCATTCAAGTATTCTGTCCAGGTGCGGCAGAGGTTCACCTGCACCTCCTCCAACCTCATCTATTGCATCCGCTGCTCTAGATGTCAGCTGCTCTACATCGGTGAGACCAAGCGCAGGCTTGGCGATCGATTCGCCCAACACCTCAGCTCGATTCGCAATAACCTACCTGATCTCCCGGTGGCTCAGCACTTCAACTCCCCTTCCCATTCCGAATCCGACCTTTCTGTCCTGGGCCTCCTCCATGGCCGGAGTGAGGCCCACCGTAAATTTGAGGAGCAGCACCTCATATTTCGCTTGGGCAGTTTACACCCCAGCGGTATGAACATCGACTTCTCTAATTTCAGGTAGTCCCTGCTTTCTCCTCCCCTTCTCAGCTCTTCCTCAGCCCACTGTCTCCACCTCTTCCTTTCTTCCTCCAGCCCCCCCCCCCCCCCCACCCTCACATCAGTCTGAAGAAGGGTCTCGGCCCGAAACGTTGCCCATTTCCTTCGCTCCATAGATGCTGCCTCACCCGCTGAGTTTCTCCAGCATTTTTGTCTACCTTCAATTTTCCAGCATCTGCAGTTCCTTCTTAAACACTGACTCAAATCACCATCTTTCCATGTTCACCACAGAGATGCTGCCTGACCCGCTGAGTTACTCCAGCACGTTGTGTCCTTTTAAATAAAAATATATTTCTCATGATCATTGGTCGTCAAAGGGCATTAAACTAAAATTATCACCTAAAGTGCAAAGGGAGAGGTCAGAAGATATGGTAGAAATGGCCATTGGAACAGGTTGAGTCCCAATTGGGCTTTGTGTGTAATGGAAGAGATAAAGTGGGATGTACAGAGAGGCAGGGCAGCCACAACAGGCCAACCTGCCTCTTCATCCTGCAAAATCCTTGCATTCTAAAGATAGCACAGCAAATTAATGTGTAAAGGAGTAAATTAATTAATCTGAGACATGGCTGCCATATGACGTTTTAACTCCCACCCTTCCCGTCAGCTGGTTTATTCACTTTCTTCGTCTAACAACAGCAAGAGTTATGAATGATATAAATAATTCAGAACTGACTCCCTGCTTAATGTGAAAGTGGTCGTTTAATGTTCCAAAGATGAAAGCTCCACCAGACGGTCTGGATCCTAAGGGACAACTCTGTGACTACAGACTCCACATGGAATCCTCAGCTGCTGGGGATTGGTGTGAGGAATCTGGGTGCTCTCTCTGAGCCTCAACAAATTGGTGTCCAAAAGCACGATGGAGTAATTCAAAGCCACTGATAGAGTTTTACATGATATGCCCGGTGACAAAAGAGGTCAGACTTGCATAATTTTCTCCTGAATGGCAGAGGTTGAGGAAAGACCAGATAGAAATATATAACATTATGAAAGACATAGATAGGTTAGACAGTCAGAACCTTCTTGCTCGGATGGAAATGTCAAAGTTGAAAGGAACCTTGACATCATGTTCGGCATGAACATTGCGTACCAAAGGGACTGTTCCTGTGCTGTACTATGTATATGATGTAGAAGTCTCGTTCCACTAGTCTAGGACCAGAGGTCATAACCTCAGGATCAAAGACGTCCCTTTAGGAAGGAGATAAGAAGGAATTTCTTTAGTCAGAGGTTAGTGAATCTCTGAAATTCTTAGCCACAGAAGGCTGCGGTGGCAAGTCAATAGATATTTTTAAGGGAGAGAAAGATAGATTCCTGATTAATATGGATGTCAGGGGTTATAGGGATAAGGCAGGAGAATGGGGTTAAGAGGGAGAGATAGATCAGCCCTGATTGAATGGCAGAGTAGACTTAATGGGCTGAATGGCCTAATTCAGCTCCTTCCCCAAAAAAAGACACTTGGGGTATTAACAAACCCCATCTTATGTGTCAGTATTTCAAAGGTTCAAAGGTTCAAAGGTCAGTTTATTGTCACATGTAACAATTAAGATACAATGAAACTCAAATTACCAATCTGCCAAACTCCAAAAAAAGCAACAAGACACAAAACTACATAAAAGTTAACATAAACATCCACCACAACAGATTCCCCACATTCCTCACTGTGATGGAAGGCAATAAAGTCTAATCTTCTTCCTCTTTATTCCCCCGTGGTTGGGGCAGTCGAACCATCCGCAGTCGGGGCGATCAAAGCTCCCGCTGCTGGCGATCGAAGCTCCCACGATCACGGCGGTTGGAGCTCCTGCGGCTTGGAGCTCCTGCGGCTTGGAGCTCCTGGTCAATCCCTAACCAGAAACTGCGAGATCCACAATGTTAAAATCCGCAGGCTCCCGACATCGGTCTCCAGCAGATGCCTCCAGCTCCTCGATGTTAGGCCGCAATGCGGACGGATGCGGGAAAAAAACTGATGCGGGAAAAAAACTGCATCTCCGTCGAAGTAAGAGATTAAAATAAGTTTCCCTCAACCCCACCCCCCACATAAAACAAGCTAAAGAACACTAAAACATACATTTAACACATACTAACAAACAACAAAGAAGGAAGGGATGAGACCGACTGTCCAAGTTATCCCCATATAACCACTGGTTCATTGGTGAAAAAGGGATCTGAGGACTTTGCCACTCCTCTCTCACCTCTGGAGTTTTCCAAAATCATCCCTTAGCTTCTTGTCCTCCTCCAAGTTTCCCCTGGATGAGATCATCAGTGGTACAAGGTCCATTTCTGTGTGGTTCATAATGACACCTGCCTCTACATTTCTGTCACTTCCAGTGTCGCATGACCATCTTCATCTTTGCATTGCCAGGGTCAACCTGACATCAAGGGATGGGTGAGTTGCAGTTTCTCCAAAGGGCAGGTATAACACGGAAGGTATTGTTTGCCTCCTTATATTAACACTGACTGCTCCACTGTCAGATATGTCAGGTTTTTACACTACATGTGTTCCTGGGACTCAGACCCGCTGCACGACAGAGATGACCCTTATCAGCGGGTGAAGCAGCATCTAAGGAGCGATGGAATAAGCAACGTTTCGGGTCGACGCCCTTCTTCTGAAGAGGGTCTGGACCTGAAACGTCGGCTATTGCTATGCTCCATAGATGCTGCCTCACCTGCTGAGTTTCTCCAGCATTTTTGTCTACCTTCAGTAGGGGCTTGTGGAGTCAAGGGGTATGGGGAGAAGGCAGGCACGGGTTATTGATAGGGGACGATCAGCCATTACCACAATGAATGGCGGTGCTGGCTCGAAGGGCCGAATGGCCTCCTCCTGCACCTATTTTCTATGTTTCTATGTTTCTATTTTACCTGCAAAAATCAGAGAAAAGAAAGTGTGAACATTTGTGACATGTTTGCCCTGATACGCTCCACTGTGAATGCGTCTACGGGAAGTTAATGGAAGGTATTTCAATATAATCGATGTAACCAAGCTGCCCACGTTTCATCTATATCACAGTCCAATCATCTCCAACTCTTCATTCATCTTCACCTGAACCCGACATTTAATTTTCAACCTGTGCCACACAATGTGGGCTGGACTGGTTTCCTACAAAATGTTTCAATATAGTTTCAGAAAAGGGGTGTTTATGAAAGAACTGCAGATGCTGGAAAAATCGAAGGTAGACAAAAATGCTGGAGAAACTCAGTGGGTGAAGGGGGATTTTAGAGGGATATGGGCCAAATGCTGGCCAATGGGACTAGCTGGAGTGGGCCGGAGGGTCAGTTTCCATGCTGTATAGCTCTCCGAGTCTACAACTTGCAGATACTGCTGGGAATCTGAAAGGTGAACAGGGAATGCTGGAGATGAACAGGGAAATGCAGCTCAGGCAGCATTTGTGGAGAGAGAAAGAAAGGTAACCTTTCAGGTAGATGATCTTTCATCAGAATAACGCTGATACTGCTTCACTGACCTGAATCATTAACTCCATTTCATCTGCACAGATGCTGCCTGGCCTACTGTGCAATTCCAGTTCTTAGGTTTTATTTCAACCTCTTAATAGAATGAATCTGGCTGTGGTGAAGAGAGCTCACTAACAGGGAATGAGGGAGAGGGCTGTGCAAACTTCTGTTTAAATTGCAAAATTACTCTTTGAATAATTGTGCATCATTCAGAGGTTGATGACTAGCAGGCTTCGTCACTGCAGCTGGTACGTTAACTCTGGGAGTTGGCAGGTAGCCGTGAATCACAGTGGCAGATGCTTCACTTTTAATTGGAGCTGCAGGTCACAGAGCTGGAGTTCCCGAGACACCAGCACTAAATGCTCGTGTCCTTTCTAGTGCCCTATCAGTTCTACGCTGACAGCCCAGCTCACCAGGTCTTCACTAGACCCAGGCTACGAGGTTAGGAGGCCTGTTATCACTGATCTGTGACCCTCACTTCTTCTTGTTCCAGGTGTAAGTGCAACATGCACGCAAACAGCTGCTACTTCAAGGAAGGGATTCTGATGTGCGAGTGTGATCACAACACGACAGGCCAAGACTGCGGAAAGTGCAAGAGGAACTATAAGGCCAAATCATGGCGCCCGGGCAACTACAATCCATACCCAATGGGAACAGCCAACAGCTGTACGTATCTTACTCCTTCCTACAGTGCAGCCATGTGTTCTGGAAGTTTCTCCACGATGCCTCATTAAAAAGGAAGTACAGTTGTATGCATGAGTAGTGTTTGGGATTTGCTACTGTCGGGGGATGAGATGAGACAATAATCCCAATGTTCTTCCAAAAGCTCGATTCTTTTACAACTTTCTAAAACTCTGCAGGTCTCCCACTCATCTTCTGTCAACAATCACAACATCACAGCCATAGTCAGATACACCAACCGAAAGCCCACGTTATTAGAAGCAGTTGTTTGGAACAATGACAGCAGTTAGCAAGGAGTTCCTTTGTCCTAGAAAGGGCAGCGCGGTGGCGCAGCGGCAGAGTTGCTGCCTTACAGCGCCAGAGACCCGAGTTCGATCCCGACTACTGGAACTGTCTGCACGGAATCTGTACATTCTCCCTGTGACCCTGTGGGTTTTCTACAGTTGCTCTGGTTTCCTCAACAATTCCAAGAACGTGCAGGTTTGTAGGTTAATTGGCTTCTGTAAATTGTCCCTGGGGTGTAGGATAGAACTTGTGCATGGATGATCACTGGTAGGTTTAGACTCAGTGGGTCGAAGGGCCCGTTTCCACACCATATCTCTACACTAAACTAAAGATTAATCCCACCCCCAGTGGTATAGAGGTTCAAAATAGGAGTTCTGAATAACATGATTTGGTTAAATCCAGGCACAGTGGAGCTCATCAACAGATTTTTTTTGTCACTGTTGAATCTAGTAGAAACCTCTGAAAACCTGCTTGAAATTCAAACCAATTTCAGGGATGGTGGCAGTCTTGATGGAGTTTTATAGGACTTTGGTTCAGCCGCATTTGAAGTATTACCGCAATTACCCCATTACAGGAAGGATAAGAAGGCTTTGGAAAGGATGTAGGGAAGGTTTACCAGAATGATGCTTGGATTAGGGGTTGTTAGCTACAGGGAGAGGTTGGACAGATTGGATTGTTTTCTCTGGAACACCGGATGTAGGGAAGGTTTACCAGAATGATGCTTGGATTAGGGGTTGTTAGCTACAGGGAGAGGTTGGACAGATTGGATTGTTTTCTCTGGAACACCGGAAGTTGTGGGGAGACGTGATAGAAGTGCATAATATTATGAAAGGCATGGATAGGGTAGACAGTCAAACTCTTAGTCCAAGGATGGGAAAATCAAATACCAGAGGCCATAACTTTAAGATGAGATTGGAAAAGTTTACACAAGATGTGGAGGGCATTTTTTTTTACACAGCGGGTGGTGAGTGCCAGAAGCAGTGGAATTTCAAAGACTTTTGGAAAGGCATAGATATGCAGTAAATAGATGGTACTCCATTCTCTAAAACGTGTGAAAATCAAGAGAGAGGAAACTGGTTGAAAGCCATTTGTTCTCCATCACTAGTTAACGCTATCCCAATATTAGTAAAGGTTTGGGACTGGAATTCTGGCTCATACCTCCCCTATTAATTATTGAGGTCGAGATAGAACAAGAAATAAAGCACATTGTTTAACAACGGACAGAAAAATGCCTTGAGAACAGTTTTTGTCTCAACTGGACCTGTGATTTTCTAAGTCAAAGTCTGGGGCAGGAAAGCAAACACTGGAATTTATACACTGCCAATACTGACATTTTCAACACGGCAACTTGGAGATGCTGGTCCTTAGAGTCATGATATTAATGTACACGGCTTGCTGTCCATTTATTGATTTTATCTCTGCAAAACACCTTGGGATGATTTCTCTCCGTGTTAAAGGTGGCCTATAAATATAATTTATTGCCTTTATAACAGTGACAGAGATCTGCCACAGGGAAAGGTTAAAAATCTGCCAGATTAATTGCTCAGCATCTCTCCATTCCCACTGGAGGAGAATGCTTGAACACTGTGTCATGGAAAATCTTAGGTCTAAAGAAAGGATTTTGTGTGTAGTGTAAATCTCCCTGTTCTTCCCCCTCAGAGGCTGACCAGCTTGCTGTTTAGTTCCGCTATTTTCAACTTTTATTTCAAAGATACTATAATTGAAAAGCTTTTCTCTAATGATTCGTTGTACCTGGCTATTCATGCCCAAGGTAAGTTCTGGCGAGCGAATCCACACTGTCTGCTGCAAATGGGGGAATGGGTGAATCAGTGAGGAATTAGTGACCTCCAGTAGGTCCCTCTGATACAAAGACTGAACTTTCATCCATGCCATAGCTGAGCCATAACCTGAATGCACACCTAGTTAAATCAGATAAAACTTAAAGTCAAAGATTCAAAAACAAGATCTAGTTGACCGTGAAGCTCCCTTTATTTCCCAGGGCAGGTGGATGGGGTTCAGAGTTAGTGCAGAGGCAGCAGGGCACATACCATTGGAGACCGGTAGCTGAGTGCACTTCAATGTAAAAGTGACACTACAACTTAAGGGAAATTGCACTTAATGAACAGTAAAAAGCTCCCAGGGCAGAACCCAACCACAGACCCATGTTTCACAGAAAGAGCCGAATACACCAATGGTCGACAAGCTCGCTGTCACATAGAAATGAGCACTTTAAACTCCTCTGGGATTTCTTATATAAAAATTCATGTTAGGATATGAATTTATAGCAAGCACTAGAGGGTAGTGCAGCTTGACATAACAGTGACCTCACCATTTGCAAGGTTCCTGCCCGTGCGACACAGGTTTACAAGTGCATCTGTGGAGGCCACATTTTATAATGGTGAGGCACATTGTTTAACAACAGACAGATGGTCACCTGCCTCACTGGTGTTGACCTGACAGTGTCATGTCCTTCATTTCCATGTGTAAAGGCCCAGCGTTCACTCGCTGCAACTGTCCATTACTCCCGCTATCAGGTTAAGGTTTGGATTTAGTATTGTCACATGTATCGAGGTACAGTGAAAAGTTTGTTTTTCATGCTATCCAAACAGATCAGATATACACAGGATGTACCAGTCTGAAGAAGGGTTTCGACCCAAATCGTCACCCATTCCTATCCAAAGATGCTGCCTGTTCCACTAACTCCACCATTTTGCGTCTATCTTAGGAGTAAACCAGCATCTGCAGTTCCTTCCTACACAGATCAGATATACCAAACATAAGGACAATCAAGTCAGACTCAAATACAATAGAGCAAAGGGGAGCAAAGAATGAGCAGTATAGTCTTCACAAGATGGTGCAGGGAACGACCACACACAGCACCCCACCCAACATTTGTTCTCCTTGCCCCGAAAAATCAAAAACAGAGCAACCCCGCTCCTCTAAAACGACCCAGTTAGTGTGACTTCCAGCATCTGTGAACGTTGTACACCAAGCTGAACTCAGCATATAAAGTGCAGGGTTGTATTTGAATCAACGGAGGTCCCCACTCTACACCAACACTTAACAGGTTAAAATGCAGGCGGGGGAGATGGCAATGCACCCACTGTCTGAGTTTTGTTGTTACAGCATGGAGGGAGGATATTTAATAACCTCAATTCACTGCTGGTTTCCTTAACATCTACTTCTGATTTTCTTCCAGGTGTGGCTGCCAGTTCCGCTTACGGCAGTAAGTATGACCCAGGGGCACTTGCCTCTGTCTCTCTCTCTTTCTCTCTCTCTCTCTCTCTCTCTCTCTCTCTCTCTCTCTCTCTCTCTCTCTCTCTCTCTCCCCCTCTCTCACACCCCTACATCCATCGGATTTCTTACTTTAATCATCATTCTTAAAACTTTACATATCTTTTTGTTTCTTTTTAAACATTTTTGGTTTGTTTCGCATGTTATTTATCTGTTACTTAAAGGAATTTTTTTCCACAGTTTCTTTAAATGAAATTAAAATTTTAGATGAAAGCTTGAGGGGTGCAAATAATTCTTCTGACGGCTACTCAGCTGGAGAGTTCACATTTTAGAATGTTGTCCACGTGTTTTTCCGTGTTTATTGATGAAAACGTTCATGTTTTGCCATCAGCTCTCGCTGCGTGCCGCGTCCTCTCAGTAAGACCAGTCACGTGACTTCAGCTCTGTTGCGGCCACTCTGCCAAGTCACAAGTCCCCTGCTGGAGGATGGAGTGTCTGGGGTGGCCGAAACGAGCCTCATCCCGGCCACTCCCTCTTTTCCCCTCTCCCATGGGCAAAAAGTATAGAAGTGTGAAAACACTCTGTGCAGATTCAGGGGACAGTTTCTTCCCTGTTGTTGTCAGGTATCTGAACCATCCTACCCACAACTAGAGTGCAGTCCTGAACTACTATCATTGATCAGACCGTACTGGCTTTATCATGCACTAAACGTAATTCACATTATTCCCTTTAATCATGTATCTGTACACTGTGAATGGCTTGATTACAATCATGTATTGTCTTTCCAATGACTGGTTAGCAAGCAACAAAAAGCTTTTCACTGTACCTCAGTACACGTGACAACAAGCTAAACAAAACTAAACTAACTAATCCCGTGTGGTATCCTGTCCACACCAGGTGTGGTACCAGACTCAGCGGGGATAGCAGGAAGGAGGAGGAGGGTTCCAATGAGCTGCCCTCCAGACCCTCTGTTGCCAGGCAACCTGCCAACTCACCAGGCAAGATGGCAGAACGATTCTTCCCTGGAGCTGACGCTCAGTTCAGTAATTGGTGAGCACCGACGTTTTGTAGACCACACAGGAATTATTGACCAGAATCTCTTTAGGAAAGGAAATGTATTGCAAAGTGAAATAGAAATAATGCTTCAAACACATTGGGTTTTAAATGCCCAACAACAGAAGCGAACAGGTGGCCATTTATGACAGAGGTTTTTGTTTCCATTGCCGTCATAATTTGAACTATGAGTCTATGTCTATGGCAATAATCACATTATTTTCTTCTTGAAGATGCAGTGCCTAAATTTGTAGTACATGGTTTTGCTGCTCTCTGGATATTTGGTTGAGCATTTCTGAAGTAGTAGAATATTTGCAGTGTCTCTCTGTTTCCCTGTCGATAACTTCCTAGCATAGTGATAGTTCCTGAGATCATCTGCAACTGGTAACCTTGGCTGTCCTGATGTCCTGGGGTGTGTGCAGTTCTGGACCAGCAACGACAGTGGCAAACACAGAACCATGAGTCCTTATCACCACCCTCGCTCCCACATCCCCACACCAAAGTGCCTCACACGACAAACAGCTTCCAGCTGTGGGAACAGCACCAAAGGTTGTAACCTGCATGCAGAACTTTGAGGAAGTCTTCTAAATCAAGGAGGAAAGATTTTAAAGTTGAATGGTTCAAGAAAAGTGTTGGGTGGTACTGAGAGAAGGGGGATTGAATGTAAAACAGCCAGCAGAATGCAAAATCAAATGAAGATGGCACATACTAGGTGAATCCAATTGCCTGGGTGTGCTGTTAAAACCTACCCACAGACTATTGTAACTATTTGGTAACCACATCCAAAACTGGTGTCCAAGTCCTTAACTCACTAAACTGGTAACACAAGCAGACAGAGTGATAAAGAAGGCATTTGGAATGTTTGCCTTCATTGGTCGGGGCATTGCGTGTAAGAGCAAGGAAGTCTTGTTGCAGCTCTATAGGGCTTTGGTTAGGCCACATGTGTGCAGTTCTGGTCACCCCATCACAGGCAGGATGTGGTATCTTTGGAGAGAGTGCAGAAGAGGTTTAGCAGGAAGCTGCATGGATTAGAGGGTATTAGATGTAAGGAGAGGTTGGACTAACGGATGGTTTTCACCAGAGCGTCGGAGGTAGAGGGAAGATTTAAAATCATGAGAGGCATAGACAGAGTAAACAGTCTGAAACCTTTTTCCGAGGGTAGAAATGTCAAAGCCAAGCAGCACAGTGGCACAGCTGGTAGATCCAATGCCTCACAGTGCCGGAGACCCAGGTTCAATCCTAACCCTGGGTATTGTTTGTGTGGAGTTTGCAGGTGCCCATGTGGGTTTCCTCTGGATGCTGCGGTTTCCTCTCACATCCCAAAGACATGCAGATTTGTAGGTTAATTGGCCTCTGTAAAATTGCTCCTACTGTGTAAGCAGTGGGATAACATAGAACTAGTGTTGATAGGTGATCGATTGTTGGCATGGTCTCGGTGGGCCAAAGGGGTTGTGTCCATGATGTTTCTCAAAACAAAACTAAACTAAACTAAACTAAAGAGGAGATAGCTTTAATATCAGAGGGAACAAGTTGAAAGGAAACCTGTGGGGCAAGTTTTTTTACAGAGAGCGGTGGGAATACACTGCCAGGAGGGATGGTGGAGGCAGATATGACAAAAGGCTTTTAGATAGGCACATGGATATGCAGGGAATGGAGAGATATGGATCAAGGTTCAGCATGCGCATTGTGGGCAGAAGGGCCCATTCCTGTGCTGTACTGTTCTATATATTACGTGGTGTCACAACACTTGCACAGCTAAATGTCTCCTTTCTTTCACATGTGCACAGTAATCCGAAAGTCACAAGCGGTGATTTCAGCTGTGGCTGCTGCCTCACCAAAACCGCAGAAGGTGCCAGGTACCATCTCCTCCCGGCCTTGCAACATGTAGGTCCCAGAACTCCCTGGAATGAGATCAGTGTGCACACAAAATGTGGAGGGGAAACTCAGTGAAACTGTGCTCACTCTCTAATTTGTTTAAAAAAATGTATATTTCAACAAAATAAACCATCACACAAGCAACCCCATTGGAGTTTAGGCCCACAGAACCAGAGGGAGATAGTTTGATTGTGGCCCTTGTTGTCCCAAGTTGCTGAGTTCTCATTCATTCTGATGCACCATTGGCTGTCTATACAGATTTAACACAAAGGTGAAATATCAGAGAGTATCCTCACACTAGATGCTGAGTAGTGGAAAGATTTCATTTTTAACTTTGAGTTTGTTAACACCTGGGATACTCTTTCCCATTTTAACACTCAAATGTTATTACATATTTCCTCTGGGTTTCCTCCGGGTGCTCTGATTTCCTTCCCCATCCCAAAGATATGTGTGTTTGTAGGTTAATTGGTCTCTGTGAATTGCCCAAGTGTGTAAGGAATGGATGGGAACGTGGGATAACATAGAACCAGCGTGAAAGAGTGATGGATGGTCGGCATGGACTCGGTGGGCCGAAGGGCCTGAACAGTTTTGGTCGAGTGACTACATGAACTCCCGGCCCAGAGTTAAGACTGTGGTTCAGGTGTCTGTGTGTAAACATCACTTCAGTGGACGATGGTTATGAAGGAATCAATGAAGCCATAAATTATCTCTACACACCTTTAAAAACGGCATCACAATGACCATTACAGCAGGGGCTCTGGAACTCGTAGATAGACACAAAAAGCTGGAGTAACTCAGCGGGACAGGCGGCTTCTCTTGAGAGAAGGAATGGGTGACGTTTCGGGTCGGGTCAGTCACTTCCTATATTAATGAAAACAAAGGTCTCCAATGACAAGCAGGGTTACAATAACCGTGACCCTGTCTTGTACTGGAACAAAGTAACACCAGTCAGATTATTATTCAAATCACTGCTCTTTGAATGAGCCATTCATTGTCCACACAACACTCTATAAAAGAGGTTATGCCCAGTTAACAACTCACAGGCATTTCCAACCCTTTGCTCCAGCTGTAAATTTTAATTAACTAGCTTTAATTTTACTGCCCAATTTATATTGCAGGTAGTGAATGTTTCCAGACTCAGCAAACACCAGGGATGCCAGTGATAAATGAAGTCCAATTGTAAAGCAGGGGTTTTCAGAAGTTGGCAGCTACTGCTAAGACCAAGTAGCACCACGGCCTCTTGGTTCTGTGAACCCAGCATCCAGTTATTGATAGACACAAAAAGCTGGAGTAATTCAGCAGGACAGGCAGCATCTCTGGATAGGAGGAATGGGTGACATTCCGGGTCTGAAGAACGTCACCCATTCCTTCTCTTCAGAGATGATGACTGTCCCGCTGAGTTACTCCAGCTTTTTATGTCTATCTTTGGTTTAAACCAGCATCTGCAATTCCTTCTTACTCATCTGAGTTATTGAAGTTGATTTTTACCAGAGTGAAGCAATTCAGCTGGGGGGATGGTGTGAGGTTTGTGATAAAAGGGAAAGTTAGATTGCAAATCTATTTCAAAATCATTTTGAAGAACAGGATGATTGAGATTGTGACTTGGCCACATTGCACCTCAGAAAGTTACTTGATTACTTCTTCCTGCACACTGACTGCAAACAAACAAGGGATTTGGTTCAGACAGCTGTGTGAAGCTCAAGCAAAATAATCCTGGTCAACAATTAGCATGACTGGTGCTTTCGTTGAGATTTTTACCAATAATTATTATTCAGGACAGTGTTTCTCATTAATTGCCAGAATTGTAAGACCTGACACCACTAACTCTGCCCGTGACAAATAATTTGCATTGTAAAATATTCTTGATCAATAACCATATTTAGTGCCCATAAATGGCCAGTCACTTTCTAAATGAGGTGCAATGTGGTCAAGACTCAATCTCAATCATTCTGTTCTTCAAAATGAAGGTGTTCCGCGGAAACGATCACCCAGTCTGCGCTTGATCTCACCGATGTATAAGAGTCCACATCTTGAACAACTGATACAGTAGATGAGGTTGGAGGAGGTTCAAGTGAACCTCTACCTAACCTGAAAGGACTGTCGAGGCCCCCGAACAGAGTCGAGGGAGGAGGTATAGCGACAGGTGTCGCATCTTCTGCGGTTGCAGAGGAAGGTACCTGGGGAGGGGGTGGGAAGGGTGGGAAGGGATGAGTTAACCAGGGAGTTGTGGAGGGAACGGTTTCTGCAGAAGGTGGGAAGGACTGGAGATGGGAAAATGTGCCTAGTGGGGGGATCCCGTTGGAGGTGGCGGATATTTCGGAGGATTATGTGTTGTATGCGACGGCTGATGGGGTGGAAGATAAAGACTAGGGGGACTCTGTCTCTGTTATGACCAGGGGATTGGGAGCAAGGGCGGAGCTGCAGGGTTTCGAGGAGACACGAGTGAGGGCCTCATTTATGATGGGAGAGAGGAACCCCCATTCCTTAAAGAATGAGGACATCTCAGATGTCCTAGTATGGAACACCTCATCATGGGCGCATATGTGGCTTAGACTGAGGAAGTGGGATACAGTCTTTGCAGGAAGCAGGGTGGGAAGATAGTTGTGGGAATCAGTGGGTTTGTAATAGACGTTAGTCAATAGTTTATTTCTTGTGATGAAGACTGTGAGATCAAGAAAGGGGAGGGAGATGTCGGAGATGGTCCAAGTAAATTTGAGTGCAGGATGAAAATTGGTGGTGAAGTTGATGGTCCATGAGTTCTGCATGTGTGCAGAAGGTAACACCGATGCAGTCATCAATGTAACGGAGTTAGAGTTTGGGGATAGGGCCGGTGTACGCCTGGAACAGGGATTGTTCAACGTACCCTACAAAGAGGCAGGCATAGCTGGGGCGCATGTGGGTGCACATACAATTGCTTGCAAAAGTTTTCATACCCCTTGAACTTTTCCACATTTTGTCACATTACAACCACAAACGTAAATGTATTTTATTGTGATTTTATGTGATAGACCAACACAAAGTGGTGCATAATTGTGAAGTGCAAGGGAAATGATACATGGTTTCCAAATAAAAAACTGAAAAGTGTGGTGTGCGTAAGTATTCTGCCCCCCGAGTCAATACTTTGTAGAACCACCTTTCGCTGCAATTACAGCTGCAAGTCTTTTGGGGTATGTCTCTATCAGCTTTGCACATCTAGAGACTGAAATTTTTGCCCATTCTTCTTTGCAAAATAGCTCAAGCTCAGTCAGATTGGATGGGGAGCGTCCGTGAACAGCAATTTTCAAGTCTTGCCAGAGATTCTCAATTGGATTTAGGTCTGGACTTTGACTGGGCCATTCTAACACATGAATATGCTTTGATCTAAACCATTCCATTGTAGCTCTGGCTGTATGTTTAGGGTCGTTGTTCTGCTGGAAGGTGAACCTCCGCCCCAGTCACAAGTCTTTGGCAGACTCTAACAGGTTTTCTTCCAAGATTGCCCTATATTTGGCTCCATCCATCTTCCCATCAACTCTGACCAGCTTCCCTGTCCCTGCTGAAGAAAAGCATCCCCACAGCATGATGCTGCCACCACCATGTTTTACAGTGGGGATGGTGTGTTCAGGGTGATGTGCAGTGTTACTTTTCCACCACACATAGCGTTTTGCATTTAGGCCAAAAACTTCAATTTTGGTCTCATCAGACCAGAACACCTTCCTCCACACGTTTGCTGTGTCCCCCACATGGCTTGTGGCAAACTGCAAACGGGACTTCTTATGGCTTTGTTTCAACAATGGCTTTCTTCTTGCCACTCTTCCATAAAGGCCCGATTTGTGGAGTGCACGACTAATAGTTGTCCTGTGGATAGATTCTCCCACCTGAGCTGTGGATCTCTGCAGCTCCTCCAGAGTTACCATGGGCCTCTTGGCCACTTCTCTGATCAATGCTCTCCTTGCCCGGCCTGTCAATTTAGGTGGACGGCCATGTCTTGGTAGGTTTGCAGTTGTGCCATACTCTTTCCATTTTCGGATGGTGGATTGAACAGTGCTCCGTGAGATGTTCAAAGCTTGGGATATTTTTTTATAACCTAACCCTGCTTTAAACTTCTCCACAACTTTATCCCTGACCTGTCTGGTGTGTTCCTTGGGCTTCATGATGTTGTTTGTTCACTAATGTTCTCTGAGGCCTTCACAGAACAGCTGTATTTATACTGAGATTAGATTACGCATAAGTGGACTCTATTTACTAATTAGGTGACTTCTGAAGGAAATTGGTTGCACTGGATTTTATTTATGGGTATCAGAGTAAAGGGGGCTGAATACTTTTGCACGCCACACTTTTCAGTTTTTTATTTGTAAAAAAATTTGAAAACCATGTATCATTTTCCTTCAACTTCACAACTATGCGCCACTTTGTGTTGGTTTATCACATAAAATCCCAATAAAATACATTTACGTTTGTGGTTGTAACGTGACAAAATGTGGAAAAGTTCAAGGGGTATGAAAACTTTTGCAAGCCACTGTAGCTATGCCTTAGACTTGGAGGAAGTGGGAGGAATCAAAGGAGAAGTTGTTGAGGGTGAGGACCAGCTCTTCTAGGCGGAGTAGAGTGTTAGTAGCGATAAACTGGATAGTTCTGCGGACGAGGAAGAAACGTTGGGCTTTAAAGCATTCCTGGTGGGGGATGGAGGTGTAGAGTGACTGAACGTCCATAGTGAGGTTGAGGGCATGGGGGCTTGGAAAGCAAAATTCATTAAAGAAATGAAGGGCATGTGAGGTATCTTGGACATGGGTCGGGAGAGATTGGACCAGGGGGTTAGGATGGAGTCGAGGTACGTGGAAATCATTTCTGTGGGACAGGAGCAGGCAGAAACAATAGATCTGCCAGGGCAGTTGTGTTTGTGGATTTTGGGGAGAAGGTAAAAATGGGCTGTGCGGGGCTGGGAAACGATAAGGCTAGAGGCTGTGGAAGGCAGACAGCCAGAAGTGATGAAATCAGTAATGGTGTTTGAGATTCAGGCCTGATGTTCGTCTGTGGGATCATGGTCCAAGGATAAGTAGGAGGAGGTGTCAGAGTTGTCGCTTGGCCTCAGCCCGGTAGAGGTCAGCGCGGCAGATTAGCACGGCACCTCCCTTGTTGGTGGGTTTGATTATAATGTCAGGGTTGTTGCAGAGTGAGCGGAGGGCTGTACATTCAGAGGGGGTGAGGTTAGAGTAGGTAAGGGGAGTGGAAACGTTGAGACGGTTGATGACATGCCGGCAATAAAGAGATCTTGAGAGGGTAGAAGGCCATTCAGGGAGTCCAAGAGGAGGGGAGACTGGTGAAGATGGGAGAAGGGGTCATCATTGGATTGGTGAGGACTCCTTCCCATAGAAAAAGGCAAGGAGGCGGAGGCGACGAGTGCCGCAAGAAAAGATTGGAGGTCTTCTGATTGAAGGAAGCCTCTGCAGGGTCAACCTTGCATTCTCCATTGACTTCAAAGAGCCAGGTTTCTATCGAGCTGCGCTAAATAGTTTGTAACCTTGAATGCAAATTGCCAGTCTTAGTAAATTGCCAGTGGCAGCAGTAAAGGTCCCATCCATAAATATTTCTATTTAAAAAAAATCAATGTTAAATAATCCCTTTCTGTAATGCAGATTCATGTCCAGAAGCTGGCAGAATGCAACAACATTTTAGTGGCCGTGAAACGCTCCTTTCCATGAACTAGGGCCGGCAACCTTTGTGTTACAGCCATTCTCCTACCAGAAGTTTACCCTTACAGAATTCACAAACCGCTGCTCAAACATTTGAGACACAGAATATAAGTCCCTCTCATGAAATTTAGTTGAGTGACTATGAAGTGGCAGTGGGAAAGGCAACATTGAATCAGCCATCACCTTGGTCAAAGGTGAAACAGAATAGTGGGGCTGACTGGTGCATTCTTGCTCTGATGGTCTTATGTTCCTGCTGACACTTGGGAACAAATGCATCAGTAAGACCATCTTTTAAACAAAGATTTAAAACATTGGTGTCTTCAGCAGGATTTCATGCTCAAGTTTTGCAGCGAGGAATGATTAATGGCAGTGTCATCTCTCTTTATATGGAAGCAGTAACTAGGCCCACCGACACTCTCTCCTGTATCACACCAGAAGGAACAGCACCAAAGCAACAGTGATCATTTCATTACTCGATTGGCCACAAAAATAATTGCCAGTTTTCCTGGAACAATGTTCATCAAAGATCGCACCTTCCTGCAAACTGATCCATTCCCTGTAGCCTTAGTCCGCAGTGCTTGGTGTAATTCCTGTGCTGAATTATGTTCCTTTAATATTGGTCAATAGCACAACCTAATTTGTAGAATTCCCCATGTGAGTGTGGAATTGAGCAATCGAGAGCCGAATCTTCCTCAGAATGTTATGCTCATCAACCTGCCTTTGTTCTACTTCAGTGAAAGGAAATATCATTCCACGTCTCAATAAGGAGGCCAAGAAGAGTAAGTCTTCCTCTTTCATCATTAACAACTAGTAATAGTTAGCATATACCAATATGTAGAGCACCATTTAACCATGCAGACTGAGTTACTGTTGGCTTGAGCAATTTTAAAACTAGCTATTCCTTGTCACTAGTAACATTGAAATAGAACCATCCTCTCCATAGTTACTAGTCCTTCTACCTCTTTAATAATTAGTCATCTTTCAGTGAACGCAATATATAGTCCCAGTATAGTCCCAGTATAGTCCCAGTATAGTCCCAGTATAGTCTCAGTATAGTCCCAGTATAGTCCCTATATAGTCCCAGTATAGTCCCAGTATAGTCCCAGTATAGTCCCAGTATAGTCCCAGTAACTGAAGCAAGTAAGTTGGCGATGTTATTAGTGGATTGTAAGCAACCTTAGAGATTGTGCTTGTGTTTCTTGTTGAAGGACTTGTGCCAACCACTAAACAAGATGTTAAAAAGGGTGAGTTTCTCATTCTTTTTCGAATAAAAGAAACCCTCAGGTATTTATTAGTTAAAAATGAAAGCTGCTGATATCCCATACTCTTTGACAGAATGTAAAATACTTGACCCAGAGCGTATTCAAGATGCAGAGCATTTCTTCTGTTTTCTATTCACTACATCTTTATATTTATATTTACATCTTCATATGTTTCTACATCTTCTCCTGAGGCCAGAATATCAGGTAGTTCCACCTTGGACATCTTCACAGCTGAGTGGAATTTTGTGCTTGCCCAAAGTCAGCACCCATATAATTCAAGCCAAAGTCACTCTAGTTCATCTTGATAATCCCATTTCAATGTTGTGTAGCCCCACTGATCCCACACCAGAGATCATCTGACACCTTCCACCACCAGCCCACTGCCTCCGCTTTCCGCATCTAACTTGAGTTGTCATTTACATTATATTTGTTCCACTCTTATTTCACTCAACAGCCTCACCCAAATTGTACCAAAGAGTTAAAACACATACAACTCTCTTATAAAGGCTGCAAGTAGTTTTTGCCAAGTGATAAATTATCTTTAAATTGCCGCAGTCCATGGATATATCAGCCTTGTACAGCGATGGACCTCTCATTAAGCACAATCCCTGCAGTTACGCAGCCCAGGAATAATTCTGCAATGGAAGTCTTCCCACAAAACGTCAATTCACTGCACTGCTCAGCAGGTTTGCACTCATATCCCACACACTCAGCAGCAAGCTTGGCCCGTACCATACAATCAGCTATTCTGTACAAAAAAATGACTTTCTAATTTCTAATTCTTCCCTTTACACAGCTGTATCACTAATCATTTTGACACCAAATGTAATATAAGTATTAGCGGTTACATTATTTAGAGGTAGCATTGGTTAAGTGAATCCACTCGTAGCGGATCCACAGATGGATTTAGTTAGTGGCAATACCCTGCTTCTTGCAACACTTACAACTTACAAAGTACTAATCTGACAGTGTGCATCCATTTGGAGTAAAGCAACCAGTCAAAAGGATGCTCCCCCATCACTCATCCACAGATTAAAACTCAACTACTTGTGCTGTAAAGAGATGCAAGAGACTGCAAATGCTGGGATCTTGAGGGGAAAACTAACTGCTGGAGGAGCTCAGTGATCCAACCCCAAACATCATCTGTCTATTTCCCTCCACAGATGTTGCCTGACCTATTGAGTTCCTCCAGCAGGTTGTTTTTCATTGCTTGTGTCCTAATTGGGGTTTCCTATTCATCTAGCACTCATCCCTAGAGAAGATAGGCTTAAAGTGAGATGGGACTAGCCCAAATGCAAACTTGGTAGGCATGGACTATGTGGGCCGAAGGGCCTGTTTCTGTGCTATATGGCTCATTGACTATGAATTATTTTAGACTGTTATCAAAGGCACTATATAAATGGAAGCTGTTGGATTTTTATTGCAAGTAATTGAAGATGCTGACAGAATCCAATCGAATAGCTTTTAATTTAGTACAATTACCAGATGAAAAGATCTTTGTATCTTCTGTAACCACAGATGAGGCATTATGGGCTGAAGGGCCTGTTCCTGTGCTGTACTACTAGGATACACTATAATCCTTTCATGTAATTTATGTTGGATATCATAGCTCACTATAAAGACCAGCTAACAAATAGGAAATAATAGTGGCTTCATATGCAGAGTGAAATGATCTTGCTGATAGAGTCTTCACTTGCTCCTAACACATTGCACCTACGTGATGGTTCCCTCTTGCATACAAGTAGGACGCACCACAATCTCAGAACAAGGAATCAAGAAAGGTAAGTTTATATTAAATTATTAATCCTGACCAGTAACAATATTTGTTCAGAACCTTGGCACTAATTTTTAGTCTAGTCGTCCCCTAGATATTTAGTGTTAGCTGAGCTGTATCTGTATAAAATATCCACTCTAGCGTACACCAGAAAACTGATGTTTCTGCTAAGCGAATGAAAATGGAAGATTTACTTGTAATAACCGTTAATGGATTTGTTCCCTTTTGAAATGCCTTGAAGTGATCAGTTTTCTCTGCTGTGCCGTATTCGGCAGGTTTTCCACACGACGCAGCTCCTCTGGGCATAAATCTCATGACTTCCTATTACTGCAAATCACTTTATATTCAGCTGCTAGAACTTGAATGCACACTTTCAACACACAGAGGGTCTTGTTCTCCCCAATGGAATATCTTTCTTCAACAAAGCATCATACCTAATGATCTGATTCTGAACAAACTCTCGTCACTGCCACTGGAAATCTCAACAGATTTGCCACTGTCTGCTCACAAAGTCCCTCGATATTTAGTGTTAACATAGCTATATCTGTAAAAGGATCCACTCCAATGTACACCAGATAACATTGTTTATGCCGGCACCTCCCCAGTAAACAAACCACCCCTACCAAATGAACAGATCATATTCCTGTCTGGTGCATTCAATTATCTTGCTTGTCTACGTGTGGGGTCATATCCCTGCCCCCCCCCCCTCCCCCACCTTGACACGTTACACATACCGTACAAGGTTCTGCATAGGGAGACAGTGGTTCAGGCTGTTGAACAATCAACATTGATGTGTGACACAAGGAGGTCATGGCCTACACTGTGTGCAATGATGGAATAGATGCAGGGTATGCTGCACATCGTCTCTGGAGACAAGTTCATTGACAAATTAATCCTTGCCTCTCGGATTCTTGCTCAGCTCCCGTTCCTGCTGATAATATGAATGTCTTGTGTGAGCATTGGTGAATCTCATAATGAGCAATGATTTTACTTAAAAGGGCACCAGATCCTAATCTTGTGTTTAAAACCTTCATTTACAGAAGGATAATGGATATGCTTGTGCCATTTTCAAAAGTGACATAAGATGTCTGCGAGATGTAAATGAAATATGTAGATAACTACATTACTTTTAACAAGCAAAATGAGTTCTGGAAGACAGGGAGTCATTATATTAAACAGCATTGTTTCCAGTGACTAACACAATAAAAGTCACGTAATTACTACATTCCTGCCAATTAAAATTAAATTGATCACTTTGTTTCTTATGAAAGGTAAAAGTAAAATTATTTTCAAGTGTCAAAACAAGTGTAAAACTGACATAATGTGTCATTTGATGTTAATTTATTCATGACCACAACCAGAGGAGGAACAGTCTGCTGTAGATGTCAGAGAAATGATAAGACGTGAAATGACTACAAACCAGGAGGTCTTGCATCCACTGAGTTACTGACAGCAAATGCTTATCAAGACATACAATTTAGGCAAGGAGTAATAACAGTGAACTATATGTCTTTATGAGCAATTGCTGAGGAGTTAGTTTGTTCTTCATGGGCAATAAGGGTAGGTCTCGGCATCGTGTTTGGCATAGACATTGTGGGCCAAAGGGCCTGTTCCTGTGCTGTACTGTTCAATGTTCTGATGGAAGGGGACACCATCAACATTGCTGTATCATTGAGATATAGTAGTGCAATTTCCCAATATCATTGAAATTCCAGAGGTGATTGTGTATTTGTCAGTAGTCTGCATTCTATCATGCAAGAAACCTTGACCAAAAAACAAACTTTTGAAAGAACTCAGCAGGTCAGGAGGCAAAGAAATGGTCAATGTCTTGGGAGGAGATCCTGCTTCATGACTCAGGGTTTTGACACAAAATTTCAACCATCCCTTTGTCTCTCCAGAATGCCACTTGACCTGCTGAGGTCTTCCAACTGCTTGTTGTTTGCTCAGGACACTTTAGGCTCCTCAATAGATCAAATAACAAGATTCAATGACACAGTGCCACAGATGGTAGAGCTGTTGCCTCACAGCGCCAGAGACCTGGGTTCAATCCTGACCTTGGGTGCTGTCTGTGTGGAGTTTGCATATTCTCACTGTGACCATGTGGGTTTCCTCTAGGTACTCCACTGTCTTCCCACATCTCAAACAGGTGTGAGTTTGTAGGTTAATTGGCCTCTGTAAATTGCCCCTAATGTGCAGGGAGTAGATGTGAAATTGGGATAGCAGAACTAGTGTGAATGGGTGCTCACTGGTTGGTGTGAACTTGGTGGGCTGAAGGGCATGTTTCCATCTTGTATCTCTAAAGTAAACTCTAAACAGACTAAACAATATTCTGAGATAGAAACAATGACACATAATACTGATCTACAGGTAAGAAAACCAATGTTACAGATTGAATGAGTCAGGGGAATGAAGCAGGTTTAATAGTGGGGATGAGTGGTTTCCACAGGATTTACTAATTTACATGGTATCAATAGTAGATATGATGGTCAGATTATTCTCATTTTGAGACTCCTTGTGTCATACTAATGTCTTGTTCTGAGACATGTTTGTGATGAATCCTCACATCACCCCACTTTGAGTGCAATACGCAAGCACCATTGTCACATATAACAGTGTGACAATGAGCTTTATAGTGCAAATCGTATACCCCATTCGTGTGTTGATCCACATTGGGTTTTGGGAGGCCACAGAGAGCTATGCCAAGCTGACACAGTTCTGCAACCGGCCATGCTCTGATATAAATGTTAGGCGCTGTCAGTTAAATCCGAGCGTTCCATCAACCTGCCAGTGCGCGTTGCAAAACAGATTGAAGGATTCCGAGCCCGTGTGTAACAGAAGCTACATTGCAGGTTTAACTGAGAGGAAGTAAATGTGTCAATTTAGTGCAGTATTAAAGTCATTGTAAAATTTCAATTGTTTTTGTTTGAATTGGAATAGAAGTAACTGAGTCTAGATAGAGGCCCAATCTGAAAATAAATGGTGATTAGGTTCCATATTAAAGTGGGTACTTGTCCTAGAACTGTCCCTGGATATATCCTGGACTGGTTTAGGAGCGGGTCCAGTGCCGTGGATCAACACGGAGTTTCACAGACTAGACCATGATAAGACCCGACTAACAGAAAACCCACGCCAAGAATGCCTCTTGCCATGAAGGTTGGGTTCGTGTGGACTCGCGATTAGTCGACAGGTTCCACTGTAAACAGAGTATCTCGGAGACCTGTAAACCCTTCACACGAAGCCAAACACAGTCGACGTTCCTGCCCACGGGATGACACCGAGTGCCGGCCTCCACACTCACACCCCTCCGCCGCCAGTCATTCCGCCTCACACTTCAGAGGCCCGTTTGGATTTCAGCGATAGACGAATAATGGGCGATGCAATTGATATGACCCTCGCCCCTGAAGTCAGCGTTACCCTCGACTGGAACAAGGCACCAGAGACCGGGCGGTAAAGCACATCAAAGGGCAAACTCGGCAGAGAAAGGTCGACTGAATGTTCTACTAAATGAAGCATTGGGGAACTTAAAGCTCTCCTGACATTTACCGCAGCTCAAATCAGTTAGATGATGAATAACGAGCTATTAAATGTTGTGGTTTGATAAACTAATCAACAGATTAACATTTGAAAAGGTGAAGGCGAGGATGCTTCAATCTGCCTCCTCGGATTACTTTAAGATGGTAGACTCGGCAGTTATCCATGTAAAAGGAGAATTATACTCATTACATTTTAACATATCAAGCCTTCATTGAAATGAATGGCAGCTCAGAGACATTTGTTAAAAGCTGCATCTTAAATGTTAAATGGATGTTGGCTTCGGGGTAAACAAGCATCAGCCACTGCCAAATTGAACTCATGAAACAGATTGACGATCCTCACCTGTGATAGTAACGTTTGTCAGAGGCAGACGGCTCTGTTTGCCTCGTTTAGTTAATAAGAAAATACAACATCTGAAACAAAGACGATAGATGCTGGGAACAGATTCAATCCCAGCAGAAACCAGGAACACACCAGGAGGGCCTCGACCCCAAAACCTCACCAGAGATGCTGCCTGAAACCGCTGAGTTACTCCAACACTTTCAGCCTTTTTTGTTTGTAAACCAGCAGTTCATTGTTTCCACTTCTAGACTCACATCTGATTGAGTTTTACTGAACCTTCCCGAATCAATGAAGCTCCCTGTCCGGCAGTAAACTGTTGGGTCTTTCTACTTTTCAGATGGTCTTGTTTTCAAAACTAAAATCTCTTTTAAATTTCGTAGGACTGATACAAATTTCCCTGCAAATTGCGCAGTAATTATAAAAAACTACATAATACTATAAAAATAACACTCCGTTCACCGAATGGTGTTTAGGTATTTCATTCCCTTTCTCTTTACACTCTCTCCCAGTGGAGCGGGTGGCATTCCAACACAACGTTCTCCATATCCAGTGGCCAGGCCAATATTAGGCACGTAGTTATACTTGGAAGGTTCAGGCCGGAGATCCAACTCCTGCAAACACAAAATTAATGATATTTCTGGCGACAGTGACTGAAAACTTGGAGGAAGCACAGATAGATGATAGACGTGGCCTTTCTCCACCAGTGCTCCGTTTAAACACGTTTGTTGGAACTTGGAACCATGAACTTCTTGGATACGGCTTATCCAATTCATAGACTGGTCTCCTTAAAAAAAAAAGCTGCACACTGGGACAAATGAACTTTTTCCTACGGGTTTTAAATAAGACGACCTGGTTTCCGACCACATGCCAGAGATGTTGCTGGCGTTGGATTCACCCGCGAACATCCTGCAGATTTACCTCAACTGTTGGTTCCATTGAACTCGTTTCCAGCGAGAACACCAGTTTTAGAAGTTTCCCGCCACTAAGAGTCTGTGACATGTGCCAATGTTGACCGCCTTCCACAATCACGCTCTTCTACAATGGCAATGGCGGTCGCAAACCATTGGACCCAATGCTTCACTTCAGGACGACTAACTGTGATGTTTCCAATCCGCTGCCCGGGTCCTAACCAAATATCGTTGCAGTTTATGTGGGTGAAATCAGCCCACAATAGGTGAGCGTTCGCTCCAACAGATTTGTGCCCAGAGTGTCCCAAACTCTCAAATCCCATTGTCTAGTAGTCGTTTTCTGTTAATTGCTACAACCCCAGCGCTGGGCAGCCCCTTTGTCTGTGAACCCTGTTCCCGTGTAGTGCTAACTGTCCGTATGCCTAGTTATTTGCTTCACCGATTATCCTGATATGTTACATGTGGTGATATCAATGGGAGGAATCTTTGACTTTTCAAGCACCAGAAAAAGTGAAAAAACTGCGCCAGCCGCAACCAAGGTCAAGTCCAGCAGGAGCCCAGAGGAATGTTGAAGGTAGGAACGTAATTGGAATAATGAGCAGTCTATGCATTTGAGGTCTCGCCGTTTACACTGTCAGAGTTATTCTGTATATTTGTGTTCATGTTTATCCCCTTCTATTTCCCACCCCACCCACATCCGGCTGGTTACCTGAAATTAGGGCAGTCCAGAAGTTCTATTCTGGGTCTACACTTCTCTTCCATGGCCAAGGCTATGGGCGTCTCTCCGCAGGTCGGATGCAACACATCAGATAGTGCTTAATTTGTTCAATCGTTGGCAAACCAAAACATTTTTGTGTGCAGTCTAGTCAGGTTTGAATCTGGAAAGTAAAAGTAACATTTGCGCCTGTAAAGTCATTTCTGCAGTTCTGGCCATTAATGATCAGTAAAATGGTCTGCGAGTTATTCTCGACTGGTCCTGCCGGGACCTCGACAGCTTCAAGCCAAGTTACTTCCAGTATTGTGCTTTATTTGTTCTTTTTTGTTTGAGACTTAGAGGCGAACATGCTAATCTACCAGAGAACCTCTCGGGCCCCTTATTATCGGGCGGGCTATGGAAGTGTGAAGATATTGTCCAAAGGGTAGAGATGAGACCGTGAGGAATGTATTCGGTATATGCTACATATAGGACGACTTTGGCAATCTAAGCAGTAAATTAGAATACTCAACAGAATACATTATGTGCCCTGGGGCTTTTGATAATCAGAAACCCTTTATTTATTCCGTTTGAAACAAAAAATATGCCTGTTAACCAATAATGTGTTGAGCGTCTGAAGATTAAAATTGCAAGTGTCTGTCTAGAACAGCAAGACGGAAATTCTGGCTGTGGATTTTAGTTCTCAAGGAGACACTCAATGTATGTTTCATCAAGGTAAGTATCCCTCCCATTCTCTGCTTTTGTCCCAAAACTGCCACTGAGATATATTCTTCAAAGAGGAATGGTGGCAAACAGCACAGATTGCCTCTAAGATTGCCGCAGCCTGGGTTCCTGGTGTCTTTTGATCACATTTGATCTCTTGCACTAAACGTTATTCCCTTTATCATGTATCTGCACACTGTGGGGATGGCTCGTGTGGAATAATGTATTGTCTTTCCGCAGACTGATTGGCACGCAACGTAAGCTTTTCACTGTACTCCGATACACGTGGCAATAAAGTAAACTGATTGCCCTCCTTCCTCCCTCTAAACCAATCCATCCAACCCATCTGCCATGGGAAGCCACACCAGAACAACCTCGTCACACCAGAACAACCCCGAGTCACCCAGAGACTATTCTAGGCCTCATTCGCCATGTCAACAGACGTCGGTCTTGATCTTAAGATACACACAAAATGCTGGAGTAACTCAGCAGGACAGGCAGTATCTCTGGAGGGATCGAGACCCTACTTCAGACTGAAAGTCACGGGAAAAAAAAGGAAACTAGAGATATAGACAATGATGTAGAGAGATATAGAACATGAATGAAAGATATGCAAAACAGTAACAATGATAAAGGTGAGAACGAGAAGCTGGTTTAACGTGGGTGGGGGTGGGTGGGGGTGGGGGGGGTGAAGAGACAGGGGATGCAGGGATTACTTGAAGTTAGAAAAATCTATATTTTTACCCATGGGTTGTAAGCTGCTCAAGCAAAATAAGAGAATATGCGGATTTGAACTTGCTTTATTCTTCCTTAAAATGGAACGGCTATGGCTGGAAACCCCGCTCCATCCACAACGTTGTGTCTGTGATTAACTTCAGCTTTCAGAAAGAACACTGTGGAAAAATATACATGTTTATGTTTTTTTTTCTGCGTCATCCTTCCAGTTCATGAATCATTTCTCTATCCTTCTGTCCATGTTTCCTATTCACTAAATACATTCACAAGTTCATCGCATTTTGCAAATCACTCAATTCCGACAACAAGGAAGTTGTGAAATTGAGATTGGGTTTACATCTCTGGATCAAGTTATTTTAGTTATCAAACAAGTTGTCCCATATCGGCTCCTACTGTTAAGTCAACCGCATGAAGTCAGTCAGTCTACTGAAGTTGGCCGTAGACAAAAGTGCTGGAGAAACTCAGCGGGTGCGGCAGCGGCAGCATCTATGGAGCGAAGGAAATAGGCAACGTTTCAGGCCGAAACCCTTAGGAAATAGGCAACGTTTCCTATTCCCTTCACTCCATGGATGCCGCCGCACCCGCTGAGTTTCTCCAGCACTTTTGTCTACCTTCGATTTTCCAGCATCTGCAGTTCCTTCTTAAACGTACTGAAGTTGGTGCTGGTTTTGATCCTCCTTCCTCTCTCGCCCTCAGACTGTGAATGCTACGGCCACTCCAACCGCTGCAGCTACATTGAATACCTGAAGATAGTGACCTGCGTCAGTTGCAAACACAACACCCGGGGCCAGCACTGCCAGTACTGCCGCCTGGGCTTCTTCCGCAACTCGTCCGCCGAGCTGGACGACGAGAACGTCTGCATCGGTCAGTGCCGGCGCCTCACTGCATGCGGTGACCACTGCACGGTGCACGCATTCCCCAGCCAACTCTCTGCACGGTGTCCATTGGACGGGATACTGCGTTATGTCCATTGAAGGGTGTCCACGATGCACTGTGTGCTCACTGCATGGTGTCACTGCTTATGCCCCTGTCCCACTTAGGAAACCTGAACGGAAACTTCTGGAGACTTTGCGGTTCCCGGAGGTTTTGCAGAAGCGGAAACCACTTTCGACCATTAGGGAGATTGACAAAAACCTTGGAGTGGGGCGCAAAGTCTCCAGAGGTTTCCGTTCAGGTTTCCTAAGTGGGACAGGAGCATTAGCGTACCCACCGTACGGAGTGTACATTGCACGGAGTACACGGTATATCCTCTACACATGTATACGGTGTAGTGCAAACTCCGTGCAGAGGGTAGACCGTGTACTCCGTGCAGTGTATACTCCATACGTGTATATACACTGCGCAGTTTTCACTGCACGATGTACTCGCTGCACGGTGTCCCACTTTTATTTTACCAAAAACAAATGTAATTAGTTATTAACTAAAATAACATGTACAGTACAAAACTATACCAATAAACCCAACACCACAATACAAAAGTAAAACAAATATATTCTTACATATCAAATATACTGAATATTAAACTACTGTGTGTGTTACAATCCCTGTGAAGGATACGCGGCGTCCACACTGCATGGTATCGGGGTGCTGCCTTCGCTGGGTCCAGTTTGTGAACCAGGAGGCCTCGGGCGCGGGTCACATACACACCCACACACAACGAGTTAGGTTTACTTCACTATCAGCTTCTCCTCCCAGGGTGAAAGTCTAGCCCCCAGAAGAGTGGCTGGAGCTGGCAGTGGCGCCGGCTGGTAGTATCTCGCCCGGCACCTGGGTCACAGGCGTTTGTGACTGGGGTCAGTCTGGCGTCCGCCTCTCAGCTGTGGATGGTGGGAGGGAGGGAACATCGCTGGCTTGGGCCGAGGTCCCGCGGTGAAGCTGACCACAGTTGTGGGAGGGCTGGTGAAACCGTGTCGCGGATGTCCCCGAAATGGCAACATACGATGTGTTTAACACAGGGTGTAACTGCAACCAGCACGGGTCAAGGCACGACCGCTGCAACGAGACGGGCCACTGTGAATGCAAAGAGGGAGCCATGGGTTCCAAGTGTGACGACTGCAAGTCAGGATACCACTGGAGACGGGGCTGCTTCCGTGAGTAAAGTGGGAGAGTTGGGGTGGGCTCGCACTGTCCCTAAACGAGACAAGACCCCGGCTGACAAGTCAGTCAGTCAGCGTCCGCGGGGAGAGGCAAACGGTGGGCGTTTTAGATCATGAACTTTGACTTGGGTTTTAGAGTTAGAGATATACTCATGTACCAAGGCAGGGAGCGAGCAGTGTGCGCCAGGGGCGTGTCAGGGCGTCACAGGCGAACCTGAACTACATTCAACTAGTTCAGCATCTCTGCTAAAATTAAATGATCAGAAGAGAAGAAACGTGAGCGCCTGGGTGAACGGACCCTCTGGTTAAAAACGGACGCACAAGGAACTGCAGGTGCTAGAATCTTGAGCAAAACACAAAGTGCTGGAGGAACTCAGCGGGTCAGTCAGAATATGTGGAGGTGATGGGGAGAGGCCGCGGGGAGAGGGGGGGGGGGGTGGGGGACGAAGCTCAGCGAGTGATATGTTGATACAGGTAAAGGGGGGGGGGGCATTGCAGATAGGTAAGGCAAGTGCAAAACGTTTGAGGTGAAAAGGACAGAAAATAAAGGGTGTAAACTATGGAGGGGAGGGGAGAGGAGAGGAGATGTGAAATGTAAATCTGGAGGAAGGGGGTTGGTGGATGGAAGGACCTGAAGAGCTGCTGAAAGGGTCACCCAGTAACTGTCGACATTTCCTCGTCTCTCCCCTCCACCCGCCCCCCCCCCCCCCCCCCCCCCCCCCACCCACCCTTCACCCTCGCAGCCAACATCTGTGACAACGAACTGTTGCTGTGTCAGAACGGCGGCACCTGTCAGCACAAGCAGCGCTGCCTGTGCGCTGGCGGATACACTGGCATCCTCTGTCAAGGCGGCCGCTGCCGCCCCGGGGACCAGGATTGCAGCGCAGCTTCCAGCTTGTCCCCCGGCGCCGCCACCGCCACCACCGCGTTGCTGGCCGCTCTCGCACTGCTGCTGGCGGCTCCCTGCTCCTAGTCGGCGAGCATCGTGGTGAACCTCGGGCCGCGGAGCCCGGACGCCGAGCGGCTTGAAGAGCGGGCGGGCGCCGGCGACGACTTGCGCCGCCCCAAGTGCCAGCGCCAGAGCCAGGCCCGGCCAGGGTCGGAACTCCGTGTATCTCGGTGACAATGACGAGACTGTACATGTCTGTGCCGTATCCTGCAGTGAACGTTCTCATAATCCGTGCGGGGGGGGGGGGGGGGGGGGGGTGGGGGGGGTTGGGGGGAGATTCTAGGAAGCAATTCCAAAACTTAGGAGCGGACTCTTCAGATTCTGCTGCATACTCAACATCATCTACTGTCCAGATGTACCGATGCCCAAACAATAGTGGCTGCGTTTCTTTGCAAAATACCAGTCGGCTGGGAGGAGTGGCTGAATTCTCAAGGAGCATGGTCGGAGGGAGCGAGTGGCTGGTTATATCACACGCCGAGCAGTATTAATATACCAGGTTCAATACTTATTTTGTAGAAATTGTTATTTTTGCTCTATTTGAATGTTCACATATTATGGGCATTTTATTAGTGACAACACAGAGTAAAGTGACTTGTTAACATCATTCCGCTGTATTCTCTCTTTTTTTTCCTAACCCATAATCGGGGAACATAATCCAAGTAAATTGAGATGTCAGGAGCAGGTTGAAACCGAGAGGGAGAGACGAAGGGGAATGAGAAGCCCACTGTATCAATAAGATGGTTACATGGCAGGGGATACATTGCCCCAGAGTTTAAGGAAAATAAAAATGCCAGAAATATTCAGCAGGTCAGGCAGTATCTGTGGAGCAAGAAACTGTTCCAGGACTATGAGCTGGGCAAAGTAATAGCTGAACAGTTCTTGTTCACAGATATACTGGTTTAAAAAAACCCTTGTGAAGGCGATCCAGATGTTTGTTTCTGCATTGCGGCTTCTAAAGATGCTGGACTCAATATCACCACTGCTGGAGAAAGGTCCAGCCACAGGGTACCCACCTTCCCTGGTCACCAGGAAACGAGGCTCCTCCAATACTCCGTGCCTCTGTAATGGGAATAACCCATTCCCCAGTGTGAGGGACCAACAGTACCGTAGAATCATAAAGTGGTACAGTGTGGAAACCGGCCCTGTGGCCCAACTTGCCCACACTGGCCAACAATGCTCCAGCCACACTAGTCCCACTTGCCTGCGCTTGGTCTATATCCCTCCAAACCTGTCCAATCCATGTGCCTGTCTAACTGCTTTTTAAATGATGGATAGTCCCAGCCTCAACTACCTCCTCTAGCCGTTAGTTCCATACACCCACCAACCTTTGTGTGAAAAAGTTACATCTCAGATTCCTATTAAATAATTTCCTCTTCACCTTGAACCTATGTCCTCTGGTCCTCGATTCCCCTACTCTGGGCAAGAGACTATGCATCTTCCCAATCTATTCCTCTCATGATTTTGTACATCTCTGTAAGATCCCCCATCATCCTCCTGTGCTCCATGGAATAGAGACCCAGCCTACTCAACCCTTTTCTATAGTTCACACCCTGTAGTCCTGGCAACATCCTCGTAGTTTTTTTCTGGACCCTTTCAAGTTTGACAATATCTTTCCTATAATATGGCACCCAGAACTGAACACCATAGTCTAAATGCGATCTCACCAACGTCTTATACAATGGCAACATGACCTCCCAACTTCTATACTCAATAGTCTGCACTGTAATATGTCACAAGTTTAGATATTGGACACACGCAGAACTGATTCAAGTGTGGCCTCCTTGCCTCAGCTTCTTGAGCCAATGACTCTTGAGCCAATGACTCTTGAGCCAATGACTCACACTTTACCTCCCAAGGCACTTCACCTCAACAAGGCCGTTCCCAACAAAGAGCTACCACTCTTCCCCATTCGGCCCATCTGCACCTTCAGGCTCGTGGCTCTGGCTGGCAACCAGGAGTAGCAAGAACACGACGAAATAGGACAGAGGGCCCTTCAAAGTCACTCCTTCATAGAAACATAGAAACATAGAAATTAGGTGCAGGAGTAGGCCATTTGGCCCTCCACCGCCATTCAATATGATCATGGCTGATCATCCAACTCAGTATCCCATACCTGCCTTCTCTCCATACCCTCTGATCCCCTTAGCCACAAGGGCCACATCTAACTCCCTCTTAAATATAGCCAAAGAACTGGCCTCAACTACCCTCTGTGGCAGAGAGTTCCAGAGACTCACCACTCTCTGGGTGAAAAAAGTCTTTCTCATCTCGGTCTTAAAGGATTTCCCCCTTATCCTTAAGCTGTGACCCCTTGTCCTGGACTTCCCCAACATCAGGAACAATCTTCCTGCATCTAGCCTGTCCAACCCCTTAAGAATTTTGTATGTTTCTATAAGATCCCCTCTCAATTTCCTAAATTCTAGAGAGTATAAACCGAGTCTATCCAGTCTTTCTTCATAAGACAGTCCTGACATCCCAGGAACCAGTCATCGCATCATGGCCTCAACACCACTTTCATATTCCCTCCCCATTACTCCTTGCCTTCCCTGATGTCAATATTGACTTTGAATACATTGAATGCCTTCATTTGCACAGCTTGGAGATTCACCTTCCTCAAATAAATGGCTTCTCATTTCTGAAACAGTGACCATTTATTCCGAAACTATGTCCTCCAGTTCCAGAGATTCTCAGCACCCACTTTGTCAGTTCTCAGAATAATTTTGCAATACAATCCCATTTCAAGAGAGTTAGATTTAGCTCTTAGGGCTAACAGAATCAAGAGATATGGGGGAAAAGCAAGAACGGGGTACTGATTTTGGATGATCAGCCATGATCATATTGAATGGCGGTGCTGGCTCGAAGGGCCGATAGGCCTACACCTGCACCTATTTTCTACATTTCTTGCTCATATTGTGTGGATCCAAACTGCTTATTCACTCTACACACGACAACACCTTCAGTACAGGAATCATCTGAGGGAACCTTTCCAGCACCACCTGCAATGAAAAGACCATGAAGACCAATAGTGTGCAATATTCTAGCCATGGTCTCACCAGCAGAGATATCCAACTCTCCCACTTCCATACTCCAGAAAAACCAACATTCCTTAGCATTCCCAATTACTTACTATACCAGAATGCTAATATTTTGTGCTGCACTTCTTGGGATTTTCAAATTCCTCAAGAATCTCGCTGTTTATGTAATAATTTGTACGTTCATTCTTCGTCCAGTCGATAAATTTGGCCTTTCTCACATTAACCCCATGTGTCAACTTCCTGCCCACTCATTATCTACAGGGCTTTGCGGCCACCTTATGTCTCCCTGACAAAATGGTAAAGGACCCATCTTGTATCAGCATAAAATCTCTCTACACTCAGTATTAATATTGATTACTCAGAACTATGTACATAAAACACAGAATTACAGGACAGCAGAAGAACAGGCCTTTTGGTCCACAATGTCCATGATGTCAAGACCAACATCCCTCAATTCCCAGCATATCCTTGTGCGCATCCAAAAGCCTTTTAAATGCCACTGATATCTGCCTCCATCACCACCCGCAGTAGCGGGTTCCAGATACCCACCACCTGTGTGGAAAAAAAACTTGCCCCGGACAACTTCAATAAACTTAACTCCCCTCACCTTAAAGTTATGCCCTCTAGTCTTTGACATTTTCACCTGCCACCAAATGATTTTACACGTTAAGATTACACAATCCTTTCCACCACACTGTGTAATTGGTTGAGCAATTGTTTGAGCTCCATTCTATGGCTGCCTTAGATCTCATATCAGTTACCTCCATGGGCAACCTGCGACACCCAGATCTGTCCAACCACCCTGATTGGAGCCATTGACAAGAGACAGGAGCTGGCAATGGCTTCACTCACGATCTAACATACACCAGAAATAGGAAGACCTTCCTGACAATCAATATAAATGATTCATTATAGGTCAGTGTGACAAAGAACCAATGAACACTGCTGAATTTATTCTTTAATTCTTCAGTCTGAAGAGGAGTCTCAACCCGAAATGTCACCCATTCCTTCTCTCCAGAGATGTTGCCTGTCCCGCTGAGTTACTCCAGCATTTTTTGTCTACCTTCGATTTAAACCAGCATTTATTGTTCTTTCAAACACTGCTGTAGTTAATATTTATAAGACTCATCTAGCTTGAAAAGGACTCAGAAGCAAACTGACAGTCTGCATTTATATATCACTTTTCACAGCCTTGCATTCTGATGAGTTTTACTTGAACTGGAAGTGTGATTACTACTGAAATGCAAGAAATACTCTGCAATTCACCACACGGCAAGCATTGGATAATCTGGTTAAATGAAGCTGATGGTGTAAATAACATGAGGCAGGTCATGATGTCATCACCAGTCAGGGGTAGTGACAGCACTTGGCCTTAGAGGGGACAAGGATGTTGATACCAAATGAGAAACAAGATGTATAACTCTTTCCGCAGCATCTCATTTAAATCTCTGGATCTCAGTTAAATCTCTCATCTAGCAGCTGCTCAAGAACACAGCATTCAATACCAATTCCCAATAGAACTGAAACACACAGAGTGTGCTTCCAATGGGCCCACATGGAGCTTTGCATTGAATCAAAGAAGATAGGGAGGAACAAATACTGTGTCCTCCATAAAGCAACTAATTTATTGTGCATCAGAATAGCTCTGCTTTTTACTCCTTTGGGTCAGAATTACCCATTGAAAGTGTCAATGATTTATTTTCATTCTCTGAATTCTGTCTAGCCTCACATGGGGCGCCGCACAATTGGCAGCCCCACCAACAGTCTGTTTTATCATCTTTTTTCTTTTTTTAGTACGTTTTAAAAGTCTGTGTAAATGTTCTCCGGTTTGTTTTATGTGGGGGCCGGGGGAAACTTTTTCCCAGTTTCTTACCTTGCCGGAGTTGCGATTGTTTTCCGGGTCACATCTCCGGTCACTCTGCAGCCTACCATCAATGGAGCTGGAGGCCTCTTGGACTGACTTTGAGCCCCACCTCGAGGCGTGGATTTAACATCAGAGGCGATCCCTTGGCTGGGATCGCTCCAAGGCCTGCGGACTTTACATCGAGGGCTTGCAGTCTCAGGAGAGGCTCGTCAGGAGCTCCAATAATGCAGAGACACGACCAGCCCCGATGCGCGCTTCGATCGCCCGGCGCTGGGGAGCTGACATCCCCCCGATGCAGGAGCTGATCACCCTGATGCGGAGGGCCAAAGTGCAGCCGGCGATGGGAGTCAAGTTCGTCCCGTTAACGGAGGGTTCGAGGCCCCCGACCGCGGGAGATCAAAGAAGAGAAGAGATTTGAACTTTATTTTCGCCTTCCATCACGCTGAGGAATGTGGAGGAGTCACTGTGGTGGATGTTTATGTTAAAATGTATTTTGTGTGTTCCGTTGCTTTTTATTTGTATGACTGACTTGGCAATTCCTCGTATGTTGGAAAACATACTTGGCTAATAAAGTATTATTGTGATTGAGTGTGATGCTATAGATTCTGCAATGTCCTAAATTCCAACCAAATGCCTTTTTTTATTCCCTTGTAACCATTCCGATATTACGAAATCCTTGGCTAACCTCAAGAGGTAGTTTAGTTTAGAGATACAGCATGGAAACAGGCCCATTCGGCCCATCGAGTCTGTGCCGACCAGTGATCCCCACAGACTAGCACTATCCTAGGGACTGGGGATAATTTACAAATTTATCAAGCCAATTAACCTACAAACCAGTACAACTTTGGAGTGGTAGCTTAAACAAAAATAGTCATAACACTATAAATGCACCTTGCTGTCAATTTTTTAAATCCTTATTCTTTCTTAAGCACCTTAAAAATAGAGAAAGAGCAGTTATTCCTCAATCGGGCATGTACACACAGACTTCATGCATTTCTACATTTAGCACACAATTCATTAGAAATGCAGTCAGGAATAAGACAGACTCAAAACAGGTCCTATGGCCCAATTTGTCCAGGCTGATCAAGATACCCCTTTTGCACTAGTCACACCTGCCCGCATTTGGCCCATATCCTTCTAAACATTTCCTACACATGTACCTGATCAAATGTCTTTTAAATGTTGTTATTGCACCTGCCTCAACTAGCTCTTCTGGCAGCTTGTTCCATATACCCACCACCCTGTGTGAAAAAAATATCCTTCACGTTCCGATTAAATGTCTCCCATCTTGCCTTAAACCTATATCGTCTGATTCTTGATTTTACACACCTCCATAAGATCACCTTTTAGCATCCTACGCTCCAAAAAATAAACTCCTAGTTTGCCCAACCCCTTTAGCCTTAAGAAGGGTCCTGACTCAAAGCATCACCCATCCCTTTCCTCCAGAGATGCTGCTTGCCCCACTGAGTTACTCCAGCAGTTTGTGTCTCTTTCTATAGCTCAGGGCCTGAAGTTATGGTAACATTGTTATAAATCTTCTCTACAATCTTTCCTGGTTAATGACATCCTTCCTATAACAAGGTGAGTAACCCGAACACAATACTCCAAGTATGGCCTCACCAACGTGTTGAACAACTGTGACATGACATCCCAACTTCTATACTCAACACCCTGAATGATGAAGACCAACGTGCCACAAGCCTTCTTGACCGCCCTATCTACCTCACGGAACTTTTAGCCACTTAAATGGGAACCATATCTCAGCCAAGGCTCTGGAAATGTCTTCTCTAGCTACCCACATTGTCCTCAGATATTCCTGATCAGGCCTGGGAGATTTATCAACCTCCTTGACTGTAATACAGACTGTCCTCAAGACATCTCCGTTAACTTTCTCAAGTTCCGCAGTAAAATCAGAGGAGAAATACCCAAGGATCTTTCCCATCTGCTGCAGCTCCACACATGACCGCTTTGGTTTCTGAGGGGCCCTATTCTCTCTTTAATTACCCCGTTTCCCATAATGTACTTATAAAATATCTCTGAATTCTCTTCAGTATTATCTGCCAGTTGTATTAGAGCAGAGATCACAGTTCAAGCAGCAGTAAATAACATTGAAGGATATAGGTCCCACCTTCTCAATGTTGTATGACAGGTTTGCTACTTCTGTTGGTCCTTGATCACTTCCTGAGCAAGTTTAGATGTTTTCGGTTTTCAGTACCCAAGGATTAAAATCCCTCATACTTAATGATAACTCAATCTTTCCTGCATTTAAACACACATTCCATCTCTTTATTTTGCGAGTGCCTCCTCCTCCCTTTCCCTGCTCTGAATTCCCAAGCACTCCTCTTTCATTCAGTTTAATGGCTTGTTGGACCACGATTTCAACTCATGTAGAAAGGTCCCAAGGATCGGACATTAGTGACTGAGAAGATTAACAAGGCCAGCATCCCTTTGTAGTTCAGTAGCTTTAATTCCACAATTTAATACCAGTCTTTAATTATTAATATATGTTAGCTTAACATGGCCAAATCTAGTGAGTGTTAGCATCTCATGGTAAAATATTCAGAATAAATTATTCAGCATCTGCACATGGTAAAATGAGTCACAAGATGTATATTTCATTATTATCAAACATTTGAAAAGTTTGTTTGTGATTATGTCAAATACACATGAAATACAGTGGCCCAAGAGGAAGTTTGGACGACATCTGACTGACAGGAGCTGAGCTACTATTAAAGCAGGAACCAAATACCTCATTTGTGATAAGATCTCTGATAAACCTTATAGTTAGAGAGCTGAACCTTTTCCTCAAAGTTTCAGTTGCACACAACGTGGTTGCTAACCAGGTATTTAAAGAAACGTACGTCTCATGCCCAGGCATCAACATCCTTCGATGGTACAGGTGCAGAGTGATTGAAGTCCTAGTTACACGATATCCACCGCTTTCAGCTTGCTCCAATTTTCATTTGCGCCTGGAAGCATTGAGATGTTGTGATGAATCTACAACACATCTCTCGCATGTCCAGCAACTCCTGCTCCAACACAGCTCTGCTTTGCTCAGTCTGTTACCGCAGCAGACAGAAAGCAAGAGTGTCTGAAACAAAGGGCGATTTGGGAAGTTAATTCAGGACCATTATGGTGTCCAGTTAACAATGAAATCACACAGTTTAGAGATGCCTGCAGAAACTATTAAATATACAGAAATGGCTGGTTACACATGGCAGAGCTGTGCAGGACAGAAGAATGAAATTGGTTAATCAAATACTTACTTCACTTAAAGGGTAAACATGGCACAAAGCACAACAAACTGTTAATATTGGCCTCCTGTTGTAGAATGACTGAAACTGCCCCAGTCAGCTCACCTCGTCCATGTTGACTGTGCTATGCTAATCCATTTATTTGCATTATGCCCATCTCCCTCTCCTTTCCTGTTCATTTTGAAGATCCTTTGTCAAATGGGATGACGGTAAGCAAACAATATGACTTCTTTACCATTTTATCTAATTGCGTTGCCACTTTCAGGGAATTAGGAACTTGGACCCCAAGATCCCTCCATACATTAGTTTCCTTATATCCGACTTTCCAAAGTGCAATACCTCGTACTGGCTCGGATTAAACTCCATCTGGCATTTCTCTGCCTAATTCTGCAGCTGATTTATATCTGACTGTATACTTTGACAGCCTTACTCAGTCTGCGGCAACAGAAATCTTAGTGTCATCTGCAAACTTAACCAACCCTTCTATGTTTATATCCATGTAATTTATACATATCACAAACAACTGAGGTCCCAGCAAAGAACCCTGTGGAAGTCCTCTAGCCTGAATAATGTCCTTCTGCTACAACTCTCTTCTATCTGTATTCTGTCTGTCTACCATCAGTAAACCAGTTCTGAATCCATACGACCAAGTCACTGTTAATCCCGTGCATCTTAATCTTCTGGAACAGACTTGCATGACGGATGTTATCAAATGCCTTAATAAAATCCATGTAAACACCATCCACCTCCCTACCCTCACGATCACCTTTGTCACCTCCTCAAAAAACTCGATTAGTTTTGTTTTAGTTAGTAAGACAAACTTGACTTGTCGAGACCTGGCATCTTGACCCAAAATATTGGCAATTCCTTCCCCCAACCCACAGATGCTGTCTCATCTCCAGCAGATCGACTTTTGCTGCAGATTCCAGCATCTGCAGTCTCCTTTCTCCATATCTCACTTATGTCACTTAGAGGTCCTGCCCTGTATCCTGCCCTGACCATGAAGATGAAGGAAATGGAGGTTGGAGCCTCACGAGAAGAATATATAACTACTGTAAAAGCCCAGTAATCTGCTATCTGACTATTCAGATTCAGACTAATCAGCTGATCTTTCCTGAGCTCCCTTTCAACTCACTGCATCCTTTTAAACTGATAAGGGCCCAGTATCCCATGCTTCCTTTAACTTACTGTATTCCAGGTGTAGTGAAGAAAAAAGTGAGGTGTTGCATATTCATTGAAATTGCATCCAATAATCCAGAAAACTTGCCTGCCTGGCAGCAAAGACCCAAATGTGCCAGATGTTCACAGTTGTACTTTCTCCCTTTCCAAGCTATAAATAGATCAAAGTGTGAAACGTTTAAAAGTATAAAGAAGGAACTGCAGATGCTGGAGAATCGAGGGTACACAAAAGACTGGAGAAACTCACCGGGTGCAGCCGCATCTAAGGAGCGAAGATAGGCGACGTTTTGGGTCGAGACCCTTCTTCAGACTGGTTAAAAGTATATATTTTTTATATGATAATGTCCAAAGCCTCACTTCAATTTTACGGGGGACTGGAAAATATATATGTAACATGAATGGTGAATAGTATTCGTAAAATCATTTTCAAGAACTACACTGGAAATAATTAGTATAGTAACACAGTTAAAATGTCACATCATTCAAGAGCCACGTGGTGTGGTAGAGTTTGGTAATTTTTTGCAGCTGTTCACCAGCCTTTTTTCAAGGTGTTTAAACACTTATAATCACAATGATGAAAATCACTATGAATGGAAACCACATCTAATTTAACAGCTTTAGTCCACCCGATTCTTTGACAGAAGAGAGACCAGGACCACGTCTCAGGACAAGGCAACAACAACTTGTCCCGTGATACAAGGAATGGAAAGTCAACACAGCAGTGATTGCCAAAACGTAGTTCCACTAGCTATTCCAACTCAATAGTGTATATACGTAAACTCTTTATAAACTCAGTGGGCAGTCGGATTATTGTTACACACGATTAATCTAAAACCTTCTGATCCGACTAGAACATAAAAGAGGAGAAAAAGCGTGTTAAGGGCCCGTCCCACTTAGGCGATTTTTCTGCAAACTGCCGGCGTTTGTCAAGTTCACAGCACTTACCTGAAAAACTGGGAACTGGAACGGCGACTGTCAGAGTGGAAAACACATGCACACGCACACGCATCGCAAAGGCGGGGGTCAGGGAAAGCGGGGGAGCGCTGTCTGAAATTCACACGGTGCAAAGCCAAGGTGATACAGACACACACCGCGATGAACAGGAAGGTTAACCGACAGCTAGCACAGTGTACAGTAAGTCCATTAAAAAAGGGGGGAATGGGGGAGAAGGGGGGGAGAAGGGGGGGAGAAGGGGGGGAGAAGGGGGGGAGAAGGGGGGGAGAAGGGGGGGAGAAGGGGGGGAGAAGGGGGGGAGAAGGGGGGGAGAAGGGGGGGAGAAGAAGTGGAGCCACTTTTAAGAAGCCAGACAACTTTTAAGAAGCCAGAGATACACACCTGTGAAGTTTGGTGGGTATTTAACATTACCGGTCGGTTATACTTGGTTCTGAAAACTCGTGCTTACGTTTTTTCTCCCCAATGAGCTAATGAAAATGCCCGGTCTGCAAAGGCGAGTAACTAAAACTACCTACAACTACCTCGACTACCCATAACTACATGGCGACCCCACTACAACTGCACCTACGACTACAGGATTGTCAATGTTCTCCATGGTGACCAATATTTGGTCGCAGAAACTTTTTCAACATGTTGGAAAATTTGCGGCGACCATACTGAGGCCGCGACTAGTTCCCAGATTGCGGGAACTCCTCGCGACCATGAAGGAGACTCACCAGAGACCACCAGCGAACATGTGGCAACTACGTGGCGATCATGAGGCGAGCGCAGAGTCTCCTGCACTTGCCTAAAAAGTCGCATAAGTGGGACAGGCCCTAGAGGAAATTAAATAGAATCCAATTAAAATACCCGACCTTGGGGAAAACACAAGAACGTAGAAGTGCTGTGTTAAGCATGCAGGATATCTAAACCAGTATTATTTTTAAAACTCGGGAATGTAGAAGGCCAAGATATTATGTTTGGAATAATTTACTTCTTCAAAGTGTTAGTATTGCATCAGGTTTTGCATTTTGATAAATAGTCTTCACGAAAGCGAGCAGATGGAAAAATTAACTGAACTTGGTTCTCCTTGCAAATGTAAATATAACTTTATAGCACAATTCATTAAATCTCACAGAACAGGTTGAACCCTTCCTTAACACTGTTTACAACAGAACATAGATACAGAAGTTTTCGACTCTTACCATCGTTATTGAATCAAATAATGAAATTGTACACATCATCTAATGAGGCTGAACACAATCTGCTCCAAACTCTTAATGAAAGGTTTTACAAACATTCTCCCTGCTTACCCAAGGATGAGTTAAAAGTTTAGTTATCAACCTAGTTTTCCTGCTGGTTTCATTCTCGTGGCCGTTTCCTCCGTCAGTGATCATGAGGTTACGGCAGAACAATCACTGCCATGAAACTAAACAAACTTGTTCGTAGCTGCGTTCATTTTTCAGGTCGTCTTAGCAATTTAATAACTAAATTATAGTCGTTGATTTTGAGATTTGTACAATGTAATGAGTCACAATCAGTTGGCACAACTGTGCAGATCAGATATTCAGCTGGTTTGTTGATCTTCCTCTTGATTCCATTGAACACTAACCAGGGACTTTGGTCAGAACTAACCTTGGGTTGTTGCCACGGATGCCCACAGATGACCCATCATTCGTCTTCTTGCTGGGTCTTCCACATTGTAGTTATTTTTGGCCAAATCTTCTATAATCTATTGCATAACACATCAGCCATAAAAAGTTGGCAGATATGTTATGTCACTTATGTCACTGTCAGCAAATTTACAATCCCTTCATTTTTTGACTTAAGTTATCTTTTTCTAAGTTGGATAACATTCCCACCTCCATACATTTATAATTGCTTTATTATAACAAGGTAATTCTGTTCCTAGACTGAAGGTCCATGTAAAGGATTCCTGTTAAATGCCCGAAACCCATCTGTGTATTTTAGGCACAATGTGTCTCAGTTTGTTTCAATTTTACAATGGTTGCAATAAAATATCTATTTCAATCCACCTCTTCCAGAGCAATGCATCCTTATTCATCCAATCATTTCACAGTCGCAGTGATCATCACACAACATCACAGGAACAAGCAAACATTTACAAAGCTTATTCTAACAATAATGCAACTTCAGGTTTGGCAAGACTAAAGTGGAGAATCTCATTTCATTTATCCACAAGAAGGTTATTCCTGGCTTGCAGGAAATTGCAATGCCTGTGAATTGGCAAAAAGGAAGATAACTAGCAGCAAGATGTATTGGGAAAATCTAGATGGGAAAAATGAGAAGAGACGACATTATTGTCCTCTCTGGATAGTCCTGAGTTTGAAGGTGGCGTTTCACCTTCTATAAATAGTCTTCAATTCCATGGAGTTTTGACGAGGAGAGGGGGAGGGGGGGGGGGGGGAGGGGGGGAGGGGAAGGGGTGGGGGAGGGGAGGGGAGAGGGAGAGGGAGAATGTAAGGATAGAAAGACACTGATGTGACATCTGTAAAAGTCACATCAAGGTCAGCACAGTGTGTCTGCATCACTCAGGGAGAAATTATAGTGATGGTTAGGAGGTGGGATGGAGGTTATCTCTAATGGGAGACAAGATAATTTTGCTGAAGTATATATATATATAAAATTGTCAACGTATTTTAGTATCTGAGGATATATACATATATATATATTGTCAAAAGTATTTTATTATCTGAGGATTCCTGTTAAATGTTTTATTTATATATATATACATTTAACAGGAATCCTCAGATACTAAAATACTTTTGGCAATTGCAAAAAACCACATTGTTCCTGGTATTCTGCGGCCCTCTGGTGCTTATTTATAAAATGTCATCCCATCTTCTACTAGTCTGTAATTTAATTAACTGCGCACAATTGAACATCTATGATTTCAGCATCTGCCTATTCTGGTGACGGATGATATTGGGCTACCAAGTGAATGCACGTGAAACCTCGAATGAAAGAGCTTCCAATATTGCGACCAGCACACACTACAGCATAGTAACAGACAGGTCTCACATCCGACAGCTTAGATTTATGTTAATAGAATTAATCGGCAGTGCCTTGTGCGTCCCAGTCAGCAAAACATAGCTGTGAACTTAATGTCAATGTGAAAGTAACTGGTGAAGTTAGTAAACCAACATCTTCCTTGTGTCTACAAGTCTGAACTGTTGCTGACTTGTGTTATCTGACTGAAGGTTTCATATCCATCTCTGCAGAGCAACAAGGCCAAAGGTACCAGCACATTTACAACACTCGACTGTACTGTTTGCCAGTTTTGTTGCTGTTATTTTCTGGTTTTAGTCTTCGAGATGAGAAAATAAAATAATAATCTGCTTGGTGATATTTCTGTGCCTGTGTGGTGCATGCAACTTTGAGGACTGGGTGGTGAATCAACATGTACAATTCAAAAAAGTATCATACAATTCTTAACAGGGATATGAAAAGTATGGAGCATGTGATAGGATCAGCATCTTATGCCATCTGGGAAACACTGGACCAAGTAACATTCTTGCGGATGACCAACTGTACAGGTATTTGAGCAGATCTTTATATAAAGGCAGAGTCTCTCGGTAATCTAGGAGATATGGTATGAGAAGTGGAATCAGAGTTTTACTCTGCAACTCACTCATACTATGCTCAATGGGAAGGATCAGTGAAGATATCAGGCATTTGGCTATAGATTAAAAAAAGTCTCAATAAGTTTCAAAAGTGCAAAACAAATTGGTACCAATATTAACAACAGGCTTAATTTCTGCAGTAACTGGATCCCAGGGACTAGAAGATGGAACCATAACACTGTTGCTGAATATGGAAGCAATGTTGGGAAATCAGTTTCCACCTCTGCAAGTTTAACAGCCAGTTATAAATTCTTATTGAACATGCACTGATCTTGTGCAGCATCAAGTCTCAAAAGAATGTCAGGTATTAATGTTTGCAACATACACCAAGCTAATTTACAAGTACTCATTACAAAATTAGAACAGTTTTCCAAATCTCTGCATTAATAGTGGTCTACTGGGTAGAAGAAACATGATGAACTCTGATATTAAGTATTAACCAACCTCTTTGAACTTTAGATGTCGACTGATTTGCTGTGTTATTTACATCCGATTCCCTTCTTTCCCCCACCCCAGTGCAACAAGTTTGATAATTGTAAGATTCTCCAAAAAATAAAGTAAACCACTCTGGCCTCTCTCAGTTGGTGGAAGAAATTATATCTTTGCTTGATCTGATGTAGAACTTGCAGCTGTTTCAACATTTTTTGCCTTAGGTTCCACTTTTAACTATTACTTTTACTGTTAACAGCATACTCTTTTGAAGGTGAGAGACAGATCACAGCTGCAGGACAGATCAAAGTTGCAGGAAATCTACAGGAAGAGCCATTCCTGGCTCCCATTGATATAATTCAATACAATCCCATCACAATTGGGATCAAAGCTTCCATAACTAAACTGACCATTGGATTTCTCAGTGGTTGTAAAATATACAGCTTTGAAACAGCACCAACCTTACTGTTGAAGTGGTTTATTTTCCATTTGCCTGACATCCCGTTGCAAAATGTAATTCAATTGCCTACATTCTCTCCATAAAACACTACTACTCTTATTTCAAATGTTCATTGAATTTTTTATTAAATCGTTTTAAGGGTTTGCTGTAACATTCCCTGTTGGGAACCACATACTCAATTCCAAAATACAACTCTATGCACTCCCTACAAAAAGCAACTATTTTGTGGGCAGCAAAGAAGGGAAGATATTTGAACTTTTTTTTCACCGTCCATCACAGTGAGGAATGTGGAGGAGGCACTGTGGTGGATGTTTATGTTAAAATGTATTTTGTGTGCTCAGTTGCTTTTTATTTGCATGACTGACTTGGCAAATGAAATTCCTCATATGTTCGAAAACATACTTGGCTAACAAAATATTATTGTGATAGTGATTGAGTTGCTGCCTCACAGCTACAGGAGCCAAGTTCAATCCTAACCTTTGGTGCCCTCTGTGTGGAGTTTGCATGCTCTCCGTGATTTTTTCTTCCGAAGCTTAGATTTTCTTCGTACACTTTTTCACAGCCTGGACATTTTTCATTGTTGATTCTTCAACTTCCTAAAAAAATATTCTTTACCTAATTGGAATGAAGAGTTTTCTCAATAAAACTACCGACTCAAGAGTTGGCTGGTCTTATATATTTTTTAAAGTCTCCCATAGGAGACTCACTATTCTGAATTTGAAAATATCACCATTGCAAGGGTAAAATACTGCAACTTGCTACCCAGCAGTATTCTGGGCGTATTGTGAGCACATCAGGGCAGTGGGTGAGTGAGTCAAGATGACAGCTCAACACTAGCACCTTCTCAATGACAGGCCGAGGCAGAGAGTATGCACTAACCTCACCAGGGATGTTTCCACCCACAAAATACAATGATGTACCAACACAAACTATGTCTTGGATATGTGTAGGAAGGAACTGCAGATGCTGGCTTAAATCGAAGATAGACACAAAATACTGCAGTAACTCAGCAGGACAGGCAGTATCTCTGGAGAGAAGGAATGGGTGACGTTTCGGGTCGAGACCCTTCTTCAGACTATATTGTGGCATTATTATGAATTTAAGCAATATGCTCCCTACATCTATAATACCCTGGCACTGGACTCGTCATAGGACCAGTGCCCTGTACAATTATTTCATCATATTAATTAAACACATGGTTGAAATCATTTCCTTGGCGTTTTCCACCCACAGTAGCAATTTTAGGGAATGGTTTATGTAAATATTTTTACAAATCACAAATATGATTTATAAATCAACTAATATTAGTTAATTTACTCAAATTTATTAATAGATAATTTCGGATTTTCCCTGCTTTGGGTGCAGTGGTTGGAATTAACTATTGGGCCAGATATTCTTCTCAAGGGTGGAAATCAAACGACTGCCCAAAAGAGGAATTTGAGTCAAAAGTCTGGAATTTTGTTTTCTTGCAGTTGTACAAGTCATTGGCAAGACCACGCCGAGTACTGCGTGCAGTCTGGGCATCTAGCTGTAGAAAGGCTGACATTAAGTTGTAAAGAATGCAGAAGCGACTTAACAGGATGTTGCCTGGGCTTGTGTTATAAGGAGAGGCTGGCATTTTCTCTTTGGAGCGTAGGAAGCTGTGGGATGAACTTCTTGAGGTGCAGAAGATAATAAGGGGCATGGATAAAGTGGTTGTTTACTGTCTTTTTCCAGGGTAAAAATAGTCTAAATCTAGGCAAAAACGACTTAAATGGCAAGATTTAAGAGGGAGCTCAGGGGAAACCTTTTGAATCAGAGGGTAGTCCGTATCTGGAATGAACTGCCTGAGGAAGCTATCATAATGGATACAATTACATTTTAAAGACATTTGGACAGATATATGGATAGGAAGGATTTAGAGGGCAATGGGTCAAATATGGGCAAATGGGACGTGTTATATGCATGTAATGTACGCTACGATAGATTGAAGGACAATAGTCCACTCATGCGCGTGAGTTGCACACTGGAAAACTTGTCTCCAAACAGGACTGACCCAATATGGCAAATTGATTGGCTTGGACAAGATGGACCGAAAGGCCTGCTCCTGCTCTGGACTGCACTATGATTCTGTTCTTTCATTACTTAAATATGGTGGGTGTTGCTTTTGAAAAGTCTGTAACAATAACTAACTTACAGGAACATTTCAAGATAGTAAACAGTATACTGGAATAATAAGTGAAAAGCCACATGGGTGATCTTTCTCAAAGTAACACTAGTGATTTGCAATTGTTGTAGCTCAATTCAGGTACACGGATTTAAATTGGTAGTCATGGCCTTTGGGTGCCACCTGCAGGTCGATGCAGGAAGTTCTTTTTTAATAAACTCATTAACAGACCCACAAAGTGATGAAAACATTCACAAAGAGGTATCCCCCACAGTGTATAGAATGTGAACCATTCATATTTTTAAACACGAGTACCAACAATTTTGAAATATGATTGTATTTTTCTTTGGGAAATTTATACAAAGAGTTTGGCAGCCACGAATTATGTGACATGAACCCGAGAATTAAATGAAAAGGTCTGACCAAACTGAAGGGTCTCGACCCGAAACGTCACTCATGTAAATGTTCTCCGGTTTGTTTTATCTAGGGGGGGAAGGGAGGGTGAGGGGGTCAGGGGGAACTTTCTTTCAGTTTCTTACCTTGCTGGAGATGTGATTAATTTTCGGGTCGGATTCATCAGTCGCTCTGCGGCCTACCATGGATGGAGCTGGAGGCCTTCTCAGACTGATTGAGCCCCACCGCGAGGCGTGGACTTAACATTGGAGCTGATCCCCTGCCTGGGATCGCGGCCTGTGGACATCATCAAGAACTCGCAATCTCTGGAGAGGATAGTCGGGAGCTCCAACGCCGCAGAGGCTCAACCGGCCCCGACCCAGGGTCCGATCGCCGGCGTGGGGGAGCTGACATTCCCCCCCCCCCAGATGCAGGAACTGATCGCCCCGATGCGGAGGGCCGAAATACCTGTCGGCTACGGAGTCAAGATCGTCCCATTAACAGAGGGCTCGAGGCCCCCGACTGCGGGAGAGCAATCAAAGGAAGAGATTTAAACTTTTTTTTGCCTTCCATCACAGTGAGGAATGTGGAAGAATCACGGTGGTGGATTTTTATGTTAAAATGTATTTTGTGTGTTCTGTTGCTTTTTATTTGTATGACTGACTTAGCAAATGAAATTCCTCATATGTTGCAAAACATACTTGGCTAATAAAGTATTATTGTGATTGTGATTCCTTCTATCAAGAGATGCTGCCTGGCCCGCTGAGTTACTCCAGCATTTTATGTCTACCCTCAAATACAATCCCTTTCACTGGACAATGCCACATACTCTTATTTAATCTCTTTACAAAAAATCTACAAAGTTATTGAGTTGTCTTTGCAGATAATCTCACATAGAATATGCCCCAAATTATGATTGTTTTAACTTCAACCCAGAATAGTGCTCTACTGAAACTCCATAGGGCTGAACTGTTACCAGCTTCTTTTCGACTGGTATTTCAGACCAATTGATCCAAATGTTTCTAATCAGGATATATACTCCATCAATATTTTGATTTATCTCAGGTTAAAATTAAACAATTTTTGAAACATATAACCTGCTTCATCTTACAATTGTGTTCAGAGTACAATTTAGTAGAAATTCTTCAATGTAGTCAGTTATTGGGAGATCATTCCAGCATTTAGTTTATGGGCGACACATGAAACAGCAGGTGCTGCCACTTTTTGACTCCTACCCCAATCTGGACCTGCAAAGCTGCGTGGATTTTGCATTCTTCCTCTCTCTCTCTGAGAGTTTTCTCCCACATCGCAGACATGGGATTAATGGAACCTGTAAAGTACCCAGTGCAGGTGGGTGATAAGAAAATCAGAGGGAAGTTATTGAGCATCTGACAAAACAGGATAAAGGGAAAGTAAATGTGGGTATAGGAGTAATGGGATTTCTAGAAGAGCCAGCACACCCCACAGACTGAATCGCCTCCATTGTACGGAAATATGAAATTTAAAGAGGCATTCACCTCTTTAATGGCAAGAGTATTACATAAGCACCTCAGGTTGCAGAAATCATTTGTCTAATACTTATATTGCATCACACTTTGTAGAGATTACATGTTCCACACATTACCATAAATTAGGACTGGAAGAAAGAAAGGAACCCAAGACAATTATAATTAGCAATTGATGGAATGTTTTGGTGACATATCTGGGTGTTGAATGACTTCGCACTAAGCTTGTAGGGGAAATGGCTAGCCTGAAACATCCTGAAGCTGTGGTCTATGGAGCTTCTAGCCGTGGGCACGGTGTGGACGTTCCATCGCGGAGCCTGGGATCCCTTGCTGGGGATCGCCGGAAAATAGCTCCGACAGCCGGCCTAATACATCGTGAAGCCCCCGTCCCCGGTAGGAAGCGGCCGATTCGGGACCTCCACCCGTCCCGACTTCGGAGTTTCGAGCATCCCGTCTAAAGGGCCTGTACATCGGGCGTTCCGTAGCGGCGACTGCAGAGAGTTCATGGCCCCGACCACGGATGAACAAAGGAAGACGGACTGAAAGTTATTGTCTTCCACCACAGTGAAGAATGTTGATTCCACTGAGGTGGATGTTCATGTTATATTCTATTGTGTGTTGTGCTCTTTTATTGGTATGGCTGCATGGTAAGTCAAGTTCCACTGTACCTTAATTGGTGCATGTGGCAATAAATGTGAACTTGAATTTGAAATGACAATTCATGGACAAATGGCAATGGTATGGTGCACATCCCAAGGTGCCACATCTAAGATTATTGTAGAAAAAACTCAGTGTAGAAGTTAAAAATTGACATGGACAGACAATAGGCTGGCTGACAAGGATAAGCATGAATGGGTCTTATTTTGGTTGGCAAGATGCCCACCATAGAAACTGGTTCCATGTTCTGAACATTTTACAATTTGCATAAATGGCTTGAGTGAAGGCATTTAAGGTATAATTGCTTAATTTTGTGGATGATACAGAGATAAAATTGAGGTTACCAAGAAATGCTAAATGAGTGGGCAAACATCTGACAATGAGCGCAATGTACAGAGAAGTATTGGCTCTGGCATCATGTTTGGTAAGACACTGTGGACTGAAGTTACTGTGCATGTGCTGTACTGTTCTAATATTGGAAAATATGAAATGCCCATTTGTTAGGAAAAAAAGAGCATATTATCTAAATGATAAAAGATTGACATGCATCTGCAGTGAAAGGCAGAGGGCATAAGAATTGAAATGCAGAGGGATGTGGACACCCAAGTGTACCACAGAAGTCTCATTTGTGTTAATTAGCTAACAATGCTATTGGAACATAAAACAGTACAGCACAAGAACAGACCATTCAGCCCAAACGTGATGCCAAGACTAACTTTTAACTGCCTCCATTTCCTACATATCCACATGCCCACCCAGCAGTCTCTTAAATGCCACTATTGTATCTCTCTCCACCACGTCTGGCAACTCGTGAGTTGCAGGCACTCGCCACCTTCTGGGTAAATTCTTACCCTGAACATCTCCTTTAAACTATTCGCTACACCTTACAATTAAGCCCTTTAGTATTTGATATTTCCATCCTTGGAAAAACGACCCATCTACCCTCTCATAATTTCATATGCTTTTATCAGGTCTCTATCAACTTCAAGTGTTCCAGATAAAACAATTCATGTCCAACCTCTCCCTGTAGCTAATACACCCTCATCCTGGCATAATTCTGGTAAATCTCCTTTGAAACCTCACCACAGCCTCCATATCCTCCCTATAATAAGGCAACCAGAACTGCCCTCAATGCTCCAAATGCAACCCAAAGTTTTATAAAGCTGTTGTTTAATGTTGTGAAAATAGAAATCTAGGGAGATGATGCTTTAGTTATACAAGGCACTAGATGTCCACTAATTGAATTATCTAGATACAATTCTTGTTTCTTTTAAAGAATGATTTCAATAAAATGAAAACAATTCAGAGAAGATACAGAGAAGCAATTCAGAGAAGATATTATAGGTTGATGTTCGACACAAGGGTAATATACCTGAACAGGCAAGTTGCCTTGAGGAAAGGTTTGGAAAGACTAGGCCAGAAACCATTGCAAGAGTGAGAGGAAATTTGACTAAGATTCAGGAGAGTGTAGAGATCCAAACGTTGTGCACAAAACAATGTATTAGCAAATACAGTTTTGGCACACTCGCGTGTTTAGCGAAGGCGTGAATAAAGTCCCTTGCCGTTGTTCTGGTGCACACCGGTTGACTGACGACTTCTCCTTCACTAACTCCCGCCAACACCGCTCACGTGAGAGTTCCAGCTCCACTGACGAGGGTTCTGGCAATAAGTGGTTTGACCACCAGATGCCGCCACAAGAGTCTTATAAGACTGGACAGGGAGAATCTAAAACTAGAAACTATTTCAAAATAAAGCACTGCCCATTTCAGACAGACAAGGCAAACATTTTCTCAGGTTTCTGAACCTTTGGCACTCTCTTCTCGAAGAGTGGTGGAAGCAAATGGGAATATTTTAAGATAAAGGCAGATGGACTTTGACGAGTAAAGTAGTGAAAATGTCCTTACTTAAATAAGATGCAGAGTCAAGATGAAACTCGGGTATTATTAAATAACAGTATGTTTGAGTAGCTAAATAGCTTCCTCCTGCTCGTCACTTTTGCAGATATTTATACACAACACTGTACGGCGTCAATGCGGTCACATACCCAAAAAATTTGTTTGGTACGATACAATTATGGAGCACAAAAGTTACAATGTTTCTATTTGGAACCAGGAGCGCACTGGTCACCAGGCGTAAAATGTCAATGGCAAGACACCTACTCGTAAGGTAATATTTATAAAAGTTTTAACCTTTAAAAATGACTACTGTGCTCTGCCCCTAGAAGAAAATCAGTCAGGAACTCACCTGATGGAAGTGCCCTGCGAAATTTATTTGGGATTCCAACTGCATTCTACATCCAAATAATTTTGTGGGAAAATGTTAATTAAAAATCACCACAGCAGGTTAAGACACTGTAGAATCAAAGAACTGTAGATGCTGGTTTACAAAAAAGGATACAAAGTGTTGGAGTACTTCAGCAGGTCAGGCAGCATCTCTGGAGAGCATGGATTAGGTAAAGATGGACTTTGGTAAAGATGCTGCCTCATCACATGATGCAGGAATGCACTGCAAACTTAATTTGTGTCATTTTTGTGTTAAAAAATTGCTACTCAAATGGACAGGATACAAATATTTCACGGAATTTACACATGGCTCATCAGATCAATCAGATTTCACTCACTTTTGCCATTAGATTTACTAACACATCACATAATTACAACGAGGACCTATAGATCATTCAGCTACACACATACAATGTTCAAAATCTGTCACTGTTATGACCAAGAAAAGTGTCAGAATTTATAATTTCATGGATTTTGTACAATGTAAAAATAAAGCTTTGAAACAAAGTTTTTGTACAAATATTCTTGCTATCTGTTTTTAAATTTTGTTTTGAGACTTTCAATCGATTTGGGCATGGACACAAAGTTGGAGAACTGGCAACTGGTTGAACTTCCAGAGTATCGGTTCCTCACATCACTGTATTGTTTGGACATTGGAACTGTTGAGATCTGAATGGTATTCTTAGGTAAATCATTGTTGGATCTGATAGCATTTTACAGTGTTTTGGCAGCTAATTGAAGATCATAAAAAGTATTTACACCCCTTTGAAACAAAAACATCTTAAAATAATGAAAGCACCGAATTACAGCCACACAACCTGAACAAACAAAACTTTTTATCTTGTATTCTACATTTCCATCTGGGCTGATCGCAATCCAATCTAACTTCTCTACAAATGCTGCCGATTGTGTTCCAATATTAAATAGGAAGCAGTATTCGCATGCAGCAAGTCGAACAATGCCTGCGTCATCAGCAGAATGCTCAGAATCTGTATTTCTCCAGAAAATTAGCTGATCACATACAGGTTATGTAATTTTAGAAAACAGTTTTATTAAGTAAACAAAGAAAACATTCAACATCTTTTATAGTATCTATATTATTCTACAAGGTGCATAGAATAGAAAAAAAAGTCACAAATACCTAGCTCTCAAACGGAAGGACTATTTGCATAATGCCCAAAGATGACAAATTCTGTCTTCATTACTCTGTAAGACTGGCTAGTCTGACATTGTCATTTGATGGACACAAGTCAGTTTCAATATTCCAGTACTGTACCAGTTCAGACACACATACCACACACTGTACAGTGTTTACATTTCTAAACTAAATAGCCACCAGGCATTTTCAAAAAACTGTTCACTAAAAGGCAATTCTTTCAGATCCATTGAACATTAGAACGTTTACAATTATATACACAATGTCTGGCCAGTTGCTATTATGATGCAAATCTTTGGGATAATCACTATATACATATTGCGCACAATCCAAATCAACTGATGCATATATGGTCTAAATGATTATTGAGCAGCTGGCCAGCACAAACTGTTCTTGGCTGGACACACCTTCTGGTGTTACACAGCAAACTTTCCGCTATTTACATTTCTGAGTAATTTTTTGGTTTACATTGTTCAAAATCCTTTTATTATTTAATGAAATATAATAACACAAGAAATATTCACAATGGCACGAAACTAGAGGAATTTTCTAAAAGGTCATAGCTGATGGGTGCTGGGATTAAATTGCAGATTATTTTGTTAATCCTGTCCCAACTAATAAAACCCAATCTTTTCAAATAAATCCTGTGAAAGAACAAAGTGTGCAGCTATAACTTGCTACCACACTTCAAAAATCTCTAACAGTATCCTAGGGTTCAGGGAAATGCACTAATAAACAGTTAAACTTCTGGAGACTCTTGCTACCATGATCCATGCTGAGAAAGGCTGATGCCTTAAGCCTAGTGATTAAATGAGTCTGGAACTTGTGCAAGTGTTGCAACTAAGGATTCCATCTGTGTCACAAAATTGCTTTCAAACAAGGTTTAAATACTGATGACATCATTGATAAGCTGCCAGAGCTTCAGTTGAAGTGGTCCAATGTTTATGGTTGCGTTTTGGTTGACCCCGAGCCACGCTGCTCAGGAAAGCCGAGGAACCATGAAGGCATTTGCATATAGTCAGGTGGCTGTCAGAACGAGCAGTGACTGAAGGCTTCAACAGGCAGGTTACCTGGCTGTCGAACACTAGTCTACAGGAAAAATGCCAAATGCGATGAATACAAAATAATGCTTATTTCCAATAAAAAAGCATCCTTTCAGCATATAACCCTATAATTTGTACACCAGTGATCATGTATTGTTAGAAACACATTTTGTATCAGCCTTGCATGAAAACATTGCAGTCAAACATATTGAGAGAATACTTCTTAACCCAATATATATTTAATTGCCTTCACTTTTGCTGTCTATATCCATCCTTTGTCTCCTGTCCATTTTGAACGCATCTGCGGGAACCTGAAGAGTTGCTGAACCTGTGCACTGTACCCGTACCACTGCCATGCACAGAGGTCCCAGTAGAAGAGACCAAGCCAGAGTTGGGAGAAGGAGCATAATTGGCTCTGGAAGCAGAATTCCGTGCAGTCTGTCCCGTGTTTGAAGAATGTGTTGTCCCATGTTCACTACTGGATGGAGTTGAATCTGGCGGCATCACTTCAGTAGATTTTGAAAGAGAGTGGCTGGCTTGTAAACATAGCTGAACCTCCTTGATGAAAGCTTCTGCCCGTCGGGCCAATCTCGGATCCCTGTATGTGGACTGAGCCGATCGCTCTGATCTACCGGATGTTGGAGGCAGTGCAACAGTGTTTGACGCCTCAGGCTGTACACTAACCGAAGATTGAGCCTGATACGGCTGCTGCCATGCTGCTGTTTTAGAAGGGATTGGAGGTTGGGATATCTGTGCACTGCTGAAGTCAGTTAACAGAGCAGGCGCTGTTTTCAAGCTTAAATCTTCACTCCTGGATTTTTTTAGAACAGGAGCAATAGTAGGTTCCCTCTCATTTGGCAGTGCACACGGATCCGAAATGGTTTTGTTGAAAGCAGGTCTTGGTTTTGTGATTTTTTTACAGTCCCTCTTGTACTCCCTTTCACATGTCTTCACAATGGCTCCCCTTTTCGTCGCATCCTGTATCAAAGCATTCCAATCTTTGTCTTCCTAAAATAGATAGGAGAAAGGAAAAGGACAACATGTTCCTCAATTTTTGAACAAGCAGTCATAAAAGTGCTGTGACACAGAAGGCATTTGGCCCATCAAGAGCAAGTCAGTCCACCCCTCTCCTCTTCCCTCACTGATATTTGTTTTCCTCCTGGCACCACAGATGCCTGCAGTGGGTAAATGTCTGCCCCAACACCACACGAGAGCAGGCATCTTGAAACCCAGATAATCCAGATAGTGGTCCGCAAGATTAATGAAAGGTGACTATCATCTCTCTCCAGAGATGCTGCCTGTCCCGCTGAGTTACTCCAGCATTTTGTGACTATCAATGATTTGGATGAGAACATACAAGGCACGATTGGTACGTTTGCAGACATACTAAAGGGGATGGTATTGCAGATAGTCAAGATGGCTGTTAAAAATTGTAGCAGGATCTTGATCGGTTGGGCAGGTGGGTTGAGGTGGTTTACGGCGTTTAATGCAGATAAGTGTGAGGTGTTGCATTTTGAGAAGTCTAACCAGGGCGGGACCTACACAGTTAATGGCAGTGATCTGGGGAATGTTGTTGAGTAGACTGCAAGTTACATAGTTCCTTGAAAGCGGCGTCACAGATAAATAGGTTGTCAAGAAGACCTTTAGCACATTGGCCTTCACCAGTCGGAGTATTGAATATAGTAGTTGGGATGTCATGCTACAGTTGTACAAGACATCGGTGAGGCCACACTTTCCGCATTGTGTTCAGTTTTGGTCACCCTATTATTCTAAAGATGTTGTTAAGCTGGAAAGGGTGCAGAGAAGATTTACCACGTTGTAGCCAGGACTCCTGGGTCTGAGCTACAGGGAGAGTTTGAGCAGAAAATTAGTTATTTCTTGCAGTGCAGGAGGATGAGGGGTGATCTCATAGAGGTGTAAAAGATCAAAAAATGAATATACAGGGCTGATGAATAGTCTTTTACCCAGAATAGAGGAATCAAGAATCAGAGGACATAGGTTTAAGATGAATGGGAAAAGATGGGAATAGAATTTGAGAGGCAACTTTTTAAAAAGTGCGGTAGGTATACGGAACCAGCTGCTGTAGGAGGTAGCTAAAAAAAATATTTAGACAGGTACATGAATAGAATAGATTTAGATGGATATTGGCCAAATGCAGACAGCTAGGACGAATGTGGGCAAGTTGGGCTGAAAGTTCTGTTGCCACGCTGTAAAAGTCAATGACTGCAACTTCTAAGCATGCAAATTAATTAAAACAATTATTCTTAAAAAGGGGCAACATTCAGAGTTTCAATACATTTTTGTTTACAGTATGCAGAATAGCAAACTGTTTATTTCTATAATAATGAGGCAGCCACAAATACTCAAGTGAGAAAGTAGAGAGATCAACTGTGAACTAACCATAAGTGTCTTCAAATGTCCCAGAATGAAGAGACTTAAACGAGCACGGGTTAGTGTAACATTCATTCGTTGCCGATCTGCTAAGAACCTGTAGAAATGTCAAATAACAATAATCATTATCAGCCACTCTAATTCTTTGGAATTAATGCATAAATGTAAACAACAGTGCCAAGTTTATTTTTTAAAACCAGGTTTTTTCTCAAACTGGGTGTACATTAGATTTCCGCATGTTTATTAATACAGAATGTTCTAATGTCAATTCTTCAGAAAATTAACATGCTTTTCAAAGGGAAGCGATGTTCAGGGAGAGCCCTGCAAGGAGCATTGAGATTTACAAAGGACTTGAAGGAGAGGGTTTTGAAACAAATAGAATAAATCAAGCCAAAACGCTCTTATGCTAATTCTTATTCTTATGCAATTTTCTACAAATATATTTGTATGTATGCATTTTTTTTTGCAGTAATCTTGAAATTTGCATTGTTCCTGTATACATGACATGCAAACTTAGAAGTGTTGACCGCAGGACACCAGACCTGCGATACATGATATATGCACTGAAAAAGCTGCTGTATTGACAATGTAAAATGAAGCAGTGCCGTGCGCTAGGCGCCAGTGAGGATAATTCTGAAGTGTAATGGATCTACAATTCTAAACATGAATATTGACAAATGGAACCTTCAATATTGTATCACATGTGCAACCAATGCCATTTCTAATGAGACAATGAATGGAGAATTGAGAGGATTCCCCTCACTAGCGAGCAACTGCACAAGCCTCCCGCTGAAAATCTGTGGAAATGTTCTGGGTCTAATCTCACAAGAGCATTCTCATAATTCCCACAATATGGAAAATACAGTGTGAAACATCAGCTCAAATCTTGCATTTGGTTCAGTCTTCACGCTGGACATTTTCTGAGATGGAATGGGGAAAATGTGTCTTTGCATTTTCTGTATAATCACTCGGACTCAATCAAAATGATAGCAGGCAGCCTTGGAAGCCTTACCCCATTACTCAAACATCACATCAAAAACCTTGGCGTGATATTTGACTCAGCATTGAAATTTGACAAACAAGTCAATGCCGTGGTAAAAGCTAGCTTCTTCCAGCTTCGGACGATAGCTAAAATAAAACAATTCCTCCAGTTTGATGACCTCGAAAAGATCATCCACACATTTATCTCCTCCCGCCTAGATTATTGCAACTCCCTCTACACTGGCATCAGCCAATCTTCCCTATCCCGCCTGCAACTGACCCAAAACGCCGCAGCGAGACTCCTGACGGGCACCCGAAAAATCGACCACATCACCCCGATCCTGGCCTCTCTCCACTGGCTCCCTGTGTGGTTCCGAATAAATTTCAAGATCCTCCTTTATGTCTACAAAGCCCTCAACGGGCTTGCCCCCACCTACATAAAAAGTCTGCTTACCCACCTCCAGGTCCCTCAGATCGGCCGACTTGGGGCTACTGAACATCCCGTGGTCTAGCCATAAGCTCAGGGGCGACTGCGCCTTTGCGGTTGCAGTTCCTAGACTGTGGAACAGCATCCCTCTTCCCATCAGAACTGCCCCCTCCATCGACTCCTTTAAGTCGAGACTTAAAACTCATCTTTACTCTCAAGCCTTTCTTGACGTCCTCTGAGTGAAGGTTATATGTATGTATTTATGTATGTACTTAATCTATGAACCACTGTTGTATAACGTTAGTACCTCCACCAATGTAAAGCACTTTGGCCAACGAGAGTTGTTTTTTAAATGTGGTATATAAATAAAAGTGACTTGACTTTACTATTTTACCATGGAAATGATATATGAAAGGCAGTCCTTGCTGTAAATACATAGTTTTGGTGTCATGTACAGTTTTGATTCGTTAAGGAGGGATATATTCTTACAGTGGGTAGTTTGCACTGGGTTCACCAGGTTAATTTCCAGAGTAAAAGGCTCATCACACAGACAAAAGACTCTTGACAGATGGATGTTGAAAAGATGTCTTCCGGATTTAAGATTGAGGTATAGAAACATTTCTTGTCTCAGGCGATTGTGAATCTTTAAATTATGTTCCATATTGCACCATGCAGTTTGAATTATTGAACATATTCAAAGCTGAGATAGAGGCGAATTATGTTGTGGATCAGGCAGGAAACTGGACGAGAAAGTGCATGTGAGCGAGTGCTTGTGTGTGTGTGTGTGGGTGGAGGGAAACAGTGAGAAATCAAAGAAAAATCACTTTACCCAATGGATCTTTGAAGACCATTATTTGCCCTAACACAGCTAACAATAATACAATCCTTTTCACATCCTTGGAATCCATCCACTGTGCCAAATTGCACTGTTCTGGAAATTGAAAAAAAAACCATATTAGTAATATCAGTGTATTTTATTGCATTTAAACACTTTAATCATAGATTTATACAAGATGGCTTACAATGAATAAATTGTCTTATTTCCAGATGACCAAATATGCAAATTAAATACATGGTTCAAAGGTCTTTTATTGTCACGTACCAATTAAAGTACAGTGATATGCGAATTACTATACAGCCAAACTAACAAAAAGCAACAGGATACACAACTACATAAAGTTAACACTACAGGATTCCCCACATTCCTCACTGTGATGGAAGGCAATAAAGTCCAATCTTCTTCCTCTATATTCTCCCGCTGGGGCGATCGAAGCTGCCGCAGCCGGAGATCGAAAACCCCCACATCGGGGCGATCGAAGCTCCTGCGCCTTGGAGCTCCTAACGTCGGTCTCTAACCAGAGACCGCGATCTCCACAATGTTAAATTCCGCAGGCTCCCGCAGTTGGAGCTCTGAGGTCGATCCCTGGTAAAGGGATCGCGGGCTCCACGATGGTAAGTTCGCAGGCTCCCACAGTCAGTCTCCAGCAAAGGCGCCAACTTCTCAAAGTTAGGCCGCAGTGTAGACGGAGATACGATACAGAGGAAAAAAAAATTGCATCCCCGTCTAGGTAAGAGATTAAAAATAGTCTCCACAACCCCCCCCACCATAAAACAAACTAAAGAACACTAAAAACATACATTCAACACATGCTATTAAAACAACAACAGAAGGAAGGAACAGACAGACTGCTGGCGAGGCAGCCATTGCTGGCGCCACCCCAGTGGT